>VZTR01023673.1:5715-22150 GCA_013400775.1 Chaetops frenatus | reverse complement strand
GGGTTGCAATTACCTCTGTATACGGGATGAAGTCACGGTTCCTTCACTTTTACAATGTTATCCTTCTTGTCTCACGGTCCCTTTGCTTTTACGATGTGTCATCCTTCTTGCCCCTACTCCCAATTTCCTTCTCCAAACACGAAAGCGTCAGCTGAGTGATATATAGTTTCAGCTTTAATTAGTTTCACGTAAGTAGCTTAGTGATCCTACATTCCTAGCTAAAGTTCCTAGCTAAAATTCTCCCACGAAATTCTTAAGTATATATTTCATTTCTTAAATTTCCTTTAAACTCTTGATTTTAAACCCTTGATTTAGTTCCAGGGCCAGCACGAGCTCTTGGGGCACGTAGTGGCCA
Organism: Chaetops frenatus; assembly: GCA_013400775.1. NCBI lineage: Eukaryota > Metazoa > Chordata > Aves > Passeriformes > Picathartidae > Chaetops > Chaetops frenatus. The sequence goes on along the minus strand of VZTR01023673.1, from coordinate 21,795 downwards.
CGAACATTGTCCCCAGTGGGGACTGGCCCTACCAGCTCCTGGCACTGGTGGAAACCTCCCCCCATGCCACCCAGTGTGGGGTCACCTCACCCTGCCAGGTGGAGCACGTCAGCCTGGAGCACCCCCTGAGCTGGCACTGGGGTACAGCCTGGCCCCCACAGCACCGGGGATAGAGAGAGGGAGGATCCCTGCCCTGACCCCCTCCATACTGACTTCCCTCCCCTGGATAGAGGGTGTTTGGGGTGGCCCTGCAAAAGCTGTGATGCTCAGTGGGGAATTTGAAGGGCATTGATGGAGGCTGCAAGAGGGTTTTGGGTGCCTGGGGGAACCTGGGAGGGGGTTTGGGAAGTCCTGGATAGGGCTGTTTACTTATGAGGAGGGTCCTGAGATGGTCCTGGAGGAGCTGGGTGGGGGTTTAGGGCTATTCTGAATGACATATATGGGGCTTTGGACAGTCCATTAGGAGCATTGTGGAGTGGTTTGGGGGGGTCTTAGGGAGACGCTGAGAGAATGTTTGGAGTAGTTCCCTGTATTCTTTCTGGGTTGCCTTGAATGATAGTGACCTCCACCCCCATATCAACAAAAGCATGGACTCCTTGTTTATTTTTGTTTCACCACCAAATAATACTTTGGGTAAAGGGATTTGTCACTTGTCCCTGTGCCTCAGCTACAGCTTCTTTCATGTCTGCCCACAGATAAACCAGTGTAGATGGATCAAATGATGATCTTCTGTCTTCCCCAATCCTCAGTACTCCACCTTCCGTACTTTCTTGCTCTGGGAACTCTATGCCATATGATGTAAGGCTTGTATCGATTGGTTGTCTATCTGTATCTTTCTTGTCTATGCATTGGTTGAAGAGTAAACAAAAGAAGCAGATCCATTCACTCAGCTCCTCCTATTATTATTCCCCTGTTGATTCTCCTGCTTTTCTGCTTTCCCCTGATCCTGGGTTGGTTTCTCTGATTCTAATCCTGGTAAATCCCCTGACTGACTTAATTTTTCAATCACCTGTTCAGTCAGGTTCCTTTGCTATGATAAGATTAAGGGGATAAGGTAAGCTTTCCATCCCTTTGGGCAGCCCTCTAGGAGAGTGTTCCATAGGGTTAAGGGCTGGGCCGTATAAAGCTCGGGAGGCCTCATCATGACACTAATTTTCGTTCCTTCTGCTTTAAGCAGATGGCGAACTTGTCTTAAAATTGTCCATTCTGTGGCCACAGATGGCCAAGCAGCATCACTGGTATACCTGAAAAGCCTTCTGCAACAACTGCAACCATAATAACATTATTTGCCCTAACACTGCATAAAGCTGACTGCACACACATATCAGATATAAGTCCCATAAACTTTTAACATCTCCATCATCTAGTAACACAGTGTCGGAACCTTCCTCCATAAGACACACTAGCCATTTTTGAGGTTTCTCCCCTGACCTCTGCTTGTATTTGTCCAGTAAATTTTTAACTTTCTATAATCAGTTAGTTTATCTGTTTGGACAGCTGGTCCTTTCCTCCCAGTCACCAGCTTCTGTTTGAAGACAGAAGCTGCATGAGTACCTTCCTTTTTAATTTCTTATTCATCCCCAATATAGGAATCAGATTAATTAGCACTCTAAATGTTTCCATGCCAGGTCTCCCCATCCCATTCTGGATTTGCAACAATAGCATGGGCCAGCTGCCTTTCTGTCTATCTTTTTGCCTTGCCACCTAGCAACCCAAATGGCACATTTTTCTGCTAAAACAGCAATTTTTTTCCTGAGTTCCTCACCCTGTTGTACAGCAGTTACAAAAGCTCGACATTGTAACATCGTATTTAAGCAAAGAGCTCAAAATTTAGAAGCTAAACAGAATGTGCCTAGGGATTACTGCTTAAGGAATGTGCTTTGTTTGGTGTTACCTGTGAATAAAGTGAACGGTTACTGAGACCTACATAAACAAGATACAAGTAGGAATGCAAGGACGAGAAATACAGAACTACATGGGGGTCTGGAGATAAAACCTCTCCAACTGGCATAAATTAATCTCTTACCTTGAACCACGGCCAAGAGACAAAGAGTACACTGTGGAATGGGTAAAGTTAGAAAATTAATATGTATTAGAGAGATCATATAATTCTATGCATATGTAACATTCTAGGAGATAAAAGGTCTGGAAACCTCTTAACGATGCGCATGCCTTTGGAGGAGTGATTCCCCAGTGCACCCGGTGCCAAATAAACATACCTACTTTATTACTTTAAACGAGTTGTGGAGTTTCACCACCTTTCAGTATCAGCTCACTGTTGCAATATACAAGCTTGTCTGTGCCCCCGGCTGAGCTGTGTGTCAAAGACCTCTGCCAATAGGATACAGCATGTGTCACTGACCAAAGGACTGCCCAGGCTATAACCCAAGCCAATCAGGAGACAAGGCGGGAGCTTTTGAATCTTCCCTATATAAAGAGGCTCCCAACAAAATAAATCCTTCTTCATCTACAACCACACTGGGGTCAGTGTCATCTCTTTTTCCTTCCGGGTCTCCCTAATGTAACAGCTCACAATTGTTCTATTTTATCATCTAGTTCGACTGTTTCTCAAACTCTGCATTTTCTTCAAAAGCAAATTCATCTGCAAATAATAGGAATATCTCTCTAACCAGCATGAATCAGCTGCTCTTTAGCCGTGTGTCTGAGGAGTTTGTATAAATTCTCCCAAGTATTTCATCACCTTCAGGGTGTCCCCTGGACCAAAGTGGCATGTATCATGTCCTCCTCGCTCTGCCCACCCCAGAACTGTGCCTTATATCTCCTCCCCTGGAGTGGAATTTTTCCATTTATGGCATCATCTCAGACATGGCCAGCTCATGACATGGGCTACAATAGCTCGTGATGCCATTTCTGTGTTAACAAAAGCTCCATTATGCATTGTTCAGCTTTCAGAGGCTGACTTCCCATCAGTTGACCAATACATTGTTTCTCTTAAGGGTTGAGTTCCCACCAGTTAAACAATGAGGTTTTCTTCATTATCTGTTCTTCATTATCTTGTCAATGTACACAACAGCAGCCTAAATACAGCAAATAGACATGCCTTTTGTTCCTGACACATTAGTGGAAGTCAAGGGTGGCAGCAACTTTCTGTCCTGGCATCTTTGGTTTGGAAGCACAGCCTCAATTAGTAAAATCATGGACTCGGTATCCATCTTTGGAAGGTGGTCACCTGAAAGATTCAATTTGGCATGTGGTTTCCACTTCTCAGAGGTGGCCTTATGAAATTCTGGCAGCACATGTGTTTTGGACAAGGTAAGCAGCTATGCTGAGTCTTGGTGTGCAGTTGATCTAGTGCCCCAGTAACAGTGTTCTGGCACATTTGTATGGGATCAGTCCCTGGACAGTTTTGTATTTTGGAGGAGGGGACAGCATTTCTTTCGAGATGGACTTCTAGTTCCTTTCTTTGGCAAAGAAAACAAGTTTGGATTAGCACTTTGGGTGGTCTCAATGAGTTTAAAGTCTTTTCCCAATAGGCAGTTCTCTGGGTTAGAGGTATTGAAGTGTCAGTGGGAATGCACAAGCCAAGCTATTGAGGTTTTTGTCCTGGTAGCTTTAGTGTATGAGCAGTCCTTGGTGCCATTCTGTTTGGATCCTGACTCTGTGAAGCTGAAAGCTTAGGAAGGCACCTAGAGATGAGAAGGAAAGTGCCCATAGCAGGGTGTGTGCTGGTAGTTTTATGGGTGCAATTGAAATTGTAAGTAGCAAGAGCTTTCTCAACTGGCACTTTCGTGAGCTCTGTTTTTGTCAGACCTTTTCAAGTTTGTTAGTGGACTCTGAGAGCGAAAAGCTTTGTTAGGGCAAAGGAGTTTGTGTTGTTGTTTGAATGTGGTGCAAAGAAGAGTATGCACTTGGAAGGGGAAGATCAGTGAAACCTTTTCGTGCTGGCACAGTAGATTTGAATGCAGGGACGTTTCCAACTTGGCTCTGCCCTTGGGGTGGTTTGGAGCTGGGCTGGGTGTGTTTCCTTCTTTTGCAAGTCAACAGCGCCACACAATCGTGTGGTTGTTCTGATGGGTGCTGACAGTGCCCAGGAAAAAGGCAAGCACTTTTCTGGCCTGGCCCCATTCATGTGGGAGCAGTCCAGGGAAGAGCTCCCCTCGGGATCCTGGCTCTTGGAGACTGACAGAATGTGATCCTGCAAGTAGTGGGGAAAGAAGAGGAATCATTTCATTGTTGGCTGTGCAGTTTGTAGGCTGAAAAAGAAAAGGCAATTGCAGCATGGCCTCTTTCTTTTGGGACCTTTTCTGTGCAATCAGCCACTCAACATGTAACTCTCACCCACTGAACTGCATCCACCTCCCTGGAGATACACACTTTTCCCTCAAGCTCTGTGTACCATTTATATACCTCTCACTGTCGCAGATCCCAAACCCCTTCAAAACATCCAGCAGCTGCTTGCAAAGAAGTCCTAGAACAAAAAGCCAGTGATGGTTTTCATCTTCCCTTTGCAGTCTCTAAACTAGATGAAACACACTAGTGATTCACACTTTCCTTCTCAACTATATCTATAGCATCAGCACATTCTCCCAAAGTGGCAGAGTCCATGGTTAAAATAAAGTGTTTCCAGCTGCAGTTCAGACTGAGAAATGTGCCAGGGCAGAAAGCACTGGCTAACCTTCCTTCTTCCCTGGGAAACCTGATATTCCCAGCGCAATCACTTTCACACACCTTCAGTGTCACCGAGTCCAAGCAGTTAGAGCTCACAGAGAGGGAAAGTGTCAGCACAGAAGACGTTCCTAAAGAAGCTATTTCTCCTAGCAGCATTTCAGTAGCATGCAACAAACTGTGTCTACGTCCCCATCTTCTCACATATATGGACCATCATATTTTTCACTCTCGCAGCTCTGTTGCAAACATCCAGCAGCTGCTCCCATCAAATAGGCTCCAGAAAGAAAAAGCCATTGCTGGGCTGCAGCCTCCCCTTGCTTGCATGTAAGCCACATCAGACTCACGGGTGCACTCTGTCCTTCCCTTCTCCGCTGCATCTATCATCATGTTCTCTGCATCTTGGTGTCAAAAGCTAAGCACAATTGTTTCCACAGAGGGCTGGAAAAGCAATAGGTAGCAGCACAAGTAGCCTTTGAACTTCCCCCTTAAAACTGCTAATGTGAATTTGGCAGGCAAGCAAGTGGAAGCCATGCTGCTCTTGCAGCCAGTATGCTGCGCACAACAGTCCAGTGCTCTGTGTCTTCGTTCTTTGCCTTTTGGAATCTGTTGCACTTTCCTTCTCCCAGAGGCGAATTGTCATCTACTTCTTGCACAGAACGCTGTGCAGGCAGCAAAGCGCTCCAGTGCACTGCTTCTGCTGAAACACGCCCGGGCCATGCACTTTCCTTCTAAGAGCTACATACCACCACGTTCTGCCTCTCTTGTCGGCTGAATCTAAATGGAAAGCTTCTCAGCTACATGTCACACAGAGAACTGTGCCAGGACAACAAGCTTGCTCAGATTTTACCCCTGAAACTTGTGCAAACTTGTATTTGCACCACATTCAAGGGGCAGTCCTCTTTCTTTTTCAACATGCAAAGTGCTGTCAGATCGCCGTGCTCTCTGCACAGTCCTTCTCAGCTCAAAGGAACACTGCGCACATTACAGCTTTGCAAGGGTTAAAGCTCTGGAGAGATGTCTCTCACAGAAAAAAGTGCCAGGACAAAAACATGTTCATGTCCTCTTCTTGTCACCTGGATTGTGGTGCTGTGTTTTTATCCTTAACTAATATTCTCCTACCCCATTTTCCCAGTCATCCCATCTCTCCTAGCCCCCAGCCCTCTCTTCCTTGACTCTGGAATCTCACTGGACCCCCATTCCTACCTTTCCCAGACCCTATTTCCTTCACATCAGGGACCCCCTGAACTCTCCAGCCATTCCAGGTCTCTCCACCCTGTGACCCTCCTTTTCCAGACACTGGGGACCCCTGGACTCTCCATCCTACCTCTCCAAGTCACTGCACCCCTTTTCCTTGATTCTGGGACTCCCTTGAGGCTTTGCAGATCCTTATCCTGGACCAATACTCGCCTGCATCCCCCTTCCCTACTATCCCACCTCTCCCCTCCCCTATTCTCCCTGTTTCTTGACTCTAGGAATCCTCAGAGCGCCCACAGCTCCCGAATTTCCTACTCCTCACATTTCCTGTTTGTGGCACTGTTAGAGCCTGGCTTGGGTCTCCCTCATTTCATGGTTTTGGGGTATATGGATGGCATCCCATTTGAGCAGGGCTGGAGCCGAGCTAGAACTTTGGGATTCCTGCACCTGGTCGGTGAGTACCCCCAGCACAGCCACCCAAATGTGTCTCCGCACCTGGAGATGCTGCAGTCCAGCACAACCAAGCAGGGAGCATGGGGGGAGCCAGGGGCTGGGGGGATTCATGGGAGTGGGGTGGGGGGCAGTGATCCAGTTTAAACCCAGAAGAGCAAAGAATATTAAGTCTCTGTGTATAAAACGGTGATTACTTTGAAGGTTCAAATACATCCAAAAAATGTGATAAAATCCAAAGGAGGTTAGATGTTGGTGCCAAAAAATGGATATATTTTATTTAATAGTAAAAGAGCGAGCGAGCGAGCGAGCGAGCGAGCGAGCGAGAAAGAAAGAAAGAAAGAAAGAAAGAAAGAAAGAAAGAAAGAAAGAAAGAAAGAGAAAGAAAGGAAGAAAGAGAGAGGAGAAAGAAAGAGAGAGATAGGGGGAGAGGGGGAGAGAGACAGGGGTTAAGTGGAAGCATATCATCCATCCGAGGTTCCCAACGAGGTGTTGTTGCTCCCTTCCATTTGGTCTTCTGGGTGGTGAGGGGTCCCCACCACCACTGCCATGCTGTGCCACACCGAGGAGTATAGAATCCAGAGGACTAATGTACGCTTTGGGCCATGTGGGAACGCCCACGTGGCTACCTTGCAGGGGCCAGTTTGACACTGTCCCTTGCAGCACTGTGGATCTGTTGCATCATGCTGCAGTGCTCTGGGCTCTGGGGACCCCTTTTGGGGGGCCTTTGATGGGCCATGACACCCGCCCTGCTGTCCTTCACATGGATGCTGCTTTTTCCCTGGATCCCTCAGCTGAGCTTCTCTGCACAGTGGACGATGGGCAGTCACTGTGCCTCTGGTCAGAGGTTTTTCCAACACACACCCAAAGCCTTTTTCCCCCGACCCTACGCTGTGAGGGTTTGTGCAAGCCTGACAGCTGATAGCCCTGGGACTGTGGTCTCCACTCTGAAGGTGTTAAGCTTGTGTTTTGCCCTGAGTTGTTACTTTATCTTATCTTCATCAATGAGCGGTGTAAGGCCTAAGTCAGGAGGCTTACTCAGGGTGTGGTGGTCATCTCGGCAGCTTTTGTAATAGTTTTGCTATAATAGGCAAAAGTCCTTAATGAAAACGTGTAAGTCATAAATTATAGTATTTCAGTCTCTCATAGGGGGTCTGTGGGAATGGGATAGGATCTGTGGGGCTGTGATGAGGATCTGTGAAGCAGGGATGGGATCTGTGGGGCTGGGCTGGAAATTCGTGGGGCTTGAAAAAGGATGGAAAACATAAAGTGGGATCAGTACCTACAGTGAGGGATCCTCAGAGTGCTACCATGCTGCCTTCCTGACCCCATTCTGGGTGTTACTGGGTCAGCGCACCCTGAAGCCAAATCCAATGAGGATGATGATGCTGGCAGTGATGATAGACACAGTGACCAACACCACCTTGAGATTCCAGGACATTCTGGCTCTGGGAAGCATGGGATGGTGAGGAGGGGGAGGAAAAACCTCATCCTGCTTCTCTGCAGTTCCACATTCCTCTTTCCCAAATTCCCACTTCCCACATTCCACATTCCCAGCCTCACCCCAGGAAATGCAGGGAGTGGGGAACTGGGGAAGGGAGGGAATACGGGGATTTAGGAGGTCTGGGGTTACCAGAGCCAAGAAAAGGGGAGGCTGGAGGTGGGGAGAGGATGGATGGTCAGGAAAGAGAGTGCAGGAGGAGACTGGTGCAGGATAAGGGGGTACATGGGATATGCATTGCTAGGGAAGACAGTTTCAAGGGGGTGCAGGGTCTTGCAGAGGGGGTTCCAGTGGGTTTCTGTGCCCAGGAAAGGGTGTCCAGTCCAGCAAAGGGGAGTCATGGGGTGGGAAGATGCGGATAGCCAGGAATGGATGACTTGGAGGTCCTCAGTGTAAAGGAACAGGGGGTCTGGAGGCTGGGAAAGGCAGGAACAAGGATCCAGGTCCCAGAGTCAAGGAAAAGGGGACTGGTGATGATGAGATGGCCAGAAAAGGGAGTGCAGGGGGGTACTAGTGGAGGATAAGGGGTGCAGGATAAGCGATCCTGGATATAAGGGAGTTCAGGGGGTCCTGGTGTGGAGAAGTTGGTGCAGGGGGTGTCAGTACCAGGGTTGAGGATGCAGGGGGGTGGGTCCAGGTGCACAGGAAGGAGGATTCAGAGCAGTCCCAAGGTCAAGGAAATAGGGTTTACAGGGATTGGGAGAGGTAGGATGGGAGGGTCAAGGGGTCCCCAGTGTTGAGCAAAGGTGGGTCATGGGTTAGGGAGAGCCAGGGCAGCCGGGAGCCAGGGGGACTAAGGGGGTCCCCAGTGTTAAGGAAAGGGGAAAGGTGGGAATGGGGGTGCAAGGAGTCCCAAAATGAAGTAAAATGAGGGTCTGGAGGCTGGAGAGGTGGGATGGTCAGGAAAGGGGGTTCAGGGTCGTTCTGTGCCGGGAATCCTGGTGCTCTTGAATTGTGGTTCAGGGTTCCTGGTGCTGGAAATTGCAGTTCAGGGCGGTCCCAGGGTAAGGAAAGGCAGGGATAAGGGTGGGGAGAGGTGAGATCTCCGCCAAGGAAGACTCAGGACATTGCAGGTGTTGAGGAGAGTTTGGGGACTGAGAGAGGCAAGAATGGGTTTAGGGACTGGGAAAGACAGGAATAGGCACAGGGTGCCAGGTTTAGGGAAAAGGGACCTGGGGGCTGGGAGAGGTGGGATGGCCGGGAAAGAGGATAGAGGGTGGTGCCAGAACCAGGGAATGGGGTGCAGATGGTCTCGTCTCACAGGGATGCGGGGTTCAGGGCGGGTCACGAGGTTCTGGTTCCCAGGTATGGTGGTTCAGGGGCGTCCCGATGCCGGGCGTCCCACTTACCTCTCACCACCTCCCAGGAGCGCCCTCAGCCCTCGCGCTAGAGCCATGGCGCTGCTCTGCTGAGGCCCTGCCCACAGCTCCCGCCCCGCCCCCAGGGCTGCCTCCGGCCTTGCCATTGGCCCGGCTCTTTCCTACCCGCCAATGGCAGCTGGGGATGCTCGTGACTGAGGGGACCCTGGGCGGGGGCACGTGAAGCTCCTGGCTCGGGGTGAATGACCCTCCTTTGGCTGACGGCCACCCCCGGGGCCATCACTTGGGTAATGTCCTCACGGCCAGCCCCGGGGCTGTCATTTGGGTAATGTCCCCACAACCACCACCGGGGCCACTGCTTGGGTAATATCCTCACAGCCACCCCCAGGACCATCGCTTGGGTAATGTCCTCACGGCCACCCCCAGGGCTGCTGCTTGAGTAATATCCTCACAGCCACCCCCAGGACCATTTATTGGGTAATGTCCCCACAGCTACCACCAGGACCTTTTATTGGGTAATGTCCTCACAGCCACCCCCAGGGTCATCACTTGGGTAATGTCCCCACAGCTACCACCAGGACCATTTATTGGGTAATGTCCTCACAGCCACCCCCAGGGCTGTCGCTTGGGTAATGTCCCCATGGCCACATCCGTTGAGATCAGATGTACTGGATGCTGGCCAGTAGCAGTGATCTGATAACACCGCCCTGAGGAGGAAGGACCTGTCACCTGCTCATACAACGGCCATAGGGGTTGCGACACCCAAATCACCCAAAACAGCAGGTTTGCACCCTACAGCCCCTCAGTCTTCTCTGAAGGCATCTCCAGGACATCACTGCAGCTTATCATGGCTGTCTACAAGGTGACAGTGGCAACAGGTGACATGCTGGAAGCTGGGACAAACAACTCCATCTCCATCACCTTGGTGGGCAGTTATGGCGAGAGCCGCCGGACCACCGTCTCCTTCTTGTTCCTGCCAGGGAAGGTGGGAATGGGGATAGAGTCACAAGGGGTGGTAGAGCTATCCTGGGGACCTGAGGGGCGGCACAGGCTGCCCCAGGGATGTGAGGGTCTGCATGGACTGTCCTGGGGATACAAGGGGATGGTGGGATGAGATTTAATGGAAATGGAGGAAAGGGGTTCCAGGGTCTGGAGGAAAAAAAATTGGGGAAGATGGTGGGTAGTGTTCCTGGGGGGATTAGAGGAATGGTGTTCTGGAGGATGGAGGAAATGAACTTTGAGGGGATATTGGAGGATAAGGATCCTGGAGGCAATGAAAGCAAGTGGGGATGCTTTGAGCACCTTCTCTGCTGGTGTCCGTGGTGCTACCACAGAGCATCTGCCCATCCCCCCAGAAGGCATTTCCTCCTCTCCAGGAGAAGAGCCTGTCTGTGCACTGTGGGCAGGACTTGGGCCCCATTGTCCTCATCCGCCTGCATAAGTGGCGGCTCTTCCTGGAGGACGCCTGGTTCTGCAAGGACGTCCGGGTGACAGCCCCCAACGGCACCCTGTATCGCTTCCCCTGCTACCAGTGGCTGGAGGGGGTCACCACGGTGGAGGTGCGGGAGGGCTCAGGTAGGACTCGCCCTGCCCCCATCCTCCTCTGATGGCCAGAGGCCCGACTTTTGACACCTCCCTTCTTTCTAGGGAAGAAGCTGGTGGATGACAAGCTGCAGATCCTGAAGGAACATCGTCGTCAGGAGCTGGCAGCACGGCAGGAGGCTTACCGGTGACAGCAGGGACATGGGGACAAGGTCTACTTTGGCCAGGTGGGCTGGTCAGCAGTGATGCTGATGTCTACTCCCATTTCCCCCCCCTGCTCAGGTGGAAGAACTTTGCCCAGGGATGGCCCCGCTGCCTCAGTGTGGACTCCATCTTGGAACTGGACTCCAATGTCCAGTTCTCCCGCATCAGGGCCACCAACTTCACTGGTTTCCTCATCTTCCAGTAAGCAGTGCCCTGAAGCCATGGAGGACCTGGGTGATGGCAGGGAAAGGGGCCAGAGAAGGCAAGGGGTGTGCTGAGGTCCCCCTCTGCCCTGTAGAGGGGCCTCCCACTTTTTGTCAGGATTCTTACTGAGACGCACCTCCTGGAACAGCCTGGATGAGATGCGCACCATCTTCTCCCGGGCACAGGGCAGGGATATTGGTGGGTGCCTTGTGTGTTGTCCCCTGCCCTTCCCCCTGCGTCACTCAGGGCTTCACAAGATGTCCCTGGAGGATGGGTAAGAGGGTGCTGATGTCTGACCATCCCATTAGTCCCTGAGTATGTGGCCAAGCACTGGCAAGAAGATGATTTCTTCGGTTCCCAGTTCCTCAATGGCAACAACCCCATCATCATCCATCGCTGCACTGCGCTGCCGCTCAAATTCCCAGTGACACCAGAGATGGTCACTGGCTCACTGGGAGGTGGCACTGACTTGGGCAAGGAGCTGCAAGAAGGTCGGATCTTCATTGTGGACTACAAGGTGCTGGAGGGCATCCCGACCGACACCATTTATGGGCGCCAGCAGTATGTAGCGGCCCCTCTCTGCCTGCTTCACCAGGGCACTGATGGACTCCTGCGCCCCATTGCCATCCAGGTAGGGATGTTCCACCCCAAGCCCTGCCACCAGGAGGGTGGCAATGGTCCTAGACCATGGGGTCATGTCCCATAGCTCAGCCAAATGCCAGGACCCTGCAGCCCCATCTTCCTGCCGAGTGATGATGAGTGGGACTGGCTGTTGGCCAAGACCTGGGTGCGCAATGCCGACTTCTACAGCCACCAGCTCCTCACCCACCTGCTGAGGACCCACCTGTTTGGGGAGGTCTTTGCCATTGCCACCCTGCGCCACCTGCCTACCTGTCACCCTCTCTTCAAGGTAAGGTCCCCCATCAGGGCCACCTGCTGCCCCCCGGATCTGAGGGCAGTTATGCCCCACCTGACAACCCCCCCAGCTCCTGGAAGGGGTCCTTGGTCACCTGCCAGGTGTTTGTTTCCCCCTCAGCTCCTCATGCCCCACTTCCACTTCACATTGCACATCAACACCTTGGCTCGCAGTGTCCTCATCAACCCAGGTGGCCTCATTGACAAGGTGAGCCCTGGGGACTGAGAGCACTGGGCTCTGCTGGGGCACAGGGGTCTGTTGGGAGCACTGAGGGGCACCAACTACTCTGGGGTATTGGGAGGCACAGGGCTGTACTGGTGACAGTGGGGGTCTACTGGAGTCCACTGGGACACTGGAGGGCACTGGAGTCTTGGGGGTGCTGGGGTCTACTGGGGTACTGGATGCCATGAGGAGCACTGGGGTCTCCTGGGAGCCTGGGGGTCTACTGGAGACACTGGTAGGTACTGGGGTGCACTAGAGAACATGGGGTGGAGGACATTGGAGAGCACTCAGGTATATGGAATTACCAAGGACACTGAGTGTGTATTTGGAGGACTTGTACCCTGGGAACAGTGAGAGGTACTGGGGAATACTGAGAGCACTGTGGGACACTGAAGCCTGGCATTTCCTGCCCTCCCCACCCGTGGGTGGCTCTCCTCTCAGGGCTCAGGGGTGACCTATGAGGGGCTGCTGCTGGTGGTGCAGCGAGGCCTGGAGCAGGTGACCTACACGTCCTTGTGCCTTCCCGATGACATCCACCACCGTGGCATGTCCCATGTCCCCAACTACCACTACCGAGATGATGGGATGAGCCTCTGGGAAGCCATTGAGAGGTGAGACTGGTTTTGGGGGGTGGAGGGTGGTCCTGGAGTGCCCCAGGATCTCACAATCACCTCATCCCTATGGCAGCTTTGTCACTGGCATTGTGACATTCTACTACGGTGGGAATGCAGCGGTGAGCGAGGACACCGAGCTGCAGGCCTGGGTGATGGACATCTTCACCAATGGCTTCCTGGGCAGGGCCTCCTCAGGTAGCACACCTGGGGTTGCCACAGAATGTCCCCAGGGGAGGCAGGGGACAGGCAGGTGCCTGAGGCTCTTGGCTGTCCCCACCCCCACCCAGGTGTTCCCTCCTCGCTGCAGACAGTGGCAGAGCTCATCAAATTCCTCACCATGGTGATGTTCACCTGCTCAGCACAGCACGCGGCCGTCAACAATGGGCAGGTGAGACATGGGCCAGGGACCCAAAGGCTATCCCCAGGTGTCCTCAAGCCATGCTGGGGACATGTCCCCCTTCCACTCCTCTGTACACAGGAAGGATGTCCCCATCCTGAACCAGTGTCTATGTCACACTCTACATGCCAGAAGGATGTCCCCATCCATCCTATCTCCATGTTGGCAGGATGTCCTCACCCTATGTCCCCATCCAATGGGTCCCCATGTCAGAAGGATGTCCCCATCCATCCTCTCTTTATACTGGAGATGTCCCCATCTGTCTCCCTTGCCATGCTGAGATGTTCCTATCTGCCTCCTCTCTGTGCCAAATAATGTCCCCACCTGTCTCCTTGCTGTTTTGGGGGGTATGTCCCCACCCATGCCACTGCTGTTTTGGGGGGATGTCCTCTGCAGTGACCTATCCCCCTGCAGTATGACCTGGGGGCCTTCGTCCCCAATGCCCCGTCCTCCATGCGCCACCCACCACCCTGCGAGAAGGGCCGGGCCTTCCTCCAGCACTTCCTCGACACCATCCCTGAGGTGGCCACTACTGCCAACATCCTGGTGGCCCTCATTCTCCTCAGCTCCCAACTCAAGGACAGGGTGAGTCTAACCACACAGTCCCCATGTGCCTCCCCAAACAGCTCTGTGGAACTGCAAGAGGTGTCCACAAGGATGGATGTCACCACCTTTGGTGTCACCAAGCTTAGGGGATGGCCACCATTGCTCCACATCTACCACGGTGCCAGAGAACCCCCAAACGGCACCAGGGGGTTGGAGCTGAAGGGTCTATGTCCCTGCCCTGACCAGAGGCTCCTGGGACAGTACCCGGAGGAGTGGTTCACAGAGGCGGAACCCCGGCGGCTCATCCGGACCTTCCAAGGGCGGCTGGAGGAGATCCGGGACCGGATTGAGGAGAGGAACCACCTGGCTGAGCTGAGATACAACTACCTGAACCCCCTGGAGACGGAGAACAGCATCTCCATCTGAGCACAGGAGCTGCATCCGCTCAGCACCCTCAGCACCCTGCACCTGTGCACCCCCAGCACCCATCACACTCAGAACCCCACATCTGGTCACCGCCACCACCCGGTAACCCCAGTATCTGGACACCCAGGGCACCCAGCACTTCCAGTACACCCAGCACCCTGCACCTGGGCACCCCCAACACACAGAGCTACCAGCATCTGGATATCAAGTACACCCAGCACTCCCAGCACCCCAACACCCTTGTCACCCAGCATTCCTCACTTGGACAACCCCAGCAACCCCATGATCCCACACCTCAGGACCCTCAGCACCCCCCACTCCCATTTTCCTCATGCCAATAAATGCCAGCTGTCAATCAAACCCTTGCTGCTTGTAGGTGTACCCTGAAACCACAGGGATCCACACAGCCCCCAAGCTGGACTGAGGCAACTGGGACACATGATGGAGTGCCCAGTGCTCCCAGCGCCCCCTCTTAGTGCTCAGTGTGTCCACCACTAGCCCCTAGTGACCCTGGTGCCCCCTTGCAGTGCTCCCCTTGTTGTGGGCAGAGTGGGAGCTTCAAAGAAAGTTTATTAGAGAAGCTCCTTTTAAAATATAAGGTGCAGAAAGGACACCCAACACCCCCAAAATCTACCCAGGACCCCCTGGCTTTCTAAACTTCTCAGAAGGGAATGTGGGAGTGGCTGGATCTAATCCAAATCCAGCTTCCTCAGCCTCCTCACAGGCAAGGTGCTCCAGCCCCACCTTGGAGGCCCTTCACTAAACCTGCTCGGGCTTCCAGACATCTTTCTTGTGTTGAGGAACCAAAACCAAGGCACAGTAACCTGGATAATCCACATTCTTAATCTCCTGGTGTCACGATCCGCTCAATACAAGCGGGGGTCGTGATGGTTCGTTATCTGATCTCAAAGTGCAAAGAAATCAGGAGGAAATCAGTTTGCATCAACACACTACTCCTTTATTAAATCACAACTCAATAATGCGATAGGAGGGTGAGAAAGAGAGAGATAGAAGAAAAAAGAAGGGGGAGTGGGGGGGACAGATAGCTACCAACAGTGACAAAGTCCTCGTGGCCTTCTTGCCAATAGACTCATTGACGAGATCCTCCTGGTCCTCTTGCCAATGGATCCGTCTTCTTCCGTGGGGTGATCACAAATTAGTTGATTTTTGAGGGTCTCTTTATAGTCCTTTCCAGAAGTGGGGGGCACCTGGCCACGAGGTGGGGAGAGTTAATAGTCATTGTTCTCTTGTTTTACATCAACAGCAGGTGAGAGCAGGTACAGGACATTCTCCACAGCAAAACTGTGTCCTGTAATCACGGTAGTTGGTCTGCACCGGGGTTTTGGTCCAGTGGACACAATGCCTGGCAGACATTCACCTCCGGCAGCGGGCAGGTCTGCAGACAATGCTTGGCAGACATCCCAGGGCACACCTGCAGGCAATGTTTTGTAGACATCATCTCACCTCAGGACGGTCAGAGCCAAGGTCTTCTCTGCCACCCGGGCCAGAACCAGGGTCTCAGTCTCTGTCCTGGGCGATGGTCGTGAGACAGATGAATCTCAAACCGTCTCTCACACCTGGTCACACAGTCCCGGGTGCTCCTGGCCTTCCTTGCTGCCAGGGCACATGGCTGCCTCCTGCCCAGCTCCCTGTCCACCAAGACCTTTCCCACAGGCAGCTCCAGCCTGTGCCATTGCAGGGGCCAACACTGACATTTGTCCTTCTGGGATTTCATGAGTGTGTGTCATGATCCCAATTGTTATTAAGGTTCTTAGAAATGCCCCTGTCCAAATTAAGGTGCAAACAAGACCATATGCCACTGACAATAGTATGAGATTTATTTGATAGTATTTGATAGTAAATAGGAGAGACAGAGAGAGAGAGAGAGAGAGAGAGAGAGAGAAATAGGAAATAGG
>VZTR01023672.1:0-11137 GCA_013400775.1 Chaetops frenatus | reverse complement strand
AAAAAAAAAAAAAAAACCCACAAAAAAAAATTAAACCAAAAAAAAAAAAAAAAAAACCAAAAAAAAAAAAAAAAAAAAAAAAAGAGTGTACTATATGTACACTGACACAGCAAGAAATGCTAGACACACTGGAAAAAAATTCACTACAACCGGTTTTGAAAACTCTCACATAGCAGTGTATTCTCTGTATGGAGAGAAATTGAGACAGTTTCATGATAAAAACAGATCTCTAAGCTCTTCTTCCAGGAGTTTTAGAAGCAGTCATTAAAATTAACTGAGAAGCCTGAATCTTTGTAGCTCTCTGTAATTATTTCTTTACAGTAGCATGCTTTTATGAGTTAAAGCATTTTTGATTAACATTACATTAATTAATTAAAAAAATCTATTTAGGCAGGAAAGAAATTGTCTGCTAATTACCAGAGAAGCTGCCAATTAAATTATAACATTTCATCAAAATTACTTGTTAAAATAATATATCTACTTTAAGTTACACCAATAAATTTTTTCCAAAGATCCAGTTTTTACCATACATTTATATCTATGCATTATTATAAATAATCAACTGCTTATGAAAATAAAATTACTTGGGATTGCATCTATGGGAAAAAGACAAGTTCTTCCCTCTTTTTCTCTGTTTTAGGTTAAGGTTAGGTATGTTCAATAGTATTACTTCAGGTTGACATTAAAGAACAATGTTCACTCCACTACATCCACACCTAAATGCATTGAGACTAGCTGAAAATTGTCACAATCTTTTGTGTTATGTGAAACATGGAAAGATGACCACAGCCTCTTGAATTTCTTTTTTTCTCATGTGCCTGACAGCCTTGAGGTTTGACTAAGGCAATAACCTACAAAACTCCCCACTATCCTGCTATAGCAGTTTTCCATCATTTACACTGCATGACACACAAAATCTTCAGCCCAGAGATGTGTGTATTGTCTAGTCAAGTATGCAGTGAATGTTAATCTAGCATTAATAATATGGAATTTATACAAGTGCTTTGATGACATATTCAAAATGTTCTCAAGTTTAAGTCTAGAGTTCTCATATCATGACTTGGGAGGTTTATATTTCTGAACTGATTCTCAGTAGTAGGCTGGTACATCCTCCAGCCAGGTTATCCACTGCTGGACAGAGCTCAAGTAGCTCTCGAAGTACACTTTACACCAATTCACTAATGTTTTGTGACTGCAGGTACAAGGAACTTATACTGAGGACAAGTGTGGTCATTTTAAGGCATACAAATAGGGTATGATTGGGGGTGGAGACCTCAGGACCATAGTAAAGGCCATTATTTCTATCACAACAGAGCCTGAAGTCCTTGGGACTTAAGCATGCTAGGTACTAAATATATTTTGTGATAGCATTTAAGCCATCACTACTGATGTCCTCTAGCAAATCTAAAAACCATGATATGAAAATAATATGCTATACTTGACTTAATAATTTGAAGCCTTCCTCTTTTTGCATCAAGGGCTATTGCAAGCACTTTTCTTAGTACATGCAGGCATTAGGAAAAACTGTCTTTGCAGCTCCTTTCCACCACCTTCCAAGCTGGTACTGAGAGGGCCAGAGGGACGAGAGGTACATGTGTGTTTCAGCACTTGCCAGACAACCAGAAACTTAAGAGAAGCAACAGGAGTCTGTCTCCAGCAGACCTGGGCTCTTGTACATGCACCAGAGGGGTGAGAGTATGTGGATGAAAAATAACCAGAACAGGTTAGAACAAGGAGTCCTGGACAGGCATCTGTCTCTTCAACAGTCTGTTCTCACTTCCCCTCCTGAAGCTCAGGCCTGAGATGGTTCTGCTTTCATAATTCCAAGCTTTGACTTCCCCAAATGGGTCTCACTGTCTTCTTGTCACCAACTCTCTCCACAGTGACCTGCTGCAAGGCATGCAAGAAGAGCTTGAAGAGGAGAGTTGGAAACAAGGACATCAGTTGGGGATTAACTGAGGAAGACGTTACCAAAGGGCTGAGCACTCCTGCTTAGCTCAGGCTGCAAAAGGCAGTAGCAATCCAGGACATCAGCAGAACACAACGTGCCTGCACAGAGCACAAACCAGAGCACCTCCATTCTCAGGCTGGCAGTGCCAGCTGCACATAATTTCATCCCTACTGTCCTCTACTTTATAACAGCCAGTAATGAGGCTTCTGATAAACCACAGACAACAGGTGACATTCCTAATTCAATTATCTTTCCACATCCATGGGCTTAAGCAGAGTTAGAAAACAGCCAAAGGCAGAAGGCTCCCCTGTGGTCCTTCCTCACAAATCCTACTTGTCTTGCCCCCAAGTCTTCTCTCTCAAATACTTTCCCTGACAGTTTCAAGCTCCCATTCCTACATGTCTGCACTTGCTTCATCCTACCAAATTCAGGCGTCTTCCACCATTTTGCTTCTTCTGTCTGTTGCTGCTTTGTATCTCCAAACTACATGCAGAGTATAACAAAGTAATGGATGTAGCTAGTAAAGAAGTTTCAAGGGAGGTGAAACACCTGAACTTCAACAGTGGTGGACTTCAAGGTCTCCTTTGATCAGATATATCACTTTCAGAAATAACTGTTTCATGTTAGAAATAACTGTTGAGTGTGGCTCAAAACCAACAGACCTTTTGTGTTCCTGTAACTGCAGGGAAGAAACTCTCATTTTCAAGTCAAATGGGAGAACTAACAGGTTTTTCATACAAAAGCTTAAGGACACAGAATCTCAGTGCTATCCGAAACACAGGATAGGGTTGGTGCCTTAAAAAAAAAAAAATGAGGAAAATAAGCAATTAAAAAATATTTAAGGCAAACTATTACTCTTACAAAAGCAGGTGCTTCTGCAGGGGATATATACCTGATTGAGCCTATAAAGGACATTTTCTAGGATTACTGTAACACATGTAGAAATATATGAAAGTACTGTTGTCAGGAAAAAATTCTGGTCTTAGTGAAAATGTTAACCCCAATCCTGAATTACTGATACAATCAAAATCTTCATATCAAGCAGAAATATCACTAGGATATAAAGGCATTTTAAAAATACCTTAGGATAGGTGGACATTTTTGAAGAAATTCCAATTTGACCTTGTCCATTTGTCCTTACTGTCTGCTTGCTCCCCCTCCCAGCAGCTGACAAGCTTCTACTCTGACTGATGGCAATGGGTAATCGAAGTTGGGTTCCTTTTAAGATCTACAGATCTGTCTGTCATGANTGCCCACCTAAGCCACTCTATCCTCCCTCTCCTCAGCTGGACAGTGCAGAGGAAATAGAACAAAAGGCTTGTAGGTCAGGATAAGGACAGGGAGAGATCACTCAACAATTACCATCATGGACAAAACAGACTTGACAAGGAGAATGATTACTTTAATTTATTACCAATCAAATCAGGGTAGGATAATGAGAAACAAAACTAAATCTTAAACATCTTCCTCCTCACTCTTCCCATCTTCAATTTCACTCTCAGTTTTCCCTATCCATTGCCCCAGCAGCTTAGGAGAACTGGGAGAGGAGNTGGCTGGAGGCCAAGTGCCCACCTAAGCCACTCTATCCTCCCTCTCCTCAGCTGGACAGTGCAGAGGAAATAGAACAAAAGGCTTGTAGGTCAGGATAAGGACAGGGAGAGATCACTCAACAATTACCATCATGGACAAAACAGACTTGACAAGGAGAATGATTACTTTAATTTATTACCAATCAAATCAGGGTAGGATAATGAGAAACAAAACTAAATCTTAAACATCTTCCTCCTCACTCTTCCCATCTTCAATTTCACTCTCAGTTTTCCCTATCCATTGCCCCAGCAGCTTAGGAGAACTGGGAGAGGAGACTGCAGTCAGTTCATCACATGCTGTCTCTGCGTTCCTTCCTGGTCAGGGGGCAGACCCTCACACACTCCCCCTGTTCCAGCACGGGGGTCCCTTCCACAGGAGACAGTCCTTTGCAAACTCCTCCAGAGGCAGCAACTCTTCACAAACTGCTCCAGTGTGGGTCCCTTCCATGGGGTGCAGTCCTTCAGGAACACACTGCTTAAGCATGCTGCCCCCACAGGGTCACAAGTCCTGCCAGCAAACCTGCTCCAGCACGGAGCTCCAGCTCCCCTCTCCACGGGGTCACAGGTCCTGCCAGGAGCCTTGTGGAGCCATGCTCCTGCAGGGGCTTCCCACAGGGTCACAGCTGCCTTTGGGCATCCCCCTGCTCTGGCATGGGTTCCTCCATGGGCTGCAGGTGGATCTCTGCTCCACCATGGACCTCCCCAGGCTGCAGAGGGACAGCCTGACTCACCAGGGTCTACACCAAGGTCTGCATGGCAATCTCTGCTCTGGCACCTGGGGCAGCCCTGACAGTGACCCTGGTGTCTGCAGAACTGTTCCTCTCACATAATCTCTCTCCTCTCTCTGGCTAGCTGCTGTCCTGGAGCAGGTTTTTCCAGTGTTAGATACATTAGCCCAGCAGCATTACCACCATCGCTGGTGGGCTCAGCCCTGGCCAGCAGTGGGTCTGTCTTGGAGCCACCTGGCACTGGCTCTGTCAGACACAGGGGCAGCTTCTGGAAGCATATCAAAGATCCACCCCGGTAGCACTAGGAAAACCTGACCACCCAAATATAATCCACCTGCCTTTTCAACAAAATGTTGGCCATTCACACTGAAGACAATCTGTCACAGCAAAACTATTTCACTGATGATTTATTCATGCACTGAAGACTCTTCTAGGGACAACAGCTTGAGAACCAAGATCACTCCTTCTCCAGACTGCACAAAAATTATCAGTAGCTCATGTATAGCACGTTCATATGACAGTTAATGTGGCATAACAAAGTCAGCTGTCAAATCTTTAAGCCAGAATAAGTCTCAGTCTCTCCAGTGGCACTGTCTGGAAAATAGCAAAGAATATTGACCCTGTTTCTTCTTTCAATAACCTAACAAGGTAGGGCATAAAGTTGGTCAGATCTCAAACCCAGCTGTTACTACACCTAATTGCTTTTGACATTGATAGCATCTGTTATCCAAATACCTGACTCAAATGGTTAAAAGAAAATAAGACAAAATTGGCATTGCATTACAGAATTTCCAGATCTGTGCATTTATTTTGAGAAACAAGGCCTTAAATTTAGCCACAAAAACACACCTTGGCTTTATGTTGATCACTTACAATTACAAATTCAAAACAAAACATTAGTTTTTCTCATTACCTTTTTAAACTCTTCCTAGCAGAGATGTTGAAATCTATCCAGGCTAAAGCCCGAGTATGGTTAACACACAGCCAGTTAAAAAAGAAGTAAATCTCTGGAGAGCTAGGATGATCTACCAACACTCTCTAAGATATATCAAGAAAAGCTCTTATTTTATATCTTAATCCAGATACTACTACTTCAGACTTGCAGCGGCCCATTGCTGGCATACAGCAATCCCCTGCTTGTCTACACCATCGCAAACAAAAAAATAATCTACATTTGACACACAAGAAGAAAAAAAACAGCTGACAGTATATGATTTGCACAAGACAATAACAGCATATGGTTCAGAGAGGTAATGTTTTCCTTAACCCATCTTTATAATATACACTGTTTTACCACTTGGGAAGCAAAAATTCTATAAGCAGGATGCACAGAAATCTTCCCCTATATCAGATGACACCAAGCCAGACATTTATCCCTACACTTAGCTCCAAATGCTCACAAGTAACTAAAGAAAATTGTTCCCATGTGTATTGCTTAATTGCATTGTCTTTTTAACATGCTGAAAGCAGAACACTAGATACTAATTGGTAGGTGTCGAACTGGTTGGTGCTTTTTTGTAGGAATCTTTTGTAGTTTTGGTTTGGATTTGCTTTTGGTTTGGGGGTTTGTTTGGGTTTTTTGGGGTTTTTTTACAAAGTTTTAACGTGTTGCTTTGTGGGCTTGTTCTGAGGTAGATTCTGTTACAAAGCAGGGTAGGAAAACAAAGAAATGAACACTGTTTCCAAAGTTCATCTTTCATACCCAAGAGATAAAAACCAAAAGAGAATATAAAAGTTTACTGCTGAAAACTGAAGAGTGGGAGCTCAATTATTCCAATTCTGTTAAATAAATTATCAAAACCAGTGAGCTGTGCTCAAAGAATTCTTAATATTTTTGTTGAAGCCTCTATAGCATGACAGCTTAGAGGAAGTTAAGTTTCTTGACAACACTGACTCACCTTTAACTGGGAGCCTCATGACAATCCTCTAGGATGTCAGAGGGACGTGCAGACACTATTATGGCAATCCAGCAAACTTCTCAGCCCCACACCTACACAGAGCTCATGCAGGTCCCCCAGCATCTCACAGTGGAGTCTGCACAACCACATACTGATGCCAGATTCCCTGATCTTAACACACCAGATAGCTTCTCAAATGGTAGAACATACAGGCTTCCAAACCCAGCCTCCCAGACCAGAGTTCCCACTTCAGCATTGTCAAGTTACTAATCTGTCTAACAAGTAATACTGCCAGATTACAAAAATCACACTCACCCAGACAATGCTGCAAGTATGTGCACAGCTGACTATATTTAGTTCAGATTCACAGCCAGTGCCTCTTCAGTCCACTTTTTTCTCCTGCCTAAACCACCAGCAAAAGACAATCCAGGTAGTCAAGCCACCTTTTGAAAAATGACATTTATTGCAGGTATTGCAGAATGCAATGGAAACAAACACCAAAACAGAAGTGAGTTCTTCAAGCATTTGCACAGCTTCTGCAGTACCTTCCTATTTCACCCTATCCACTCAATTAGACCAAGCCCTTGAGAACACCAAATGCAGTTTTCAGATGCAACAGAAAAAAGCAGACCACTTCTTTTGCGTGACTGATGTATTTTTTAAAGTGCAAGATAGAAACAATCCATTGGAATTTATACTGAAACCAGAAGTAATTTACTATTTTTCTAGTTTAAAATTTAGTGCACCCAAATCACTGCATCATGGCTATATCTGTTGACAAAAATGGGACAAAAATTTTAGGAACCAACAGCAGCATTTAACACAGTAAGAAGCCACAGAACAGCCACCCATTTTTCCTTTAGTTTTCATCAACCAACCACAGACGTAACTCCTGAACTATCTCAGCTATGTCAGATGAAACAAGTACACAAGCTTTTAGCCAGCAGTGATAGCCTGCTTTTCAGTGTGCTGCTTTACAAACCAGGCACTGAGGTCATGTAATTTGGACGTAGTCAGTGAGCAGATCAGTAGTAGATGTGGGAATGTAACTCGCTACTGAAGACTCCCCATTCAGCACTCCAGTTACATTGGGCTACTAAGGGATTTGTACTCAAAAGCATTAACTATTATGTCTCAAAGCCATATTTATGACCTGTGTTTCCTTTTGCTTCAGTTCTGCATATTGAAATGATATGAACAAAGACAAAGAATTTGAACTGCATGTTTTGACATAAAAGAATTAAAGGAATATCAACACACTCCAACAGCACATCAGCACTACCTTCATGTTTCCCACTGAGGATAACCACCAAGCTCATGCAGAGCAGGAAAACTACAGAGAGACTGAGCACAACTACATGGCTGCCATTCAGTCTTGCAATCCAAAGCGTAGGAGCATCTTTGGGGAAAGCAAGTGAGGAGGTGCACAAGGCACCATCATGTGTTCTTTTCCAACAAGCCCATTCTTAAACAGCTGATGAAAATTCAAATAACTACAGGAGTCACAAAGACACCCAAGTGATCTACAGTACAGACCTTACTCACTATTTAATTTCTTCTTATGAAAGGCAATGATGAGATGCCAGAAAATGAACAAAACCTACATTTGCAAAGGGAATGGAAAAACAGAAGCAGGTGGTCAAGTAGCTAAGCTGGCAGAGCATTTGGATGGTAGCTGAATGGCCTGAATTCAGTCTTTAGTAAGGTCACCAGTGTCCTCCACTACACACACAGCTGCATTACTTGAAAACTTAAATCATATTTGTGGTAAGAAAACAGAAAGCACTTTCAAACACATATTTTAGATATCAGAAGTGAACTATGTAAGAACAGTAATTTAAAACATTCAATTATAATTATTAATGTATTACAAAACATTATTTTCAATAAAAAGGCCACCAGACAAACACTATATGCATTCATCACACTTCTGCTGCACAGTTTATGATGATACAGACTCATCTCTTACCACTCTCTGCCACAGTCCTTTGAGATGATATTTTGAGCAGTACTGGTACACATGTATTCACACACACTTGCCCTGTTGTCTAGCTAAGACTGCCTGCCAGCAGACTGAAGGCTCACTCTACACAGAAGCCTATTAAAATAAAAAATTATTTTAAAAAATTGAAAGAAAAAAAACAAGTCCTTCAGTCAACCTTAGCTAAACAAAAACAAAAAAAACAACAACAACAAAATCAGTAACTCATCACTTCCTATACTTTGGAGTAAATACATACTCATCATTTTATTCAATAAATAGTATTTTTTAGTACGCAAGTTCTACTAGTCTGTGTTTCACTGAGGTGAAGTGAGGTGGCACAGAATACAGGGAATGCTAGTGTATTGTACAGCAAACAAAGCATTTCTTTCAAAGCCAAGTGAACATGTTATTTAATTAAGATAACTTTCAAGTGGTAAAACCATACTTACAAATGAATTCAAACTTGATACCCAGCAGACACAGGACACTGACAGAATCCACTACCTTGGTGAAAAAGCATGAACATCTTACAGATAAGATCTGCAGTGTCTAATTCTTTCAACATCTACCACTGTGTCTTTTGTAGGTCACACTGACTGAATCTTCAAGTTGCAGCTGAATGCTGCCTGTTCCTAGCAAGTTCACTAACACCTCAGTAGCTAGAGCACATAACAGAACAAACAGCATTACCCCAAGAGCTCTCAGTTCAATTGCTTCTTTGGTCACAATTAAGTATTGAGCCAGAAGTTTCCAAGCAGCCTTCTGGAAATGAGAAGCTGTGTATTTTCAGGAACACTGTTCAGATAGCAGTGAGCCCTGAGCCAGAGGACAAGGACTTCTCATTAGCCCAAAGCTCATTAGCAACATTTAAGAATCTCTTAGAGTCGTTATCTACCAAACTAAAACCTGCACTACCTACAAACTAAGATAAATACAACTGATTACAGAAAGCTCAAATCTGAGGTCCTTAACTAAAACCACACAGCTAACATGATTCCATGAAAATACAAGCAGAATCAAGCACTGCAAAATCTTTACATGGTCTTGTTTCTGAAGTGTACTTTAGTAAGGTCCAGTTAGCACCAGAAGTAATGTTATGTACATGGTTTCCAAATCGTAATCCCTGACAGCTCATCATCCAGAAACACTTCCCAGATCTGCTCCTCCCACTGTCTTTATTCTGCAAGTTTTGCAGCAAACCTTAATTACAACCTCCCTACTGGAAAGGCAGGCAGCAGATGCCACAAAACAGGCCATCAGTGGAACATAAAAAAAGTTTCTTACAAATTTTCCCACACTTTCACATATTTTTCTGCCTTTCACTATAGTCATAACTCCTCCTTACTCTCTGTGCCTGACTACCAGCTTTTT
Source organism: Chaetops frenatus (assembly GCA_013400775.1). Lineage (NCBI taxonomy): Eukaryota > Metazoa > Chordata > Aves > Passeriformes > Picathartidae > Chaetops > Chaetops frenatus. The sequence continues at coordinate 1,616 of VZTR01023672.1, read as the reverse complement.
CCTCTATAAGTTCATTAGTAAACCCTGATAAAAACACATAGCAGTTCTGACCTCTCTGCCCCTGCCTGTCATTTCACTTACACTCCATAATCCCTCATCCAGTCTCTTCTGAAACCCAGTACCTTCAGTTCTCTCCTGGGTCTGTCAAGCCTAACTTTGTCCAAGTCTCCCTTCATTTCCAATTGAGACTACTACAAGATCCTGCGTCCATATTTTCCAAAAAATACAAATAAAATGTATACTTAGCATAAGTGTTTTCAGGTCACATACTTCATGAATTATAGCAGTTCACCTTTGCAAGATTAACATGCAGAAGGTTTCTAGGTAAAAAACAGTTTACAAGTTACCACAAAACAATTAGCATTTGGTCTTTGTCTATATTCCACACAGCTATGCAGGTGAATTTCTTTTTCATATTATAAGAAACAAGCTAATTTTGCCTGAAATTGACATTGTATAGAAAGTATAGGAAACATATTTGAGAGAAGCACATGGGTAAATTAAGCAGGGGGAAGGGTAGAAGTTCTGCTTTACAGTCATTATTGTAGGAAGTGTTAGAAGAGCCAAGTGCCAGAAAAGCGTGCCAAGTGCTATTCACCCACTCACGCACAAGCATATAATGCTGCCTTGAAGAGAGCTTGACACGAGATTACAAAGCAAATTCTATGAAATTCTGCTCCATCTCTAAGCTTGGGGAATTTGAGGTATTTAAATCAGGTATGCTACACTGTTTGTGTGCTGCAACATTCTACACTAGCAGTGTCAGCATTTCAGTGCCATATCTGAAGCCCCAGCATTCCTCTGACCTCCCCAGGGCCCCCACGACATACCACAGGCTGCAGGAATGCCTCACACGTTCATTCAGTCAACATCCATACAGAACACAAATTTCTTTGTAGCTAGTACAAAATAACTAATAGTAGGAAAAAGTCAAAGTATTTTATGGCTGAACTACACACTGATGAATTTCTGGAGCTAGAGTCTTGTAGAGAGGAAGAGAAATGACTGCATCATGGAACTATCCAGTATCCAACCTTTGTAACTGAAAAGAAGCAAAGCCAGACCTGCCCAAACAGCTTTCCTATTAAATATAGATCTGAGGAGACCAAGCTATTCCTTTCAAAACCACTTTCATTTTATCATGAAGTTGTCTTTGTATCTCATCCTCCATAAAGATATCACTCATCAAACACTTCCTTTTGCAAACTGATAGGGCACATTTGCTTAAAATAACAAAACAAAAAGTAACATGTATAGCATTTATACAGATGTAAAGGCTAAGCGTTATCTAAACTGTCTTTGCAAAAAGCAATAGGAATACCAATGCCTGATAACTATTTGCCCCTTAAATTTTAACAGTACTTCAACAAATCAAGACTTCACCAGCAAAGTAAATATTGACATTTTCAGACAAGTTACATATTTTAAGATCACGCTACAGAACTCTTGATAAACAGAACCCTGGCTGTGAGCCAAACAACAGTTATCAGACACATGATAGCTCCTTTTTTTCTCCTCCTCACCTCCCAGTTTATTGTGATAGGGCTGAAGAGCAGGGACACACAAATTCGAAACCTTGTGCGACAACTGGTCAAAAACACACTTGGTAATTGAAG
>VZTR01023669.1:33880-48254 GCA_013400775.1 Chaetops frenatus | reverse complement strand
CAAAAAAAAATATTAGGAGATGAAAATATTTGACGCCTGTTAGTTTGCTAGTAAGTGAGTGTACAAATACAAAATACTGATGTGAAACCTACTGAAAAGTTGTACATTACTCAAGGTTCATAGTATTAGAAGTTGCAGAGGATGACAACAAAAATTACCTAACCTTAACTGATTTCATTCATAGAGATTCTCTTTTTGTTCACTAGATAGATCTGTTCATTCCTGTAGGGTAGAGAAAAAGAATATTTGCATATTTCCCACGGAAGTCCTAAAGACTGCACTTCCTTTAAAAATGACATATTTATCAGCAGAAGAAAGTCACTGCTATGCAAAAAGCAGATTTTTTTCTTCTGTGCTCTGCTGGAGAAAGGGAAGATGAAAAGAATCAGAAGGAGAAAATACATATGAATTATTTTGAAATAACAGTCACAGACACTTGGTGGGGATAGATGTCAAAACAAAAGTATTGCTTCCACAATGCACTTTTGCTGCTAAGAATCTAGGTCATATTATATGTAAGGAATGAACTGGGGAAGCTTTATAAGTACCCTATGATTTCCAGTTTCTTTTTATATGCATCTTGAAATATTCTAATCTGGGCTGGTAAAAAGTCATTATTTTCATCTTTTTTTTTTTTTTTTTTCCCCAATTTACAGCCTGTACTTCATTCATCTGACACACAAAATCAGAGGCTAAATAAAACGTTCTTAAATTTTCACCAGCACTTCACCATCAAATTTTAAAAAGAGGTGCTCCATTGGGCTTAATCTGCTTTGCTTAGTACTAGTACTTGAGGCTTTTCCTGCCTAGAGAGAGTATTATCCCAGGATATATTTTACAGTTGAAATTTAAGGAAGTAGCTTTAAAGAAAGTAAACTAGAAAGCCATTATTGTAGTTGTGTCAGCAGAATGAGAGGCTTGTCACAGGAAGCTGGTTGCCCATTTACCTATTCTTTTGAAAAATTCAAAGGGTGTTTAAAGAAGAGCTTTGAAACATGGGAACAGAGCAGCTCCTGTGGCAGCATTCTAGAGGTTTCTTTGTAGATGTTCTCTTTGACCTCTCCAAAAATTTGTGTTCACATTCTTGCAAACAACCCACAGCACAAGACCACAGAGTTTCCCATTGCCAATGCAGAGCTGCATGGGGAAAAAGGAAAGAGATGTCTCCCCATTTGGGAAAGGTCAAAGTGGAATATTCCAGAGAAAAGCACAGTTGAATCTTCCCTTCAGAAAAAAAATCTGGACTTTGTCTCATGGTGTGTGTTAAACTTTAGCTAAATCATATTCTTGAAGTTGAAAAAATACCAAACAAGTGAGCTTAAACAAAGGTCTAGATAGAAACAGCAAGAGAACAACATAATCTTTCATACCAAATTGCAAAAAGCCCCCTTCCCCTCTGAAATCAAGTCTACATATACATAGACTAGATTGAGGCAACATCTTTAGAGCAGTAGAACACGGATTTCTCTAAACACACAGTGCAGAAGTAATATCAAGAGCTGTTGACATGGAAAAGTTAGTGTGACACTCATTCCTAGGATAATTTTAGAATAGAAGACTATATCCAGGCAGGTAGGATGGCTATCACAATATAAACCATTTGAAATTTAAAGACAGTTTTTTCCTTACATTTAGTGTGAACATGGTTCTGACTAGCATTTTATGTCCAATGATCTGAAACAAAAGTACTGGACAGAAATGAGCTAACTTTTTGGATAAGTTAATTCCCTAGTCTGATGTTCAGTACATCAGGGACTGCAAGGTTGCCAGTGAATTCTGACACATACAATATAGAAAACACTTTGTATTTCATGGAGCGAGAAAAGACAAGATTTGACATGTGTTAATAATTACCAGAGTGCTTATTGTCATCTGTGCGGCAGATATTTTTCAGGTCACTGTCTGAAATACAAATTTTTAACAGTGGAAGCAGCCTGTGCAGCACCTTTTCCCCCATGCTGCATCTGTACTTTTCAGGTGTGGCAGAAAGCCAAGGTTACATAGAGAAACTCCTTTAGATTAAAAATCATCTTGAGAAGTACCCTGAGATGTTGTATTGCATAAATTAGCACTGTGTTCAAAAAAGTCAACATTTATTAAAATCTGTGGGAAAACTCAGGCTATGCTGTTGTAACAGACATCAAATGTAAACAGAGGAGATCACTAAAATCATTCTGGCACAACCACTTGAATCAAAAAAACCTTGAAATGTATTTTGTTGTTAAGAAGAGCAAGAAGACAGAAAAGCTGGCAGCATAAGAGGCAACAAAGCAGTTTGCTGAAGCAGTATGGCTTAATTTTTCATACAGAAATTTGCAAAAGAATGTTGACAAATGATTTGTCATAAACAGAGCACCCCTAGATCACAGTGTGGCAAACTAGGGAAAAAAAAGAGAAAAAGAAAGGAATTTTGCTCTGTGAAATGCCTTATCACGTAGCAGGATTCACCTTTTTTTTTATTTCATTTAGTTTAGTTTATTTTAAAGTTTTCTTCAGCTTTTCAACAGAGCTAAACCTCATAAAAAGATTAAATATGTAAATATAGACTTCTATAGAAAATAATTTATTAAATAATAAAAATATTTAAAAGAATCTAAAAGAGTCAGTAGAAAGCATACTCTTGTCCTAACTGTCTGTATTAGAAAATATTTTAATTTTTCCTTATCCTACTTCTATTCGCATTGTCATTCTTCATATTGTTGCAGTGCATAGATAGAAATAAAGTGGTTTTTAAACCTGATAATTATTTTTTATTATTATTTTCTAAGGGAGATGGTATTCTCCATCAGCTGTTCCTAAAAATTACATTTTGACCCTTGGTATATACATGCATCTATGGGGATAGGAGGTAGTCACTCTGTCTCTTAAAAGATGGAGAGAAAGAGCCAGCACAGAGATCTAACAAATCCTGTCTAAATTCTACTCCAGGAGAAAAACCAGCTAGAACTGTGAATTTATGATTATTCATCATGGAAAGACTAATTTTTGGGAAGTTTTCATATATAGCACTGCAGTTTTTCACAGCTTTAAACATCAACAACAACGTAATTATGTCCTCAAATTGAAAGGCAGGATTTTATGCCAAATAGGAGTTACTTCTTTCCTCAGCTCTATTTGCTTCTCATTCCCTGGTGAACATCAGGGTAACACCTGATTTTCTGGTTAATAAATATTCCCTTTTGTTTGCATTTTTCAAAAGCTGTTGGGACCAGCTGGCACCATTGCATCAAGCTGGAATGCACACTGGCAACCTCAGTGACCATATATGGCTGGAAGTAACCTGACATACTTTCAAACTTGTAACTGATGTTGATTGACCATTCATTTCTCTGAGATTACAGTATTCTGAAAGTTGTATTTCTGTATTTTCCATTATTGCAAGTGAATTTATTTTGTCTCAAAAATCAGACTGGTGTCCAAAATCTACTCTAGCCTCTAAAGAACCAACAAGATTTATTCCAGTTTCACAGATCTCATCTGATTTAGTCTTCTTGAGAAGAGTTGACCAAGAAACTGTTTTCACATTTTGAAACTTTAAGATTACTGTTAAAAGGAAAACAATCCATTCCATACTGAGACAATTTTCAAGACAGGGAAAAGAGAAATGTAGGCAGGTCAACAAACGTAAGAATCCCTTTCTCTGGTTTTGAACAGTTTCTATTCTGGAGCCAAGAATCTTTTCCTGATAAATATTTAATTCAAAGATGGGAAGTTGGTTCAAAATGTTAATAATATATTACAGTATAAAAGAGTCTCATCAGAGAATTCCCTATCTAGTTCTTACTGGAGAACTAGGAATATAGAGGTCATTCACTGGCAAATTTCTGTTCTCAAATATGCTCACAGATGTCATTGCATCACTGATTTCCTGTCCTGCATTAAAAACCTGTGATCCTTGGTCCTAGAAATTAATTATCACTGGCAGCAGCAGCTTCAACAGCTGAACACTAATCAACAAACAATTTAAGTCTTGAGCTAATTTTTTTGCATTGCTACTATCCTTTTCTCTGCTTATTTTCGGGACTCAACAGAATGCATGTGTCTGTCCATGTAGGGTCAGGGAGGAGACAAAGGACGACATGAGCCTCGTGGTAGTGAACAGCAGCGGAGGAATAACTGAACTTTATTGGGTCTGGGAGCTTCTTTTTATAGGGGGAATTTGAAGTTCCCGCCCTGCTTTCTGATTGGCTCGGGTAATAGCCTGAACAATACCTTGATCAGTGGTGTATACTGTGCTTGATTGGCAGAGGTCTTTGGTAGACAGACCAGCCAAGGGCTGAGACCAGCTGGGGGCCGAGACCAGAACCTGCACTGCAATATGTGTCCATTACAATACATTATAAATTTTTAAATTATTCTTTTACATTCAGATGATCCTTTTTTTTTACATCCAGATGACCTCTCAGCTGTAAGGAAGATGAGCACCTATAGATTAACTGACATTTTTGCAACAGCAATTGCAGTAGTTGAGAGTATCTTACAAGTGCCAGAAAAAAATCGAGGAAGATCATTTAAAATGAGACAGCATGAACAGGTCTGCTTCTTTTTGTAGGCACAATAGTGGCAATGACACTCTGGCAGTTCATGTAAAACTAAAGAAGACTTGGCATCTTGATTTTCAGGTGGAAAAAAAATAGAGAAAAGATGTTTTGACTATTTTTTTCCCTAGACATTGTACAGTGGTGTAACTCAGAGAAACAGCAGTGCAGTGACAGATAGAGACTGATTTGCATCTTGAGGATCTGGCTCAAATCACTCTGTGTATAACACACTGAAATTGTAAGCATTTTGCAGCTGTACTTTTGCTCAGAAAAAACAGACAGCTGTTTTCCAGCATCTTTGGCTGCTGCCCTTTACCATTTCCTTTGCCACTCAAGGCCAACTGCTCACAGTTCAAGGGAAAAACATTCAAGATCTAAAATTAGTGCATTTCCCCAAAGACAGCAGAACCCTTTGAAATAATTTTCCCATAATAAGATGTGATGAAAAAATTATCCTCATTTAATTTACTCTTCAACATTCATAATATACCATCTGGTATTTACTGCATGCCTTTGTAGAGTTCTTCACTGGCTCCCCTCGTGTCTCACCTATTTCCATGACTCCTACCTAAGCTGAGAGATGACCACTGACTTTAGCTGGTTCCAAACCTAACTCCTGATGTAAATTAACAGCAGTTGAGTTATTCTGGTGAACTTCAGCTCTGTCTTTAGCCCAAGCTCAGTATTACTGACTACTATTTTGTCAAAAACCATGTGAACAGTCTTTACTTCCAACCCTTTTTTTTTTTAAGGTGCTACCCAGGGCTTAAAAATTTATAGAATCTGTGCTTTTGGGAAATCAGACAGACAGACAAAAGATCCCAGACACCATGTCTTTCTATCTAAAAGAGATTTTTCCTCCTTAATCTGCAATTCCAGAAATTAGAAAATTACAAACCATAACCTATGAAGAGTACATTGATCAAAAATAATAGTAATTAAAAAACTCTCTGATTTAAAATTGAACAATATTATTGAAGACAGCAGCACTGCAGATGTTTAAGTGAAAGCAGAACATGAAGATTACAAAGATTAAGAATTTTTGTGTGGAATTTTTTAACTGGGGTTTCTCTCCATCTCATTTGATTAACTGGTATCACATTTTTGTGTATAATCCTTGCAATATTTTGTATAGAGAGTGATAGGGTTGTTTTTAGGCTGCATTTGCTATGTGATAGTTTAGTCTGCAGTAGCTCTTACAAGTCCTACACTTTTGGCATTAGCAATAATTATTTAGTGGTATTAAGCAATATATTCTTCACTTCTAAACCCATTTTACCATTTCAAAATATTAATCTGTAGATGAATAAACCCTGCTTCTTAGGAGAGAAGCAAATTCTATTTGTGTTTTACAGGTCAGTACACTAAGGCTCAAAAATATTAAAGATGTTCAAAGGCAAGACAAATTTTATTACAAGAGTTTACTTCCAAAATCCATAACATAACAGGCATCACAGGCAGTTCTGCAGATTTCCTCATGTTCTGGCATACCCCAGGCTGTAGAGCAGCTGATCACACAATGTTCTTCACTGTCTCACAGAAACCTGGCAGAGCAGCATTGGACATGCATGCAAGTATGTGGCATGTGTAGGTATAGATTATGTGTAACACACTAAGTAAATAGGCTCCAATTAGTAGGTTTTTGTAACACTACTGCACCTATTTTGCACATAACCATCTGCTTATCTGCTTGTCTCAAGGGGTAGGCTTAATTTTAAACTTAAATGTTCATCTCCAAAACCCCTTTAGTCAGTATAAATCACCTCCAGTGATGCCAATGGACTTGGGATTCATGTGCCACACTCCTTCCCAAGACCTAACACTATAGAACTTCCCTCTAACGCAGCCTCAGGTCTCTTCTTCACCCTCATCCCATTGCTGTCTGTGATGGGTCCTAAAGCATGAGGAAACCCACAGAATATCACACCATAGATGTGAAACATGAGCCTAACATCAGAGGGCATCAGGTGTCAAAACCAAAAGGGGTTTGAGGGCAGCTAGGGGTCCTTGTTCCTCCTGGCCCCTCCTGCACAGGTACCTCATTCCCAAACCTACTCCTTGCCCACCACATCACTTCTCAGGACATAAGTCAGGACTGCATGAGCAGAAAGACTAAAAGACCACTTCAGTGCTGTGAATGATCTCTTTACAATTAAAATGAAATGGTTAAGAGAGGCTCTGTGGAAAAAAAGGTGTTGTTGCCTAGTGTCCCCGTTCTGCAAATACATCTAAGACTTCAAAGCATGCTTCAGTCCCCTGGTACCAAAGCAAGGAGATTTTTTTTAAAAAAAGCAAAACTCCAACCTTAGCAAGGTTGCACTACTGAAAATATGACGTGAATGTGAGGCCCACCCCTGGAAACTTATCAATTAATAGAATATTTAAATCTGTCTTGTGGCACACAACCAAGGGGGTATTTAATTATTTTTTTTTTTTTTTTTTTTTTTTTTTTTTTTTTTTTTTTTTTTTTTAAGAGCAACCAAGCCCCTAAGAAACACAAAAACAAAGTTACCCCAGCCAAATCCCAGATATTTTTCTTAAGGCTTATTCAAGTCATTTGTGTTTAAAAGTTCTAACAGATATAAACAGTAATGCACAGGCAATCTGGATATTTGTAGCAGCGTGGCTTGGGAGGCCTGGCGCTGCTACATTCCCACAAGCATCTCCATGGGTGAGGATGCTCCAGTAGGGCAGAGGGGTGCACATCAACTTGCCCACATGGCTGGATGTTATGTTAAAGGCAGCCGAGGCAGGAGGGGTTCCTGTATGAAAGCTCAGCAGGGTTTATAGGATCCGCGCGCTAAAGGTACCGCCAACAAAGAACCCTGAGGCTGGAGAGTCCAGGGTTATATGTGGGTACAGAGGGGGCAGAGCCAAGCGGCAGCGACCAGTGAATGAAGAGGGTAGGTGGGAAGACAGACACATTCCCCAGTGGGGAAAGTGGTCAGGGAAGACAAACAAGGGAACAAACCAACGAGGGTACAGAGAATGGGGAACTTACTAGAACATAACCCCACACTGCATACTGGAGCGTAACGTGAGCCGGCCAACGGCCCGACTGCCCATGAGGTTGCAGGATACAGAACATGGCCATACCAGGCAAATAGGGGGAAGTGGAACTGGGGTACCCGACCTCTGTGACAAGGGTCTGCCTAAATCAATAGGAGAGGCCAATACCTAGGGGGCACCCTTTGCTCTATGTCCCCTGACAGGCCCACCTGCCTCCACAGATACCACTGCTTTAAGTGCAAGGTAAGGAATTGGGTTTGTATATGCCCTTGAGAAATGAGGGGGAATTATTCCTCTGTCTTTGGTTAGTTTTCCAAACACTTCATGCAAAATCTTAAGTCTTGCCAGTGAGTTAAGAGCAAATTGTAGTTGATGAATTCCATACAGTGCAGTACGTTATACTGATTCATCTCTACTTGCACTACATGGGCAATTTTTCTCAGGAAGGGGAAGTCCCAGACTTGTTCACTCCCTCAAATGAAATGTTAACAATTTCTCAATTAAATTGTAAAACCATTTCACAGCTGCAGATAACGTTTTTGTTAGCTTGTTTTGTAAGAGAGCAGAATGGCTAATTTTGTCTGGTGTTTTTGTTTGGGGTTTTTTTATGACAACATTACCAGGAGCCACAACATGTCACAGCATGTCACAATATGCCCTGTTTCTTTTTTGTTGGTGTTAAAAAGTAATATAAAGAATTCTATTACTTAGAGAATTAAAGATAGGTGTAGGTATATGTTAATAAAAATTATTTTACTGCATGTCTAGTTCTAATGCATTATGGTTAAGCAGCAAGCTGCTATTAGAAAAGGAAGACTTTCAGATACCACCTATAAAAATATTCATAAAAATCCTAGTAATGTTAATTAAAGAATATAAAGAAAAGTCTTACTAATGCTGGCTTCCAATTTTGCAGGACTAATAAATTATAAAATTGTTATATTAACCTAAAACAATTAACCTTTCTGTATTCGGACATTACACATGCATTTATGTACCTGCCAGGAATCAGATTTATAAATAGATTAAAAATATCCTAAAAAAAACACAAGGAAGAAAACACCTTAAACTCCTTAGAGATATATTGAGATTAAAATACTTTTGGAAAAAAATATGGACAAGATAAATGTGAATTGTTTATTAGTAGCAGGAAAAAGGGGAGCAAGATCCTTTCCATGGTATTATTTAGGTACAAATGCATAAACATAAATAGACATGCTTTCTATTACAGTATTGTATGTGACTTCGACAACTTATTTAACTCTTCACAAAAGTAAAAAGATTTTTCAAAGACTTTTTCCCATCTATGCCACAGGATGTTAATGTGTATATATATATATTACTGTTCTGACACACATATTAAGAAAATAAATACATATTTAGGAAGATAGATGTTTGAAATACTGATATTTGATGAGTTGGATGTACAAGAATGTATTATATACCAGTTTTTGTCTGAAGAATATTCTTCTATTATAGGGAGAAGTAGAGATCTACTCTTTAAGAGACATGCTGCAGTTTGGACAGATAGCTCTAAGCCCAGAAGAAACAAAAAAATAGTAGTGAGTGCATGAGTGACTGGTATTATAATAGCCAAGAGTTAATCCAAAGCTGCTATACATCAGCATTCTTTATTCACTACCCTCAAATTTGTTACCTACATTAGGAACGTAAGAAAATGAATCAAGATGTGAATTATTCTTCAAGGCTGGTAAAAAAACTAATTAAAAACATAGGATGAAAGTACAGCATATTATATTCAAAGGAGCCATTAAAAAGTCAGTTTTCTTAGCCCTTTTGTTCTCCTAGATCTTCTGATTCTAATAATCAGTTTGAGAAAAAACAGGATCTTTTTCTGGAAGTAAGTTTCTATAAAAGTAAGATATTCAGACTCCACTGGAATTATTTCCCTAGACTGTAGAAAGAGTTGTTGCTGAATTCAGACTATTCATTCAGGAACATCAGGCTTGTTGTGGTGAATCTAATTCATAATGCTCAATTGTCTGAGTTTTTCTTCTTTAATCTTGTGTTGCAAATACTGCGGACTCACTTTATTGTAGAAATTCACACTTGTCAAAACCAGAAGAAACCTCACACCCCCAAATATTATAAAAATAAATGTTGAGTCTTCTATTTATCACAGGTCTTCCCNAAAAAAAAGTCATATTGGGTTTTGCTCTTGGGGAAATCTCCCCTTTAAATACTTGCCAAGCATAAACATTTCCCCTAAACCAGGAAGATTTTGCAGGTTTAAACATTGTAAAATTGCAGCTATCCTTCAGCTGGAGGTCTTCAACACATACTAATAATTCAAAAGGAATGAGATTAAACATATCATGTGTTTCAACTGTTGAAGAAAACTTGTCATAATGCCTGTGTTCTATTTTAGCTAGGGAGAAATTTGGGCCAGATAGTTTATATCATTGGCAAAACACTCACATGGCCACTGGGAGAGTGCTTAAATGCAAATAGAGGGTTCACAATAATTCTACAATGGCTTCTATTTTTGCATCTTTGACTTTCCTGGGAAGTTAATGGGAAAAGATAATTAAAAGCTTGAAAGCTTTTAGCATGCTTCTTGCATTAAAAAAGAAACCATTTCATTTTCTCCCAGAGGAAGAAATACTCATTTGTTGGTTGAGTACAATATTGGCTATATTCACGGGATTTTGGCTGGAATGTTATTGTAGGAAGAACTGTCCTCCTTAAGATTTGTTTTCTTGCTTTCTTTTCTTGTGCCTACCCAAATAGACCAGGTTTCCTATTATTTAAAATATAACTTGCAATACCAGTGCCATCATAGTCTAAATTATTGTTAAATAATTCCCCAATAAACTGGGGTATGATTTAAGAGTAGATTGCATGCTAGTAAAAAATCACTGCAGCTCCACTACTTCAGCTCAGATACTGAATATTTTAGTCACTATGACCTAAAAAACTGTTGTCTCTGAGTCCATCAACTGTCTCACACTTTACGTCTGAATTCAGTTTATTAGGTTTCCTCAAGGAGAAGCCTCCTTGACGTGTATTTTCCACAGTGCAGGAACACATCATCAGGAAGAGTCAGCAAGCTAGGGTTTTTCGTATGCATGTCTAACAGTTAAGTCTAAAATATTTTGACGATACAATTGTGAGTATTAAAATTAAAGCAAATAATAAGATCATTTTTGCTTACAATTACAAAAATCTCTCAATCTCCTTAGTAACTTGGTAAATCACTTTCAGAAGAAAATAGATTTTACTTCTTTTTAATTTTCTCTTTAATGTTACATAGCCATATAATCCCAAGAGATTCCTTTTTACTCATTAACATTCTAGTTGTCCATGCATTGCATAAGAGTAGCAAAACCTTCAGAACTCTAGAAATCATCAGTTCCAGGATCTTACCCTGATTTTTAAAAAACCAATCTTTATCATACACCTTTTATTACAAGGTAGATAAGCATGAAGCTTTTCTTGCTTGAATCCAACACTGAATACTTTTTAATGATTCTGAAACATTATAAATGTGCATTCTACAATACTGAAGAACTATTCAAATAGTCTTTATACTGATTTGACCCCGGAACCTAAGGTTATTTGATAATAGTCCCAGTGTTTTGATGGTGTCTGGACATTAGCCTGTATAAATCAGTCTCATTGTACCATAACAACCCTGTATGCACTTATATTCAGATTTAGTGTCTTTTATTTTTGAACTAAAAACACTTTTGTGGTTATAATATTTGTATACATTTGCATAAGTGGATCGGAAAGGAGGTTATTCAAATTCTGGCAGTAATTATGTGCATAGCTATAAGACTTAACCTAAAGAAATTAGAGTTCCTCTAAATTCAACTCTGGGTGATGCAAAGCCATCAGAAGCAAATCAGCTTTGCCTTTATTTGTCTATGAAGATAAGTCTATTTTTTTTTGTCTTTGGGTAAAACATTTTTGTCCTTGGACAATAAAAGAGAGCTGTAGTTTAAAACTTGCAAGTTTTAGTGTCTGTTTTAATCAATTGGGTGAGTTGGTTTCTTGAGGTAACATTCATAAGTACCGAAGATATTGCTCCATATATATTATTCTGCTGCTAATATTTGTGTTAAACATTTACCGTATGGCTTAACCAAAGTACCCAGGCCCCATTCTTAGTCACTATGAGGGATAGTACAAAAGCAGCATAGCACAACAGAAAACCTCCTCAAAACATCTCACTCTGCTCTTTTTCCTACTCTCCCAAAGTGGTACCCTGGTGGGTACCTATCATTACTTTTCTGTCTGAAGAAAAAGCATGACAATTCAAGGATTGGAAGTGATATCTTGGGCCACCTAAGGGTGACAGTAACCAGCACCTACATCAGGGCTCTGGGCAGATGAATTATCAGAGGTAACTCAGTAAAGGTCAGGATGTTTTTGCTGTTCACGAGACTCTGCTGCATGAAATTATCATTTTAAGGGGAAAGGAGAAAAACCAAAACCAAGGCTCTCCTCTACCACACCAGCTCTTTTAATTCACACTTGGTTGTTTGGGTTTTTCTTCCAGCTGTCTAAAACTGGGTTACCCAACTGGAATGACATACAGCCTTTCTGCTCTTCGTATCTAATTCTGGCAGAACAGTGAGGTCCAAAACCAAAGACCATAACACCTGAATTCATGAAACCTGGAGTTTCTCTTTCCAAGCCACTTGCCCATGCCTGAAGTTTGACATTTTATCCTATGTGATTAATATTAATGATAATATGAAGAAAGATTTTCTTTTCCTAAATCTCCCAAAGGAGAACACAGCAAATCAGAAATTCAGTGCAAACCCTGTAGTTCATTATGGGGCTTGATTGTAATGAACAGGTCTTTAAGAGTGAAGAAGAAAACCAGAATACCATTGCTTCATTTAAATATCTTCTTTATTCATGCCATGAGGAAGCTCTGTTCTTTGTTCTCCATGACAATTTAATCCCTCCAGTGAACACTCCATTTTACCAAAAGCTCGAGAGCCCTCCAACCATGTCAACTGAACTGTATTTTGGACCCAATACTGTTACGAAGCCGAATATTTCTACCTGACAAGCAGGAAACCTTGTATTTCATTTCTTCCCATGGTGCACTGACTTTGGCTAAATGCATCAGCAGTTCTATTTTCTTCCACTTGTAAAAATGCAGAATTTTTATACATTCAGATGCAATAATACTTTGATAGAATTTAGTAGCTGCCATCCGTTCTTCACATTCTTTTCTTTGCATTGACATATGTACTGGGTTTGTCTGGCCAGGTTTTCATAGTGGGGAGGTTACAGGAGTAGCTTCTGTGACAAGCTGCTAGGAGCTTCCCCCATGTCTGAAAGCCAATGCCAGTGGATCCAACAGAAACCCACTGCTGGCCAAAGCTGGGCCAACCAGGAATGACAGTAATATCTCTGTGATGATGTATTTGAGAATGAAAAAAAATTTTGAACCCATAGAATTGCAGACATAGAAGAGCAGGATGAGAGTAATCACTCTGCAGACACCAGGGTCAGTGGAGACAGAGGGGGAGGAGGTGGTCCAGGCACTGGAGCTGAGATTTCCCTGCAGTCCGTGGTGATGACTGTGGAAAAGCAGCTGTCCCTTTACAAGCCCATGGAGAATCACCGGGATAGAGAGATCCACCTGCAGCCCAGAGAGGAACCCCACACTGGAGCAGGTGGATGACTGAGAGGAGGCTGTGAACCTGTGGGAGCCTGTGCTGGAGCAGGCTCCTGGCAGGGACCTGCAGATCTGTGACGAGAGGACTCCACACTAGAGCAGGTTTCCTAGTAGAACTTGTGTCCTTGTGGAGGCCACATACTGGAGAAAGTTGTGCCTGAAGGACTGTGCCCCATGGAAAGGGATGCACGCTGAAGCAGTTAATGAAGTTCATAGCTCGTGGGAAGGACTCATGTTGGAAAAGTTCATGGAGAGCTGTCTCCATGAATCCCACACAGGAGCAGGGGAAGGACTCTTATCCCTGGACAGCAGCATGAACTGTGATGAACTGACCATAATCCCCATTCCCTGTCTCCCTTTGCCACTGCAGCAAGGAGACAGAGCCTGGGAAGGAGGGAGAGGTGATGAGAAGGTGGTCTTAAGAGTTGTTTTGTTTCTCATTATCTGCTCTGATTTTGATCAGGAATAAATTAAATTAATTTCCCAAAGTTGGCTGTGTTTGTCCCATGGCGATAATCACTGAGTTACCTCTCCCTGTCCTCATCTCAGCAGATGAACCTTACATTATATTTTCTCTCCCCGTCCAGCTGTGGAGAGGAGTGATAATGTGGCTATGGTGGGTGCCTGGCATCCAGCCAGGGTCAACCCATCACAACATGACCTTAAGTTTCAGGTATATTTTGCTTATCCCTTCACATACTGCTCCAAATGAGGCACTCCTTTCATAATTCTCATTCCAGTTGTTTCTCATTCCATCCTGTTCATGATGCAGAAACCATATCTGTGTGTAACTGTAGTGGCGTGGAAATAGGTGGCAAATGCCGCTACCCTCCCAAAAGCATCTCTTCTCAAGAAGCCGCTCGGGTGGGCATTCAGGCAGTCACTCTCATCCACTCACACACTCCATGGATAGCTCAGTGAATAGGAGGCAGGAAGGTTCTCCTATAGAGTTTCCAGCGAGGTTTATTGCTCCACACACTGAAAGGTTCCACTGACAAAAGACCAGGAATCAGTGCAGTGCTCAGGGTTAAGTATGGGGTCAGAGGGCAATGGTCATCGAGCACAGGGGTGGTACAAGGGCAGGAGAGAGGGCAGTGACCTATGGGGAACATGAGGGTGGACAGTCAGCGATACCACAACCAATGGGGCAACAGGGAAAGGA
>VZTR01023669.1:0-32954 GCA_013400775.1 Chaetops frenatus | reverse complement strand
TGGAGCAGGCTCCTGGCAGGGACCTGCAGATCTGTGACGAGAGGACTCCACACTAGAGCAGGTTTCCTAGTAGAACTTGTGTCCTTGTGGAGGCCACATACTGGAGAAAGTTGTGCCTGAAGGACTGTGCCCCATGGAAAGGGATGCACGCTGAAGCAGTTAATGAAGTTCATAGCTCGTGGGAAGAACTCATGTTGGAAAAGTTCATGGAGAGCTGTCTCCATGAATCCCACACAGGAGCAGGGGAAGGACTCTTATCCCTGGACAGCAGCATGAACTGTGATGAACTGACCATAATCCCCATTCCCTGTCTCCCTTTGCCACTGCAGCAAGGAGACAGAGCCTGGGAAGGAGGGAGAGGTGATGAGAAGGTGGTCTTAAGAGTTGTTTTGTTTCTCATTATCTGCTCTGATTTTGATCAGGAATAAATTAAATTAATTTCCCAAAGTTGGCTGTGTTTGTCCCATGGCGATAATCACTGAGTTACCTCTCCCTGTCCTCATCTCAGCAGATGAACCTTACATTATATTTTCTCTCCCCGTCCAGCTGTGGAGAGGAGTGATAATGTGGCTATGGTGGGTGCCTGGCATCCAGCCAGGGTCAACCCATCACAACATGACCTTAAGTTTCAGGTATATTTTGCTTATCCCTTCACATACTGCTCCAAATGAGGCATTCCTTTCATAATTCTCATTCCAGTTGTTTCTCATTCCATCCTGTTCATGATGCAGAAACCATATCTGTGTGTAACTGTAGTGGCGTGGAAATAGGTGGCAAATGCCACTACCCTCCCAAAAGCATCTCTTCTCAAGAAGCCGCTCGGGTGGGCATTCAGGCAGTCACTCTCATCCACTCACACACTCCATGGATAGCTCAGTGAATAGGAGGCAGGAAGGTTCTCCTATAGAGTTTCCAGCGAGGTTTATTGCTCCACACACTGAAAGGTTCCACTGACAAAAGACCAGGAATCAGTGCAGTGCTCAGGGTTAAGTATGGGGTCAGAGGGCAATGGTCATCGAGCACAGGGGTGGTACAAGGGCAGGAGAGAGGGCAGTGACCTATGGGGAACATGAGGATGGACAGTCAGCGATACCACAACCAATGGGGCAACAGGGAAAGGAGAAACCTCTGGAACTATGGACATACATGAACAGTAGAGGTGGGCAAAGCCCAGGCCAATGGGAAGAACACAACAGAGGTAGATTAACATATTGCTACAGAGCACCATGGGGGAAGCCTTTTTCTCTCCCCTAAGTGATGAAGCATTCTCAAAGGCTATGGTAGATTCCTCCAGGGCACTGCCCTGGAAGTTCCCCTTATAGGCTCAAGGACCTCTACAGGCAACATTTACTCCTCCTGACTTTTCTAGGGTATTTACACTGCAGAAAATCCTTGAACCATAAAGCTCATTTATGAGGAGATCCTTGAGGAAACATCTTGCAGAGAAACAAACATGAACTCGTATTGTTGTGCTAATTACTGAATTTAACATGAGAACTGCAATGAGTGGAAAGGCACAGTGTGGGTGAGACTCATTAAGATACAGCATTCCTGATTAATTGTTGAATTAATTGAATTCAGATGGAAGGATAGAACACTTTCTTTGGCATAATTAAGAACTCCTAGGAATAAGTAGATTAAGTGGAAGAAAAACATTATTGGGGTTTTTAGGTTCTGTCCTTGTCCCTTTAATTTGTGTGTGCTCTTGGAAGGGTATTCAAGTGAACACTGAGATTAGGAAAATTTTTAAACTCGCCAATAATCAGTTCTGTACCTCCACTTATACTGTTAGAGTAACATTTCTCATATTAATACTATTATGCAAATCCAGCCAAATAAGAACAAGACTGAGTGCAAATCAACACCAACTTTGGAAGTGGCATTTACTATGGACTACACATCAAAACTCAAATGTAAGTTTTTTCTTCAACAGATTCGTAATTATGAACAAGCTCAGGAAATGACTTGATCATAGACAAAACAAAACAATAGAGACTTTCAATTTTATAAATTTCCTACGATGGATTCATTTCCTAGTTTTGGATAACAGCTCAGTCCCTCACAGTCCAGTCAGATGCCTATGTCTTATAGCTAAAAAAGAAAGTGTTCTANGGAGAAAGTTGTGCCTGAAGGACTGTGCCCCATGGAAAGGGATGCACGCTGAAGCAGTTAATGAAGTTCATAGCTCGTGGGAAGAACTCATGTTGGAAAAGTTCATGGAGAGCTGTCTCCATGAATCCCACACAGGAGCAGGGGAAGGACTCTTATCCCTGGACAGCAGCATGAACTGTGATGAACTGACCATAATCCCCATTCCCTGTCTCCCTTTGCCACTGCAGCAAGGAGACAGAGCCTGGGAAGGAGGGAGAGGTGATGAGAAGGTGGTCTTAAGAGTTGTTTTGTTTCTCATTATCTGCTCTGATTTTGATCAGGAATAAATTAAATTAATTTCCCAAAGTTGGCTGTGTTTGTCCCATGGCGATAATCACTGAGTTACCTCTCCCTGTCCTCATCTCAGCAGATGAACCTTACATTATATTTTCTCTCCCCGTCCAGCTGTGGAGAGGAGTGATAATGTGGCTATGGTGGGTGCCTGGCATCCAGCCAGGGTCAACCCATCACAACATGACCTTAAGTTTCAGGTATATTTTGCTTATCCCTTCACATACTGCTCCAAATGAGGCACTCCTTTCATAATTCTCATTCCAGTTGTTTCTCATTCCATCCTGTTCATGATGCAGAAACCATATCTGTGTGTAACTGTAGTGGCGTGGAAATAGGTGGCAAATGCCGCTACCCTCCCAAAAGCATCTCTTCTCAAGAAGCCGCTCGGGTGGGCATTCAGGCAGTCACTCTCATCCACTCACACACTCCATGGATAGCTCAGTGAATAGGAGGCAGGAAGGTTCTCCTATAGAGTTTCCAGCGAGGTTTATTGCTCCACACACTGAAAGGTTCCACTGACAAAAGACCAGGAATCAGTGCAGTGCTCAGGGTTAAGTATGGGGTCAGAGGGCAATGGTCATCGAGCACAGGGGTGGTACAAGGGCAGGAGAGAGGGCAGTGACCTATGGGGAACATGAGGGTGGACAGTCAGCGATACCACAACCAATGGGGCAACAGGGAAAGGAGAAACCTCTGGAACTAGGGACATACATGAACAGTAGAGGTGGGCAAAGCCCAGGCCAATGGGAAGAACACAACAGAGGTAGATTAACATATTGCTACAGAGCACCATGGGGGAAGCCTTTTTCTCTCCCCTAAGTGATGAAGCATTCTCAAAGGCTATGGTAGATTCCTCCAGGGCACTGCCCTGGAAGTTCCCCTTATAGGCTCAAGGACCTCTACAGGCAACATTTACTCCTCCTGACTTTTCTAGGGTATTTACACTGCAGAAAATCCTTGAACCATAAAGCTCATTTATGAGGAGATCCTTGAGGGAACATCTTGCAGAGAAACAAACATGAACTCGTATTGTTGTGCTAATTACTGAATTTAACATGAGAACTGCAATGAGTGGAAAGGCACAGTGTGGGTGAGACTCATTAAGATACAGCATTCCTGATTAATTGTTGAATTAATTGAATTCAGATGGAAGGATAGAACACTTTCTTTGGCATAATTAAGAACTCCTAGGAATAAGTAGATTAAGTGGAAGAAAAACATTATTGGGGTTTTTAGGTTCTGTCCTTGTCCCTTTAATTTGTGTGTGCTCTTGGAAGGGTATTCAAGTGAACACTGAGATTAGGAAAATTTTTAAACTCGCCAATAATCAGTTCTGTACCTCCACTTATACTGTTAGAGTAACATTTCTCATATTAATACTATTATGCAAATCCAGCCAAATAAGAACAAGACTGAGTGCAAATCAACACCAACTTTGGAAGTGGCATTTACTATGGACTACACATCAAAACTCAAATGTAAGTTTTTTCTTCAACAGATTCGTAATTATGAACAAGCTCAGGAAATGACTTGATCATAGACAAAACAAAACAATAGAGACTTTCAATTTTATAAATTTCCTACGATGGATTCATTTCCTAGTTTTGGATAACAGCTCAGTCCCTCACAGTCCAGTCAGATGCCTATGTCTTATAGCTAAAAAAGAAACCAACATAATTTCAGTTAGGAGAGCTCTGGAGTAAGTGCAATAATGAGTAAGCAGCATGGTGCCCTGATGGCATGGACTGCTACAGTCTCACTGGTTTTTGCTTTTATATCAACTGGATATAATAACTGCAGACATAAAAGATCAGTCATCTTTTCAACTAAAATTTAGATACAGACTTAGAACTGAGTTTTCACACTGTGATAATTGAGAGATTTGGCACTAGAGTCCATTTTATCCTACTGCAAAATTCAAAGGGCTTCTTTTGCTTCAATTTTGCTGAATTATAAGAAAATCAAGGACTTGCATTAAACAGAGTTTGGAAAGAACAGAAATGAGACAGGTGACCTTTCATCAGAGTAGACCTGAGTAACTAGGTCAGCTCCTTCCATGAAACATAAAATGATGCCGGCCAATTTCCAATATGGCTTTTGGAATCCAAGGGCTAAAAGTTGGAAGAAGGAATAAATATTTAGTGGAAAACAATTTAAATCTTAATGTAGTAGCAGTCTCAAACAAAAGTTATCCAAACCAACAATTCCAAAAGGAACCTTTCATTAAAGGATATGTCTCAAGCTCCACAGAAGCATCAGAAAGCCACAGGACAACAGTTTCCTCTCCCTCTTTAGAACCAGCTGTACTAAGGAGGATGTGCGTTCTTATTAAATTTCCTCATTCCTGCATTATAACAATTTCATATTGTCATTTGGAAACAAATTCTGTCTCTTATCTTGCCAGCTATGATATAACAAAGTAAGCTCTTTGCTCTTTCTCCCAAAGTTTTTAACTCCTTCATAAATAAACAATATAGGCCATGTCTAATTGTACTTTCGTTTGCCCTTAATATATTACTATGAATATACTTGAATACAAGTAAGAAAAACAAGAAAAAACACTTCTGCTCTGTCCAATTCATAGTCTGGGTCTCTAAACATTACTTGGAGTAAATGGAGTAAATCTTACACTACTTTTGTGGTCTCACAGAGAGTCCAGGAACCTCTTCAACATCAAAATACAATTTGTATTACAGTCCCAATGATGCATTAACCTTTGTGTTAGAACCTCTACACTACTGTTAAGTTTTACTCTACNTGGAGCAGGCTCCTGGCAGGGACCTGCAGATCTGTGACGAGAGGACTCCACACTAGAGCAGGTTTCCTAGTAGAACTTGTGTCCTTGTGGAGGCCACATACTGGAGAAAGTTGTGCCTGAAGGACTGTGCCCCATGGAAAGGGATGCACGCTGAAGCAGTTAATGAAGTTCATAGCTCGTGGGAAGAACTCATGTTGGAAAAGTTCATGGAGAGCTGTCTCCATGAATCCCACACAGGAGCAGGGGAAGGACTCTTATCCCTGGACAGCAGCATGAACTGTGATGAACTGACCATAATCCCCATTCCCTGTCTCCCTTTGCCACTGCAGCAAGGAGACAGAGCCTGGGAAGGAGGGAGAGGTGATGAGAAGGTGGTCTTAAGAGTTGTTTTGTTTCTCATTATCTGCTCTGATTTTGATCAGGAATAAATTAAATTAATTTCCCAAAGTTGGCTGTGTTTGTCCCATGGCGATAATCACTGAGTTACCTCTCCCTGTCCTCATCTCAGCAGATGAACCTTACATTATATTTTCTCTCCCCGTCCAGCTGTGGAGAGGAGTGATAATGTGGCTATGGTGGGTGCCTGGCATCCAGCCAGGGTCAACCCATCACAACATGACCTTAAGTTTCAGGTATATTTTGCTTATCCCTTCACATACTGCTCCAAATGAGGCATTCCTTTCATAATTCTCATTCCAGTTGTTTCTCATTCCATCCTGTTCATGATGCAGAAACCATATCTGTGTGTAACTGTAGTGGCGTGGAAATAGGTGGCAAATGCCGCTACCCTCCCAAAAGCATCTCTTCTCAAGAAGCCGCTCGGGTGGGCATTCAGGCAGTCACTCTCATCCACTCACACACTCCATGGATAGCTCAGTGAATAGGAGGCAGGAAGGTTCTCCTATAGAGTTTCCAGCGAGGTTTATTGCTCCACACACTGAAAGGTTCCACTGACAAAAGACCAGGAATCAGTGCAGTGCTCAGGGTTAAGTATGGGGTCAGAGGGCAATGGTCATCGAGCACAGGGGTGGTACAAGGGCAGGAGAGAGGGCAGTGACCTATGGGGAACATGAGGATGGACAGTCAGCGATACCACAACCAATGGGGCAACAGGGAAAGGAGAAACCTCTGGAACTATGGACATACATGAACAGTAGAGGTGGGCAAAGCCCAGGCCAATGGGAAGAACACAACAGAGGTAGATTAACATATTGCTACAGAGCACCATGGGGGAAGCCTTTTTCTCTCCCCTAAGTGATGAAGCATTCTCAAAGGCTATGGTAGATTCCTCCAGGGCACTTCCCTGGAAGTTCCCCTTATAGGCTCAAGGACCTCTACAGGCAACATTTACTCCTCCTGACTTTTCTAGGGTATTTACACTGCAGAAAATCCTTGAACCATAAAGCTCATTTATGAGGAGATCCTTGAGGGAACATCTTGCAGAGAAACAAACATGAACTCGTATTGTTGTGCTAATTACTGAATTTAACATGAGAACTGCAATGAGTGGAAAGGCACAGTGTGGGTGAGACTCATTAAGATACAGCATTCCTGATTAATTGTTGAATTAATTGAATTCAGATGGAAGGATAGAACACTTTCTTTGGCATAATTAAGAACTCCTAGGAATAAGTAGATTAAGTGGAAGAAAAACATTATTGGGGTTTTTAGGTTCTGTCCTTGTCCCTTTAATTTGTGTGTGCTCTTGGAAGGGTATTCAAGTGAACACTGAGATTAGGAAAATTTTTAAACTCGCCAATAATCAGTTCTGTACCTCCACTTATACTGTTAGAGTAACATTTCTCATATTAATACTATTATGCAAATCCAGCCAAATAAGAACAAGACTGAGTGCAAATCAACACCAACTTTGGAAGTGGCATTTACTATGGACTACACATCAAAACTCAAATGTAAGTTTTTTCTTCAACAGATTCGTAATTATGAACAAGCTCAGGAAATGACTTGATCATAGACAAAACAAAACAATAGAGACTTTCAATTTTATAAATTTCCTACGATGGATTCATTTCCTAGTTTTGGATAACAGCTCAGTCCCTCACAGTCCAGTCAGATGCCTATGTCTTATAGCTAAAAAAGAAACCAACATAATTTCAGTTAGGAGAGCTCTGGAGTAAGTGCAATAATGAGTAAGCAGCATGGTGCCCTGATGGCATGGACTGCTACAGTCTCACTGGTTTTTGCTTTTATATCAACTGGATATAATAACTGCAGACATAAAAGATCAGTCATCTTTTCAACTAAAATTTAGATACAGACTTAGAACTGAGTTTTCACACTGTGATAATTGAGAGATTTGGCACTAGAGTCCATTTTATCCTACTGCAAAATTCAAAGGGCTTCTTTTGCTTCAATTTTGCTGAATTATAAGAAAATCAAGGACTTGCATTAAACAGAGTTTGGAAAGAACAGAAATGAGACAGGTGACCTTTCATCAGAGTAGACCTGAGTAACTAGGTCAGCTCCTTCCATGAAACATAAAATGATGCCGGCCAATTTCCAATATGGCTTTTGGAATCCAAGGGCTAAAAGTTGGAAGAAGGAATAAATATTTAGTGGAAAACAATTTAAATCTTAATGTAGTAGCAGTCTCAAACAAAAGTTATCCAAACCAACAATTCCAAAAGGAACCTTTCATTAAAGGATATGTCTCAAGCTCCACAGAAGCATCAGAAAGCCACAGGACAACAGTTTCCTCTCCCTCTTTAGAACCAGCTGAACTAAGGAGGATGTGCGTTCTTATTAAATTTCCTCATTCCTGCATTATAACAATTTCATATTGTCATTTGGAAACAAATTCTGTCTCTTATCTTGCCAGCTATGATATAACAAAGTAAGCTCTTTGCTCTTTCTCCCAAAGTTTTTAACTCCTTCATAAATAAACAATATAGGCCATGTCTAATTGTACTTTCGTTTGCCCTTAATATATTACTATGAATATACTTGAATACAAGTAAGAAAAACAAGAAAAAACACTTCTGCTCTGTCCAATTCATAGTCTGGGTCTCTAAACATTACTTGGAGTAAATGGAGTAAATCTTACACTACTTTTGTGGTCTCACAGAGAGTCCAGGAACCTCTTCAACATCAAAATACAATTTGTATTACAGTCCCAATGATGCATTAACCTTTGTGTTAGAACCTCTACACTACTGTTAAGTTTTACTCTACAACAAAAGAAAAAATTTCAGTTTTCTGACAAGTTAAATTTCAATTTTTGTCACAGGGAGTATCCAAAAATGGTATATGATCTGTCCATCCTGGAAAGAACAGAATCTCTCACTAATTCATTTCACTGATACCACTATCAGCTGCTTAGATCATGTTCTCATGATTTCTATATTGAAATTCTGAAGATAGCACTGGCTGACAGCTATTGCATCACCAGGAGAATCAATTAGTTACAGAATCATCACAGGAAACAGTCTGTTTTTCAACGCTAATGCTATAAACTCCTGACAAAGCTAAATATACATTTTTAGCTCTTTGGCAGAAAGACCAAACTCCTCAAATTGGTTCTCAGATTGATCACCAAGCCTTAGAAATAGGTGAGCCTCAATGGTGCCATAAACCACTTGTTTAGAGACACTGTGCTCTATGGAGACAACAGAAGTAGTCGTATTTAAATATGTTTTGGAATTACTATTACTGGCAAGACACAACAGTACTGTCAAAAGTGTATGTAATATGTTAAGACACATTTAAGTGAATCCAAATACATTTGAAAGACCATAACTGCAACAGCCAATTGCTGGTCTGAACCTACAGAAGCAAACACAATGGGAGAATATAGTGCCAAACCAAGTCTCTCCTACCCTCAATTCTACTTGGATTCTTTTTCATGTGTCATCATACATGATGATACACATTCATCATATGTAGAGTAGCACATACATTCTCAGATCCACATACCAGATTTATTCAAGTGAGAAATTCAATGGCTAGCCTCAAATTATTTTTTTGGGGGGGGGTGTGGGGAGGAGGAGGGAGAAGAAGACATTGTTTGCATTTAATACTACTAGTTTTAATACATAGTTAAAAGCTTAATAATTCAGAGTGTCTGTAAATTTCAGATAGGAAAACAACAGAAGACTCTCTAGATGAAGTCTGAGTAATTTCACATGTGTATTTATCAATGCAAGGAAAGTGAACTTTTAATGTGATTGTTAGGACAGTCATATAGAAGAGAAGAAACAAGTTTAAAATTATTTTTCTTTCTGATCTGACCTGTAGATGTGATTCTATACTTTTGACATCTTAAGTATATGTAATAATTCACTTCTTAATTGTGACAAAATTTTTGGAGGGTCTTGATTTCATTCTAAATTTCTGTTCAGTACCAGAACACATGTAACCATTCTGTACTTTTCTTTCTCTTCTCTTACCACTGTTTTAGGTGCCAGCAGGTAGGTAGGAAAACTGGAGTACAGGCAAGACAGTGAATTAAATTCCTTCTGGTTTTTGGGGTTTTTTAACCGCAATTCTGCACAAATAGCAAATTATTATGCTTAAATTAATTTCATAGAATATTTTTTCCCTTATAAACAACATTTTCTCCTGATGGACAAAATTTTCCCATCATCTTTAAAGTGTGATTGTATAGCAATATTATCTACATGGCAATATATTGAAAAGTTGCAGCTTTTGCACTTGGCCCAGATATATTACACAAAACTATGCAACACCTACAAATTGTCAAAGTCAAATTTTCTACTATGGGCCATTTTCTACTATTTCTATACTTGTAGTAACAAGTATAGAAATAGTAGAAAATGGCCCATAGTAGAAAATGGGCCACAAGTAAAGAGCAAGTAAACTAACTTTCTCCTTTACATTTTAAATCAAAAGTTCACTTCATAGGACAGTATTCTAAACCACAAACTACTGCTAAAAATGTAAAAGATTTTGCACCAATTTAATAACAAGTGAAACAGCCAAGAAAAAACAACAACCATAAAAAGAGCCGAAGATTTATATTTAGCTGCTTATTTTTTACAGTGATAGATTCATTTCTGGCACTTGTGGCCCTGCAACCACAAAGTATAAGGTAAAACCAAATAAACTACATGTAGTTTCCAGTTAGGGAGAAGGGCTATCACTTTCACTACCTCCAAGAAAGTTCAATTTTATTGTACATGGGAATCTTTAGTTTAAAAAACAACCATGAAGTACTTAAAAAAATTTGCATGCTTGAGACCCTACATTAAACTTCTCAATGTTCTTGCTGGTTGTGATAAATTATTTGCTTGTGCTGGTACTGTTTACAGTAGGCCACCCATCTGCTTCTCTTGGCACTTGAACAACGTGGTACATATGCCATTTTATTCATCACTTTTTATTAATAAGAAAATATTTATATACATTTATTTCATATCTAAGTTTGAGGAGGAATCTTAGAACAGAAGAATTGACTTGAAAGGGACCTAAAATGACCTTTGACTCCAACTGCCTGACCATTTCCAGGCTGACCATAAGTTAAAGCATGGCTTAAGGTTGTTGTCCAAATGACTCTCTAACAGACAGGCTGGGGGCATTGACCACCTGCCCCGAAAGCCTGTTCCTGGGTTTGATTACTATTGGTAAAGAACAGTTTCTTCACGTCAAGACCAAACCTCCCCTGATGGACACATCTTTGAGCCGTTCCCACATATCCTGGCACTGGGACTAGGGAGAAGAAATCATCACTTGCTTCTGCACTTCTCCTCAGGAAGATGCAGGGAGCAGTGAGGTTGCCCCTCAGCCTCCGTTTATTCCACACTATACAAGCCCAGGGTTCTCAACTACTCCGCACAGGATATGCCTTTACCCCCACTTCACCAGCTTTGTCACCTTTCTCTGGATGCATTCAAGTATCTTCAAGTCTCTTAAATGCTAAGGACCAGAACCACACATAGGACTCAAAGTGGGGCCACACCAATTCTAAATAGAGAAGAATAATCACACGTTTTTTTCCAGCTGGTGAAGTTGTGTTTGATGCACTTCAGGATGCAGTTTGCCCTCTAGGTTGCCCAGGCACACTGATTTGTTTTGAGTCTCCCGCCAGCCAGAACCCCCAGACCCCCTTCTGCAGGGCTACTCTCCAGACACTCCTCTTCCAGTTTAGATTCATTTCCACTGTTAATCTGACCCAGGTACAAAACTCAGCAGCTGTCATTTTCAGTTTCATGCTGTTGATGATTGTCAGGTGCTTCAAGATACTCAGATCCCTCTACAAGGCTTCTTGTCCCTCAAGAGTCAACAGAAACTCCCAGTTTGGTATCATCAGCAAACTTGGCAATGGTGCATTCAAGCCTGCATCTGGATCACTGATAAATATTTTAAATAGAACTGGCCTCTTGGGGGTTAGGTTTTCTTTCCTTTCATTCCTTTTCACTTACAGAATTTTCTCCTATAAGTTACTAAGAAATATTTACAACTGGGTACTTAAGAAGAACAAAAGAACTGGCTGA
The DNA here is from genome assembly GCA_013400775.1 of Chaetops frenatus. Classification (NCBI taxonomy): domain Eukaryota; kingdom Metazoa; phylum Chordata; class Aves; order Passeriformes; family Picathartidae; genus Chaetops; species Chaetops frenatus. Next base: position 21,281 of record VZTR01023669.1, on the reverse strand, counting down.
GCCCTGGGGAGAAGGGCATCTGTTTATTGTTCTACTATGTAGGAGTATTCTTTCGGACTGGTGGGGAATATCTCGAGAACTGGGCTGGTAGAAGGTGGGGCTGGAGCAGCTGCTGGCACTCTCACTCTGGGCTTCTGAGGACAATGCTTGAAGCTGCTGCTTTGCTGCTTCTGGGAAGAGTAGTTGGTTGCTGCTGCTGGACTCCCCCACTTAGGGCTGCTTCTTCTGCCATGGGGTGAGCCTCTGCCCTGAACTGGGACCTGTTGCCATCTGCTCAGGTGCCCTGGATCCTGAGCTCACTTCTCCCTGCTCTGCTGGGAGCTGGGCTGTGGCTGCTGTCCCATCCCCTGCCACTGCTTCAGCACTGCTCTGGGTTTCACTGCGCTGCAGCCCTGTACCCCCTGCCTGCCTGCCATCCCAGCCTGCTGTTTTTCCAAGAGTCCTGCTGGGGAACTGGGATCGAGTGCCCAGGGAGTTTGTGAAGCAAAGCCCCTCTCTTCCATCCCTTCCTGTCCCAGCCGAGCCGCCATTGCCACGCGCTCCCCGAGCTCGCGCCACAGCGCCCCCTGCAGCCGCAGGGGAATCATCGCACCTGCCCTGCCCACTGAGCGCCACCAGCGCCCCCTGCCGGCTGTGACCGGAACTGCACCGAAGGGGAAAGTGCCTGCAGGCCAGCAGGCTGTGACCGGGTTCCTGCTGCTGTTTGCTGTTCATGCCATAGTAGGTGTTGTTTGTTTGCTTTATTAGAAATATTAGTAAAGAACTGTTATTCCTATTCCTTTATCTTTGCCTGAGAGCCCCTTAATTTCAAAGTTACAATATTTCGGATGGAAAGAGTTTACATTTTCCATTCCAAGGGAGGCCCCTGCTTTCTGTAGCAGACACCTGTCCTTTGAACCAGGACATGGCCCTAGAATTCATCCTTGATGAATGCCACTGATGACTGGCCACCAGCCAGAGCTTACACCATTCACTATAACTCTGGAGCTCTGTCCTTCAGCCAGTTCTTCACAGAATCACAGAATTATTTAAGTTGAAAAAGACCTCTGAGATCATTGAGTCCAATCTTTGGCTTATCATCACCTTGTTAACTAGGCCATGGTACTAAATTCCACATCCAGTTGTTTTTGAACACCTACAGTGGTGGTGACTCCACCACCTTCCTGGGCAGTCTACTTCAATGTTTAAAAACTCTTCCATGAAGAAATTCCTTCTGATGTCCTAAACACCATCAAAATAACTCATCTCACAGCTGAAAAACTTGTCCCAAAGGATGCTGTGAAGGACAGTACCAAAAGCCTTATTAAAACCCAGAAAAACTACATTCAGCACCCACTAGAGATATGACCTTACAGAAGAGGCATCAAATTAGTTAAACAGGACTTGCCCTGTGTGAACTCACATTAACTGATGATTTCACTGTTCTTTAAAAGTCTGTCAGTAGCTCTCAGCATGATCTTCCCCATCAGTCTGCCAGGTACTGAACCAGTTTTACAGAGAGTTGCACACCAATTTCACACCTCCACAGTAAAGGAACTGTAACAATAAATTAAGTGAGGTCTAATAATTCTGACAGACGTCACAGATCACTGCACTGGGTTTTGTATTCAGTGGATTGTTCACCATAATTTGAAATAACTGACTGGAAATCAAAAACTATGCAGATAAACAGCAAGCTTTGGTATCCCAAAAAAGCATATATTGGTGAAAACTTCACTATATAAAGACAGACTCTTTGTATAACAGTGAAATAGTACTTTTATTAAGTAATTAAATTTAGATTATATAAGCAGAGTTGCTATCTGTGTTTTCAATTGATCTCCATTTATTTGATTAATAGAAATAAAGAAACATATACCTGTAAATCTAGAATGGGGACATTTTTCACCAGAGCAGGCAAAGAAATCACCTAATATATTGAGCCTTTAAACCCTCTGCTTCAATTGTTGTACTGAGCTATAAATCCTGTTAGGGTAATAAAAGAGATTGATTAAAAGAGATTTCACTTTCATATGAGTGTAAAATATGTTGTATCAGATTAATCCAAAGTTTTGGATCCTATTATTGAACAAATTTTGATTTTAGTAAGTCACAACATGTTAGATTTGTAATAGAGGCATCTCTCTAAAATCAGAAATTTTATTTTGCAACCACTCCATTCCCTAACTGCAATATAAAAGCCAAGAAAGAAATAGATTAGTTAAATTCTACAGATGAGGAATTGTAAGGAAAAAGACACTACAGACATGCACCCAAAACAAATGTAAAGATGAATAAAGAGGATTTGCTTGCTTGAGTATTTAAGGATTGCAGATTTTGATTTTCAATACAATTACCATTGATGTCTATCCTAACTGAATAATTTTCAAAAGTATACAAGGAGATCCTGGTGCAATGAGTGAGCCTTGCTCATCCAGAGTGAAGTACCAGGAGTTACAAGGACAATTCTCATTTCCAACATCTAGAAATTTCCTGAGCCTACCATTTGCAAATGACACCTCTGTAAATCTAAAGCCAGACACAAGAAAATATTAGATAGTAGGGCTTTGTTGGCATTCAGGCTGTCCAAATGTGGTCACTCCAAGACCTACTGAAATATTTTCTGTTTGAAAAACCACAACTACACCTGGCCCAAAATTCAAATACTACCATCCTAGAAACTCTTAAATTGAAGTCTTCCTGAATGATCATAAAAATATTATTTCAAGATGGAGAACATAAGGTTGTTTCTTGCAGTGACAAATTCATTGATACACAAACCAGGAAAATAGTTGTCCACAGGAGTGCATTAGAGAAGAAATTGTACTGCTTTTAATGTTACATGAGTGCATCATTATGGCTTTTAGTCTGGTTTAGAATACTGCAGGGGAAGAGTCAATTTTTGTTTAAGTAGTGATGTTTAACACAGATTTCCACTGAATAAATTATTCAATTCAGTGTTTCAAAAAGATCTTATACTTCCACCTCTTTATGAATAGAAGGCATCTAAAAATTTTTGGTTTATATTCCTGTGAATCATTACAGGTCATACAATTTTGTATGATATGTGTATTTAGCCCAATCAGTTAATGAACTTACCTAGAACTTGGTCCCAGAAAGCATCCAGTGCAGATTTGAAGATGTTAAGAAAACCATCAAAAAACTTACAAGAAAAATCCATACCAGTTTAAAATGATAAGACAGATATAAATGCTATATATGTTCTGAGTGACTTATGTGTAATAGATAATATATGTCATTATTATTGTACTGTATATTTCAAAAACTATTGAAAAAATCACATAAACTTGCTCACTCGTTAAATTTTAATTACTACTGGGGGCAAGTGCTCAGACTAAAATTGTGTTAATCTAAAGAAGGCTTTGCATTGTATATGTAAAACACACAGGAGGACTGTCAATCAGCATCATTCCCTACATAAAGCTGCATGCACATTAGTGCTGATTTTTATGGTGAACAGTTTGAATGAAACACTCAACTTGCCCAGTGGAATTCTTTTTCATATTGAGACAGTTTTGTTTTGCCTGACTTTTGCTAGTGATTAGCAGCTTAGAAGTTAGGTAATAAATTAGTTAAGCAATATTTACTCCTCTGCTGTCTTCTTCCTCTTACCTAACTTGTGTCTCTTTCTCAATGAAATCTATCTTGTAACAATTTATTCTGTCACTATGTTTCATTTTTTTCTTACATAAAGTTTTTCCTGACAAGCACAAAACTTACTGGCACATTTTTCCTGACTATGTTGTCTGCCAAAATCAATCACTCTCATCCTTATTAAGGCCCTTTGAGGTTCCTTTTTTTTTTTTCTCCTGCTTTGTGGCTTAAGACTCTTGTGCTTCAAACTGCTCATCTAAGATAAGCATATGCCCTCAGTATGGCTATCATTTTTATTAAAATGCATGGACACCATCTTTCCTTTTACCCTTTTGGACTCCTTCCCTAGTCAGTCATTTTGACACTTTCCTTGTTGTTCTATTCTAGGTCTATGCATCTATAGATGCAGAATAATTTTTAAAAAATTACAGCAGTGATTCAGTACCTATAGAAGTCTCATTACAGTGACAAAGATTTCCCAAATACTCTCAGAGAAAGATAAAAAAACACTTTAGGGAACAGAAATTAATTAGGATCAGAAACAAAAATGTTGAGAAGTTTGAGCTAAAACTTTTAAGACCAGCTTTAGAGTTTCCATAATTTAAAGTTATCTTAGAACAAGACTACTGCCGTTCACCATGAAACGTGTATGCCAATCCTAGGTCTACTTACTCAGTCAAAAAAACTAATCTTTTCTTAGGTCTGCAGCCAAACCCATTCATAGGAAAGTTCCAGATTTAAACATGAGTTCAGGATGGCTCCTAAACTTTATACATATCTCTGAGGGTACAATTAATCTATCCAAGTTACATCCATTATCTCTTAAAAAATTTACTATATACAAAATTACAAAAAAATCAATTGTTCAATAAGGAGCACCTTGGCACCAGTTCTAAGGAAGTTTTCTTACAGAGATTAAAGTTTACAAGTTCAGCTTTAGGTAAAGCCTCAGCACCTGAAGTTGAGACAAAAAATAACCATTTTTATTGTTTTCAAAATATCCACTGAAGTAATTGTTCACGTTTGAGTTGGCTGCAGCTACCCATCTGAGAGCAGGGAGGTGTGCAGACAATTTCACAACTCAGTGGGTATTCACTGAGTGGGTATGGTTGTTGTTTAATCCCTAAATCAAGCAGAAATGGAAAAAGCTAAAGTTCTCCTTATGTACATTGTCCCTTTATATGGAACCTTTCACCTACCTATTCAATGTATCTCCGTCTTTATATCATTCAGAAGGATTTGATTTCTTGACTCTAGGGCCTGCTTAGGAAATGATGAATATCATTCACATCCTACTTTTGTTTTCTCTGGAGGAGTCTTAAAAATATCTATCAGTTTGAACCCAGGACTTCTTTTTGTTGCAATTCAAACAGCAGGATTTTATTCTAACAATTCCGTGGAAGTAAAGCATCCTCTCTGGTCTCCATCCTAAGCCATGCATCAGACTGATGTAGTGGGTATAAAAGCTGTGTTTTCCTACCTACCTGTTTATGTTCAAAAAGAAGGCTTTGAGTGTCTTCAACCAAATCAAATTAATTCCTATGTGGAAACATTTTTTATGTCACATTTCCTGGCTGGAATTATTAATTCGGTGATACCAAACATTCTGATTTCTGTCCTAGATTTTATGTAGGTCAGGTTTAGTTCCTTAAATTTGTCCCAAGACTAATTTGCCATACCACTATGGGACCTCATAAGGCCAGAGCACCCTGCCATTAATTTCAGGTGATTCAGTAGCAAGCGTCCCTTCCTCCTCCCCCCAGCTCCTGAAATGCTTAAAGGTTTTTGAGAGGGACAATGCAATGTCCCTCTCGAAAGGTGGCAGCAATCCTCCTTTGACTGGGAAGCTGGACTAGGTGACCTGCAGAGCTCCCTTTCAACAAGAATTTCTATCTTTAAATGAACCATTTACTTCCCTGCATATTATAGCCCACTGTAAGGCCACTCTAAGACCAGTACTTATTCAGGTAAAGGGGAAAATAACAAAGCTACAGCTCTTCATCTCTTATTAGTGTGTGTTTTTCCAGCATGCCCAAGCACATGTCCAATGTGGGTATAAGGCCAAATGGACAACTGATAGAATTACATCAGACAAGGTACAACAAGTACTCCCAACCTGGCCTGGATTTTGCCTTGCAGTTTTAAAGAAGCATACTGATGATCTGATGTAAGCTAAAGAAATACCAGGGCCATCCTCATAATTTAATAGTAGGCAGTGGGCCTGCACCAGGTTTTTCTTAGCATAAATGCACCACTGAGTCCAGTTCCTTGAATAAATCTGAATAAATTTGTGCTGAGCTTCAAATATATCTTCTTTTGTACCTTGAGGCTAAAATTTACAATGTATAAACAAGCATGTAATGTGTATTGGGTGTTTTCCATTGAGCTTCACTGGCCAAATTTGTTTTCCAACCAAGCTGGAGCTATTGCTGTACAATCTCCAGCACAATTACTCACAGTACTTTTGTATCCTTTCCCTGTCTCAGTGTGCTTCTTCCTTTGACATTTTCCATAACATCTTCAGCTTGTCCTTACCCTTGTGGGAAACAGAAGCAAATCATCTCTCTGAACTCAGACCACACAAACAGAAGGCTGAAGGCACTACAGTGAAATGTATCTCTGAGCAAAGGCTATTCAACATAAACATACTGCTATTCGGTTCCAGGCACAAAAAAAATTCTCTTCCTCTTGCTCTTTTTCCTCTGACCTTTCATTCTCTTGGGTGGAAAAAAAAACCCAAACAAAACAAAAAGAAACTCCAACTAACACTGTTATTTCAGCGAAAAAAAGAAAGAACATATTTGGGTCCAAGATGTAAGAATATGATTTCACCCACCCAAAGATCTGCACATTTGGGAAATACAAATTGCATTAGTGAACACAATGGAAAAGCACATTCTATCAATGTTACTAGTTAGAGACACGCAAACTGAAACACTTGTAGCTGAGTATCAACTGTATTAATTGTCAAAGCTCCATCAGTCCAGCAGAGATCTGCCCACTCACAGCAGTTGGGACACCAGTCCTCAGCCCCTGAAGCCCTACACTGTGCATCCACAGCATTGGATAGGCCACTATAGAAAGTGGCACATGCTGCTGACCATGACTTTGAAGTGGTACACTCTAGGCTAGTCTAAACAGTCATATGTTCTAGGGAAAACAGCAAGCAAGGCAGAAGGGACATCAGCACCCAGTGACCTACATACAAATACTAAATTGGACATAATTATAAGATGTAATTTCCCATAGCAAGATACTGACCTTTGGAGATCAGCTCACTGTACTACTTACTCACACAGTATTTATGAGAAACACAGCACTACCACCAGTGTGCTTAAGCCCATGCAACTATCCCCTTTTCCCAAAGTCAGGGAAGACTGTCAACCGGGAATTTTTGGAATGGGTCATGAATTTTGCTGCCATCAATCATGGCTCAAAAATACGGTCTCAGTGCTTGAAGTGCAAAGCAAAAATGCATGCTGCCAGTGGTGGTGAGCCCTTTTCATGCATTTGACAATTTTTTTGTGGGTTATGTAAGTAATTATTACTGGGTAATACTATGCAGAAAGATGAACCTGCAGAAGGATGAACTTAGAGAAGACAAGAGTCACGGCCGTTGCCTGTAAGGGTAATCAGCATAGGTGCTGTGCAACAAACCAGCCATTCTGCAGGCTTAACAGCACAAGTCCAAACATTCAGCTCTTACAAGGGCAGGTTTGTGCTTGTTCTGTACCATCATGCCAGCTTCATCCGACTGATGAGAACTACCTAGCATGATCTCAAGGATTACTAAAAGGATCCAACAGTCCCCCATCCACCAGTCAGAGAGAAAAGAATGAATTTCACATATATCCTCATCATAAAAATTCTGAAATGGAAGGCAAACACATGTTAAGCTAAAATTCATAGGAGGTACACCAACAGATATTTAAACATCTCCTTTGTAAACTTTAAACAAATATTTAAAACACTACCTTATTTAAAACACCTTTTATAAAAAAAAAAATCTGGCTGAAAGGAAGGATCTAAGAAATTCACTGTCAAGCAATCCTCTCTCAATGCTTGTCTTGACATAAGACTTAAGAAACCTGCAGCCACAGGATGGTCACAATGATTATATTATAATGAATACAGAAACTGCTCAAAATCTCTTATAGAGATAACTGGCTCTCAAATCATGTTTTATAAGCCTAGAAGAATGAAAGTTGTTAAGGCAGGATATGACCAGAGAAAATTAATAAGAATAGCCTGAATTCAAGCAGCAAGATTTATGAGAGACTGAAGTATTACCACTCATATTGGAATCTGTACAATACAGAGAAGCAGATTTAAAGAAAAAATATTCATGGTTAACCTTTTTATTTCTACACAGGATTCACAGAATTAGGTTTTGCTTAACTCTTATCAAAGGATTATGTGCTGCAAACTCAGGTTTGCCCACAGAGTGCCAACAGGAAGTCATTAGTCACGTCCCAAATAGCTATAGCATATGGCTATGTGCCAGATACAGTCAGAGCTGCTTCCAAATTGCATGACTTGATACACACACAGAAGCCAGCACTAATCCTGAAGAGAAAAATCCACTTAACTTCTGATTGCTATCAACTCTCACGTTATAGAACAGAGTCTGAAACAAAAACACTTGGTAATGAACTCCCAGGTACAGAAGTCATTATGCAGTTGATTGAGCTTGTGCTTCAAAACATCTGGGGCTGTTTGGGTTTTTCATTTTTTGTTTCTTTGTTTGTGGACGATTTTCTTCCCTCCTTTGATCTGGCTGTGTACTCCTTTGCCAAATTTTCTCTCTGAATAATGTTCTGTCAATTTTGGTTCACAATCATGATCACAGCTGTAACCATTTAAGAATCATCTGCAATTTTCATCACTTGACAAAACCATCAGTTCTTAATATGCTCTTGAACCATTGTCCCATATCCTCTGCTGATACCACAAAGAATTGTATTATGTTTTTGCACAGAAACCATTTGTATGTTGTCCTAAATAGGAACTCAGTAGGTCAGTAAATGTGTGGGCTATTGAAACAATGTGTTTATTCTTAGTCTTTTTCTTCTGAAGGACTGGAAAATTTCCTTTCCTTTCACAGATGTAGGTTTATAGTCTACTGAGTGGTCATTGACTATATCTAATGAGGTAATTGAGAGCCTGAGAAAGTCCACAGAATGCTAATACTTTCACCCAAGAAGAAAGACAAATATTTGAAAAGTTTCTTTCATTGATTTTTATGAACAAATCCTACTTTCCAGCATGAGAGTTTTCTGTCCACTTATACCATGGATAGGAATTACACAACGTACTTGCATTTTAGAAGATGGTTTTGAGGCAGAAAGACAGGGCAGGACAAATACTGCATGTAAAAAGGCTCAGGAAAACTTGTTTGGAGTCAAAGTAAAGATGTTTGAATGAATTGGGAATTGGGCACTGATGGCCTGCTTTTCCTCCCAAGTAGCTATTTCTACTCCATTTTCCCAGCCACCAGCAGCCCAATGCTACCACGGTTTTGAGGAGTGTTTAGCTGCTCACCAGTCTCATAAAGCTCAAAAGCCATACATGGGTCATGTCTAGTCCTTAGCACACTCAACACAGACCTGAGTAAGAAAGAGTTGATACAAAACATGCCATTAAGAATTCCACCAATTAAAAAAAAAAAAAAAAAGGAAAAAGAAAACATGCTTTCATCACAACTATGAAACTATGGGGTTTATTCTCTATCTTATAAAAGACAGAAAGTTTAGTGATTCAAATAAGTTTCATGTTCTTACCTTGCAGTTCCTCTTAACAGTATTGAAATGGAAAATGAGGGCAATTTTTTTAGTTGAAAAAAAAAAAACCCATGCAACTGAAGAATATTTTTAATCTTAAAATATACATGAAAATGTAACTAGGGAATGGATATTGTTTACTTTAAAACAAATTTATTTCCAAGAAATGCTTTTTGGAACTATTTTCCTAAAACAATGTGATGTTCACTCATTTTTTCCCTTTTGGAAAAAAAAAATCTTCGAAAAATAAAAATATGGGTGGCTGAACTAGGCAACAAGACATAAGGATTAAAAGGACCAACATTCTGCAGCATATTTTATGATGTCAAATATTTTCCAAGGCTTAAGACCAAAGTTAACCAAATCCAGTCCTTAAGTCTGCACTAGTCTACTACCTCAAAACAATAATTGCAGATAATTGAAGGTATCTGGCTAACAGCTGAGAAAAAAAGTTTTAGTGTAAACTTTTTGTTTGCCCACATTTCATAGTTTCCATGCAAAGACACCATTTAAGTTTCATCTCTGTTGTAGCAGAAATGAAAATATCTATTATTTTGATTTTGACTGGTTTTATTTAAGGTAAAAAACCCCAAAAACATAACAGTGTAGTAGATTCCCAGCTGTCTTACACATACAGTTCTACTCTAAGTTCTTCCTCACACTTGGGATTAAGCATTGACTTGTTTTCCAGTGTCAATGGTTTTGTGTTGGTATTGTTGTGGAGGTTTTTTAATCTTTGAGAATATTTCAAGACCTTGTCAAGCCTTTTCTGTTTAGTTAAAGTTCACTTAAGTTCAAAAATCTCTTACGTACATAGGTCTAAATAGGTAATTTTTTTTCATGACTAGACTAAATTGTGCTGTAAGAACTATTTCACACATGCCCAATTGATCCTGGCATTGCTTTCTGAACTGTTTTCACACTGAAATATTTTTGGGCTTATGGCTTCCTGATCTCTGTTATGGCAAGACCTGCATCTACAGAGACAATGTATCTTCTTGTTCCTATTCAATACACCCTAATTAGAACAAATGTTCTCCTTCCCTACAGTGTAGTATTGTGGTGTTTTACTCACCACCTGAAAACAATTCTAGTGCATTTGGACTCCACTAAATGGATTTCTACCCTTTACACATAATCTTCATTCTTTGCTGTCCATTCAAGTAAATATAACTTTTTTTTTTTTTTCAAATAGGCCAAGATGATTAAATGCCACAATGAGAATATTCTGTAAAAACACCCAGGTACGGAAGTCATTTCCCAGTATTTTCTTGCCTAATTTTCTGTCTCTGGCAAATTTAACCACACCTACATAAAATTTATTGGCAAGAAAATATTGAAACTAAAATGGGCCTACAAGTATCTGTATACAAATTGTCTCTACTTATCTGGCATAGACAATTAACTGTAAATCCATTTAACATGTGCTTAATCAACTGATTACAGTGCTATTTCAGTATCACATGGTGTGATACTAAGTGCTCAGGAGAGGGTATAAATTTCTGTATTTCTTTCAAACCACAACCACAAAATCATGTTTGTTTGGCATGGCATATTGTCATTGAGTATTTAAAGCTTATATTACCATCCCACAAGAGTGTGTTAAGTCCCATACTGGCATTCGTAAGATTTTGACCATTAATTATAATATGTAAAATCATTCTTCAAATTCCCTATTATTCTAGGCTGGCAAGGTTTCAAACCTGAAATGTAGTTAATATCTGTAAAATATTAAATCCAATTTATTGGCTAAATTTTGACTTCTGGATTAAATATAGCATCAATTTTCCTTATAGTTACAAACATTTTAGACATTACCAACAGTCGGAATGAAATTTATTCAATGATATTAGGTTCACTTACTATTCTCAGTGAGAACACAGCTTTGAATGTTCCTATTTGTAGTTCAGGGACTACCACAATTCCCATGGGGTTTGCCTGTTAAAAATTGTAAATGGACTAAAATTATTTCGATGGTTGAACCTTGTGGACAGAACTACTGTGAACAGCCAGAAGACCCCATTATTTACTCATCAGTTTTAAGCAGAGATTGTCTAACATTTCTTCAAGCATGTCTGAATTTAGAACAAGCCATGATGATTCTGTGATCCTCTAGCCATATGTTATCACTCTCAGTCTCAGAGACTCTTCCTTATTTTCTTGATTTTTTTAATGCAAAGAGGTCTTGTTTTAAGTGTCATTTTACCAAAGAACACTTCCTACCTTGCAGCAAGCCCAAGCATTGCACTTTTGTATACATTCAGAGGTGGGGAACTTCACAAAGCTCTACTTCACACAGTGCATAAGTACTACTTGAGAAATGTCACGTAAACAATTCAGCTCACATTATAATTTTTCCCCAGCTGAAGAAAATAGTCAAGGTTGATATAATCCAGGATATCAAGCACACAAACAAAATATGCTGAAGCCACACACTGTTCAGTTTGCCTCAGTAATGTCCTATGTTGACACACAGATGTTTGGAGAATCTCATCATGGCCATCTATTCTGAAGGTCTGCATTTTGTTAAGGCTGTCAAAACCAACTTTTCTGGTGAAATACCTGAAGTACTAACCACAACACACATGGTGTCTGAGAAAACCACGTCTTCCATAAACAGTAGTCAATGTGCATATAAACATATACATTCTTTAAGGTATGGGTGACAGATCCCAAAAAACACCCGACACACCAGTATCTTTACGTTTTCTTTTCTTGCAAGTAATGATTTCTTCTGCCATCAGTTTAAAGTCCAGGCTAGTTCTGTAGCAGAGGTCTTGAGTTTAAGTTTACAGCAACAATTCAAACTGAAATAGAAAGTGTATATGTTTTAGTTGTGTTACTGCTGAGCATTTAAAAATTGGTATTCAAATACAAAAGAAATAAACTATTACTATCACAAAAAATTATGCAAATAGAAAACCTGAGGCTTAGAGTAGAATCTTGTCTTTTAAAAATCCTATTATAAAAATAAATTCAATCTTAGAAAGAGAATAAATAAACAGAAGATTTAACTTGAACCTCTAAATTAGTCATAAGACAAATAGACCATGCTTCATGCTCTGTACCTGAGGTACATATCATGATCATATTTCTGAGGGGTGTGATGTCAGGAACCAGCAGTGATTTCATTAAGAACAGGTTTTCCTGCTATTTCAATGAAAAAGTTGGCTTTCTGTCCATTTCTAAAAGTAAGAAAGACTCAACACAACCATTACACCCTTCCAAAACCCCATTTTTTGTTAATTTCAAAATAGCAAACTGAAATCTCAATCAGACAACCCCCATAAAACAAAAAAATAAAGAGTCTAACCCTACCTATGAACAAAACTTCATGGAAGACTCCTGCAGTTTTTTTTTTTAAATCAAACTCTTTGTTCCACAGGTGAAAAATAAGCTAGTTTCAAGACTAGATACCTGTTCAATAGACACTACAGAGCTGTTTGCAGCTGCCACTTAGGATAAAATTTATGTCCAGCAACTTTTCTTAAATTCAGATACCCCTTCCAGCTTCGGAGCTGTGCATCATATGCACCGTGGGTGGACTACAGAGAGGTGTGTCTGTTTTACCTGCAGTCTGAACCATCGAGAAGTGTGATATAAACACAGTTTGAAGAACCCGAGCAGGTTCAGCACTGGTCTCAACGAAACTGTTTCAGCTTTGTGAGTTAGCTTCAATTTGTGTAGCAAATTCCTCATGGGTTGCAAGGACCTCTCAGCAAGGACTGACTCAGCATATATTTTGCAGGCTCTAGAAGGTAGATTTGAACATTTTAAAGAGAATTCACCAATCTGTTTTGTATCGTACTCTAGTGAGATAGCTGTTAGAAAATAAATTTGCATTTTGAAAACAGAACAGAAGACTAGGATTTTAGGGAGAGGAAGATATTAAACATATATAGCATCAGACAGTAATATTTCAACATGGAAAAAATTCATTTATGACACCATGCATTATGGGAATGAAAACCAACAAATTTAAATTTTATGGAGATACCAACATTTCCTAAGAACTAGACATTTCAAAGCATCCTGCTTTTAAGATTCTGATTTTTAAGCTGGGCACCAGTCAATGTTAATCATACGAAAGTGATCTATAAGAACATTGCTTCTGTTGAAAGCTGATTTGACCAGGGAGGATACTAGAGGCAGATGTTTTCCAGAGGATATCCTATCTATTTTTTAAAGCAAGTGCTCCTAGAGAATTCTTTGTTCAGAATATGAATGAAACTGCAACACTTAAAGTTTGCTGAAAACAATAATGAAAACCTGAACAAAATACAGAATGAGAAACATTTACTTTAATGACTACAAGTGCATATTTATAAACTGGCAAGGATGATTCCATTACATCATTTTGTGCTGCATTTTCTTTCAATAAGATTCCGAGTTTTTGATAATATTAATTGTGCTAGAGTAGAAAAACAAAACTATTCAGTAGTGATCTTGAGTAAAGGTGATTGCAAACACCTAGAAAATTAAAAGTTTCTATTGCATTGTGATAATCTTACATCAATATCTTAGTCAAAAGGAAATATTACTGCACTGTGGACTGAGAACAGACTTAGGGGTGTTGATGCACAAGAAGCTCAGTGTGATCAGGTAATGTGCACTCGCAGTCCAGAAAGTCAGCCATATTCCAGGCTGCATAAAAAGAAAGATGGCCAGCAGATCAATGGAGATGATTCTTCCTCTCTAATCTGCCCTTGTGAGACCCTGTCTGAAGTGCTCCATCCAGCTCTGGGAGCTCCTGCACAGGAAAGCCATGTTGCAGCAAGTCCAGAGAAGGGCTGAAGAGATGATCAGAGGGCTGGAGCACCTGGTGGACTTGGAGTTGTTTAGCCTGGAGAAGAGGCGGCTGGCGGGAGACATTACAGTACTTCCAGTGCCTAAAGGGGCCTCCAAGAGAGCTGGGGAGAGACCATTCACAAGAGCATATCAAGGGGGAGTGGCTTCAAACTAAAAGAGAGTAGGTTTAGGTTAGATACCAGGAAGAAATTCTTTGCTGTGAGGGTGGTGAGACACTGGCACTTTGTTCAGTGGTGGATGCTCCATCACTGGATGTGTTTCAGGCCAGGTTGGATGGGTCTTTAAACAACCTAGTGTAGTGGAAGGTGTCCCTGCTCACGACAGGAAGGTTGGGACTAGTAATCTTTAAGGTCCATTCCAACTCTAACTATTCTATGATTCCATTACACATTTTAAAATCTGATAATCACAGCTAGTAGCATCTCCTATCATTCTAATTCCCAAGTAATAGAAAGATGCTAAGTCAAAACGCAGATTTTTCCACAAATAATAAAAATTTTTTATATTTGCCTATACTTTAACTGTTAGAGTAGGAAAAAATATATAATACCAACTTGCATGGCCCCTTTCAATCCAAAAACCCCTTTAAATTAACACATTCTTACCCTTACATTGAAAACTGCAACACTGGCAAACAATAACAGATACAGAGAAAAGTGTGCTCTATCAATATTATAGTTTTCCTAATTCCAATTACCAGCTTACAAAGTAAAACAGTAATACAAAATAAAGAGTTTTATAAAAGTCCCATAGAGCACCTTGCAGCATCACAATACAATTTATTGTGATCTAGTCGAGTTCCTCACTTAAGAGTAAGGCCAACTTAGATCTGTCATGAAGAACCTTATCCAAGTCAGTTGGAATATTCCCAAGGCAGGAAATTTTGCAATCACACTGGGAAATCTGCACCAGGGACTGATCATGCTCATGTTGGAAAAGCATTTTCTTAATATCTAAATATGCTTTCCAATGTTCCACCTTGCATCTGTTGCCTCTCCCTAATCACTGTGCACCTTCAATAAGAGTTTGTCTATTGTATTCCCTCCTAGCAGGAGTTGAAGTCAGAAATTAAATCTCCGTTCAAGTCTGATCTAACCCAGTTCTCTCAGTTCCTCCATATGTACTGTGTCCTCCTGCCCCTGTTTGAATTGGACTTCCTCCAGTATGTCCCTGTCTGTCTAGTGTGGTGAGCCAGAAACTAGACACAGCACTCCAGATGCGGTCTCACCAGTGCCAAACAGATGGGAAGGATCACTTCCCTGGACCTGCTGGCTACTCTATTAGTAACATATCCACTGTTGTCCTTTCTGCTGTCAGGCAACACTTCTAGCTTAGGTTCAACTTGACCACTACAGCCCTGCCTCTTTTTCCCCTGAGAGTTACTTTCCAGCCAGCTGGTCCCCAGCTTGTGCCACTGCATAGGGTTTTTCCACAACAGGTTTGGGATTCTATTTGAGCCATTTCTGGACCTGGAAAAGTTTCCCACAGGCCGGTTTTCAACCATGTTGAGGTTCCTTTGAATAGCAAACCTGCCCTACACGCACTGAATGAATACTACCATGCAGTATGGGTACTAGAATCCTAAAATGTTCAAAAAAAATTACTATTCACAGACATCAGTCTACTTTACACACTCTTGCTTAAGGTAAGTAAGGAAGGACATAAGTAAGTAAGGTAAGTAAGTAAGGAATGTTGCAGTGTGCAGAGCTTGTCTGTATACCTGGCTAAGCTGTCAATCAAAGACCTCTGCCAATATTATACAGTATACATCACTGGCCAAAGGAACTGCTCAGATTATAGTCCTAGTCAATCAAGAGGCTAGCCGGGAGCTTTTGAATGCTCCCTTTAAAAGGAAGCTCCCAACAGAATAAAGTGCTTTTTCCCTTTGGATTTTCTACCATGCAGAAAGTCTGTGTAGCTTCTTTCTCCTCTTGGGCTCCCTCACATTACAAAGGAATCCAACTAAAATAATATGGTTTTGGTATTGATGTCCATGAGACGAGTATTTGTCTGGAGAATTTTGAGCTCCTTTCACACATTGCATAAAAATTCTAAAGTAGAGAAGGCTTTCAGAAAAAAAGTCAGATATAAAAAGCAGGAGAGTTTATTACTTAACAGACCCAACTGTCCAGTCCCACCCAGATAACCATACCTCTGCAGGACAAGGACAACATTCTCTTTCATATTTTATTTCTGACATGCTTTCCACAAGAAGTTGTTTTAGGAGAGGTTTTGACAGATCTGAAGATAATATGTGTATTTCATTCAGCCACTGGCTTTTCAGAACTTGCATGAAATTATAATCCCTTTGCTGAATCAATAATTAAAATCAATAAATGAATCATGAAACAGACACTTTGGACCTTAACAGGGTGTTCTTTCACATTTATGGAAAAAAAAAGGAAGGTATAAAATATTTGAAGAGCTGCAGAACTGATCACAGAATCCTACAGGTCAGTAGGAACTACCTTCAACTAAAAAAGCACCTGCAGCTTATTCGTTTTTGTGTTTGGATGGAAAGGTTTTTTCTTTTTCTAAATAGAGCTAAATTTGGCAAAAATAAGGACCAAAATCATTGTTATTATCAACAAAAGAATATCAATTCCCCTTGAGCCTTTTGCATGTCTCAAATAACAATCCTGAATGAGAAAGAATATGTTAAACTCCACAGTACTCACGAATTTTTTGATCAAAAGCTAGATAAATAAATTTACATTTCTCCAGGTTCATATCTGAAGAGTTAGTTTTTTTGAAACAAACAAACAAAAAATTGAATAGTTATTCAAGCCTCTTTAGCTTGCTCAGAACCTAAAATACTGATTTTTTTTTATTTTTCTTATATGCTTCACTTTTTTAATCCTATTTCTTTTTATATAAGGGTTCAGTAAAAAATGGTTGGGACAATCAAAAATATTCCATTTTAAAATACAGGGAAGACCTAAGGTTAGTTATAGTATAACTAGAAAATTCAGTGCAACAGATATCATTCCACAGAAGAGCCCTTAAAACATAAAGGAAGACTTGAAGGGAAAAAATATTGGAAATTATATGCCTACAAAAATTCAAAACCTTAATAGCAATGATGATAATAGTTTCACAAAGAAAAAGGGCTTTCTTTTATATACTTTTTTCTCAGTATCTTATGATATTTTAATATAGCCTTTTAGCTCTCACGTATAGACCATACTATTAGCATTGCTACATTTAATTTTGCACATAATATCCTAGTTTTGAGTCTACCCAGCTGTCTAAAGCATGATGTGCAGCAGTGAACTTCCCCCTACTTATTGCCTCAGAGATTATTCAAAAGAATCACAAAACCTTTTCCAAGAGAATTATATGTACAAGGGAGCAGAAAAGTGGGAGTGGTAGCAACAATTTGATCTTTAATTAAAGACTCAATAGGGCTGTGTCTTCAAGATTCTAACTGGTCCAGCTTAATGAAAATGTCCTTCTACTTCCTTGAGATATACTTCGATAACCAAGGATGTGACTTAGAAAGGGAATATACAAGTATACAAGAGAGACAAAAAACTCAATGAAAGAATATAACTGTAATTGCACAGTAATTTGATGCAAACAAATATCCTAATAACAAACTTATTTCTGAAAACATAAAATTACCAACATTAATAGAATAATTAAGAATGAAGATGCCAAAACACCACTACAGATTTAAAAACTGATTAAAATATATGTTGTTCTGCTTTGATTTTTATCAAAAAGAAATTCTGAAGTCCCAGTTTCAGTATAGGCTGTTTCATATTTCAGTGATGTCAAGCAAAAGATGCTGAACTTAGTATACTGAGACTTGAGCAAATACTCAGCTTGGCCCTCCTGGAAGCATTATACTCTCTGGGATGAATAAGATAGATCAGCTTTTTTGCAAGGTCTCTGCAAGGCTGGTGAGCAGGAAAGGTTTTACATATGTAGATCATCATACAAAAACTTACAGTGTATTGGTAGAAGATAATTTAAAAGTTCTTCCATTTCAGTTCTGACCATTTTGTTCCCATCAGATCAATTCATTGTAACTAATCCAAGTAAGTTAGTCTATCCTAGTTGGTTAATAGAGATAAACCTACTGCTGTGGTGACAAAACAAGAACAACAACAAGTTTTAAAAAATTCTTAACAACGCAAAATACAAGAGAAAACAGCATTGTTGCCTCATTCTGGGAGTGAATATGAATGTATATACAAATATACTGTAAACACCTGAAAACGCAAAGTCCTTTGAATTCAAATCATCCTGAATGAATTCAAGATGCAGGAACAAAAGGCATGTTCTTTTGAGCAATTCTTTGTTCCATTTCTATGTATCTTAGACTACATTTTATCTTGCATTGATAGCCTAGAAAAATTGTATGCAGTTGATACACAAATTATGTGTAACAACTAGAAAAATGATCACATTTCATAAACTCACCTGAAATCCCTCTTAATAAAAAATTCCAAACGGTTCACAAACAAACAGATGAAACAGAAATACTCTATACCTGTCTTACTATTTTAGAAGTCACCCACACACATCAACAGGAAGAATAAAAGCTAAAATAGGTAACAAGTTTACTGACTGTGCAACTGTAAAAAAACTACTTTGGAAATCTCTATGCTACCACTTTTTCTAAATAGTGGATGCCAAGACCAGCACAACATGCTACAGACCAAACTTTCACAGCCACTGCTATGCAGCTTATCAGGACATTGTTTTGCCTCCAGGCCACTTCTTCATAAGGGATTTTTTAAAAGCACACAATTATGAAAGAGGACAGGGTATACCTTCTGTGTAATGCTGGTATAGTCATGGTTTCCTGTCCTGCTAATAATCTTTGTGCGCTTTGAGGTTCTCTGCATGCTACAGTATTGATTATCAGACTTGACTAGAGGTCAGATTGCTAGGATTCTGAATCAAAATAAGCCAGTTACGTAGAGATGTCTTCCAGAAGCTTATAATTTCTTTATGTCAAGACTATTGTCTTGTTGTGCTTTTGTCTGATGCTGATTGTCTGAACTAGCCCACAGGCAGTGTGGTTGCATGCTGCTACTTCAAAGACGTGTCAATGGGCAGAAGTCACTTTTGGGGCATTGGTTCTCAAGATACCCACTGTGATAATAGTCAAATACATGTCCATTATTTATTCAAACTGAGAACTAACTGCAAACTATTCTTTAGGCAGGTTCACTTCTGTGTTTCTGGACTCAGGAAACTATTTCCTCACTAGCAAGCAAAGTGTAATCATCATCAGCAACTACATGTCATAACATAGAATCTGTTTTGGATTTTTCCTACTGCTAAGGGTCCAACCTCTCATAATCCTGAGCTGATAAGAAGATTGACAAAGTCCTTTCACTTCTTAAAAGGATAAGATTGTCGCCATTTCTGAAATAATGATATCTTCCTGCTGACGACTCCAGTAAAGAGACTATTTCAGCAGCACATATCTGAAATACCTGAGAGATAACAGCACAGGATGTCATGTTTCATCAGTTCCAGATGTAAACTGGTACTACTTGAGTCTATTACAGCAGAACTAGTAATGCAACATTTTGTGTTCTTCTTTTCCCAAAGGTACACTACAAAGTATTTTCATAACACTGTGTCCTTCCATCTGTCCCAGGTTTTCCTGGGGAAGGTTGGCTGTCTGGACTGTTCACTCAGTTCTCACAGCTTTGTGCAATTCTGCAACAGCCATGCTGTCTCTACAATACCAAACCTCGATTTGAATAAACAATGAACATGTAATTGACTATTATCACAGTGGGTATCTTGAGAACCAGTGCTCCAAAGGTGACTTCTGCCTATTGACACGTCTTTGAAATAGCAGCGTGCAACCACACTGCTTGTGTGCCAGTTCAGACAACCAGCAGTAGTCTTGACATGTCTGCATCACAGTTCAAAAAAGAGGAAGATAACAAATAATGGGCTTTCAAATTTTTCTGGCATCCTGATGTTATTCATAAGAGTGCTGTTATGAGCAACTGCTGTACATCAGGCATAAGAAATAAGAACAAGAAGTACACACTGTACTAGCACCAGTTTCCATAGGAACAGTAGCGAAACATCACACTTTGCCAGTTTTGGAAAAACATTCCCAGTTTCCTCCCAGTCTGACAGTGCCATTAGAAATGACAAAACACTTGCACTCTTTTGGTTTATTTTGTACAAACATTTCTTTATAATCATAAGCAGATAGTGTCAAGACTGTCCTATTTGACAAGGTTACTCTTGTGCTTGGCCTCAAAAAGAAAGCATAAAACTGTTTGAAAATACACTGATCAGACAAGCGAGATAAAATGTACTGTCATTGACTGTCCCTGCAAGTGGTCATAAGAGACAATCATAAAATTTTTTCATTATTTTCACAGGCAGCACTTTGAGACTGATTAGTCTTAATACACTGTACTAAATTCATCCATTTGAAATTTTTAAAAGTGAAATTACACTCAGCATTTAGTGTATTTCAAGGTTTAGAGCTGGTACTCTGCATTTTAGTGCTCCCACTGAGACTCCAAGCCACATGCCACTTGCTTGTTCCCTCTCCCTCTCCTCATTCTCCCCTGTGAGGGAAAAAATTGAGAGGTAAAAAAGGTCAATATCGTGGGCTGAGATAAGAACAATTTACTGGAAACGGCAATGACATAAGGAAACAAACAGTAATGGCAACAATATCGTTAGCAAAAGTGTACAAAAGAGAGAGTGATCCTCATGCAAAATGCTCCCTGCAGAGCTCAACCCAACAGCAGTCATGCCACCCTCACTGCTCCCTCTGACGTGGAATGGACATTACTGAACCCCTTCCTCAGGCTCGGAATCAGTGTCACCAGAACACTCCCTCTACCACGCTTTCCCAATTAGAAGAAACCCCTTCTTCCTGGAAGAGACTCCCTTCACTGCATCCCCAATGATGTGAGGTGGTGTACAGTAACCTCCAGGTCCTGGCCATGCCCGCTTCCTCTGCCTACTGCAGAAATTAGCTCTGTTGTGGCTGGGACCAGAATATTATATATATATATATACCAGAGGTACAGGTGTGTTGCTCATTCTGTGAGTCAGTCACAAAGGTAGAGGAGGGGTTTCTCCTTCGCGGAGGAGCGG
>VZTR01023664.1:2911-15909 GCA_013400775.1 Chaetops frenatus | reverse complement strand
GCCCCTGTTGCCTCAGTTTCAGGAGCTCAATTGAAGGAAAGTCCAGTTTTTCCAGCATTTGAAGGGTTTAAATAGGGGTGAGCTGCTGCATTGGAGGGTGCTGCTGCCTGTGCCTCAGTACCAAACACCTTGCTTGGGAGCATGTCAAGACTCCTAAACTGTAGAGATGGGGCGACTAGAAGGCGATGCGAAAGTCTTTACCAGTCTCATGGTGGAAGTGTGAGACAACAAAGTGTTAAATCTATGCCATAGCACTAGAAGCCAAAGTTGCAAAAGTTACATTTCCTTAAATAAACTTTTCAGCCNTGACCGATCTGTTCCCAAAGTTGAAGCTCAAACTTCAATTCCTGTTCAATGATATCTCTATCCCATAATTTTCCCACATCTGCATGTTTCCTCTCAATGTTAGCATACAAATGAGCAGAATTATATGAATTTTCAATCTGACTCTGAGAATTCTCTACAAACCCACTCCTCACAGGAGCACTCCTGGCATTCCCTGGGCAATTGCTGAAGTGAAATGGGAATTTGGTGGCTGGGCTGCTGCCAGGGTCTGCCAGAGCTGTGCCTGTGCAAGCTGTGCAGAGCTGAGGTGAGCAGTGCTGGGCCGGCAGGCTGGAGATGCAGTACAGAGCTGTGCCAGTCCTGCCCGCTCCGGGCCCGGTGCTGGTGCCGCTGGGCAGGGGGCGCCAGGCAGGAGTCTCATGGTGCGGGGCCACCCCTGCCTACAGGAGGAGCCACTTCTCTGCCGGGATCCATGTTCCGTCCACTGCCGGGAGTGGGGCTCAGCCCCTGGGGACCGAGTGCCGCCAATGTTGTAGCTCGCGTGGCCTCCCCGGCCACGCTGCACCATGGAACGACACCCCCGCAAGAGCGAGTCCTGGCAAGCAGCACTGAGGCACCCTTGTGGCTTGTTAGCTTCAGACTGTGCTTGCAAAAGTCACTGAAAGGAAGAGAGGGGATAAAAACCAACCCCAACCCCCAGGCTTTTTGTCTGTGTGCTTTGTTGGGATTGCTTTTTAACCAAGCCACACCTGTAAGTAACAACAGGGGCACCTTCTAGAAACAGTGTTTATGACATTTTGCACTCTCTCATGAAATCTTGGGGCTCATGTTTTTCATTGCTGAGTTAATTGTAGGTCCAAGCTGACAGTGTCCCATACACCTGTCATTCATGGATCTGTTTATGATGTTCATTTCATCTGGATGCAGACTTCGGCTTTTTGGGCAGACTCAAAAAACCTTTAAACCTTGTCCTGTGTTTTATGAAGATCTGGGGTGGGTGAGGCCTTGGCCTTGTTGCTGTACTAGGGAATGACAGGCAGGAGGCTCCTGCAATGTCCCCACTGAAATTGGAATGTCCCAGGATATGGGTGTGCTGGTTCTCAGGGATGAATCTTACTCCCAGCAGTCTGGAGCATGGTAGCCTAGGACATGACAGAGCAGGGGGTGAGGTGGAACAGTGAGGTGCTTCATGGCAGCAGAGTTTGGTGATGCTGATGTTTTCAGAGCCAGAGGAGACTGATTTGATTCTGGTGCACTGGAACAGGAGCCAAATCTTAGAAAGTGTCTCGGTTTGAGACAAATGGGGAGGAAATGTTGTGAAAAGAGTGTGTTTTTTAATAGAAGGCAGGTTTCAGTATTTTTTTTTAAATAGGTTTGAAAGGAAATTTTTTTGAGGAAAAGTGGAAACAATTGTTTATTTAATAAGTCAGGTGTATGTAGATAAAAGGAACAAAAAGGATTAATAATGTTAGATAATAATTTTGTTATTGTTGTGGAGAAAAAAAAAATTAGTAGATTTAGAGGTTTTGTAGGTGTGGTTTGAGGTTTTTTTGGAGTTGAGATGTGGCATGGGTCTTTTTGGGCTGTGGTGTGGGGGGTTTTGGTGGCATTTTGGTTTTATGGATTGGAAAAGTTTAATACTTTTAGAAGAAGTTACAGTTTGGGGAAATATTTTGGTTTAGTTAATAAATGAGAAGTTAGTTAAAAAAGTAAAAAATTGATTTTTTTGGTTTGTGTTAGACAATATAGTTGAGAGAGAAATTGGGAGGGTTGTGAATATTGTATATAAAATCATGTATTGAAAGAATTTTATTGGTCTTTTTTTAATTTGTTTTAGATTTGCCACTGAGATAATGCATTGATATTTGGTTTTCTTTATTGTAGCTGACTAAGAAACAACCACCCAGAGACGGCAGGAAATTCCCAGATGGCAAGGCAGCCTTCTTTTGCACCTGGCGCAGCTTTGCATCCCCAGACGTCCAAGAGATAAGTCAAGGGCTACGACCCACAGAGGAAATAAATGTGGTGTGCTGGGTCAGGACTCGCTGGGAAGGATTTTTGAGTCTGCTTTGGAGATGGGGACATCCAAGAAGTGACCTCTTAGGCCACATGAAGGGAAAGTCTCACTTTTGATCACAAGGCTGAGGTGCACAGGGCAGATCGGTCCCGGTGTGTGTGGTGTGGCTTGTCTATCATGTATTCTGTGTCTTTTGGGCATCTCATGTTGCATGTCTTTTGCCCTAGCCCTTTGAGGGGCTTATTGAAAACACCTGGCATGATTCTTAGCATCTCCCATCTCAGAGTTCCGCGGCCCAGCACTGATACCATAGAATCTTTGACTCGGGAGCTCGGACATGCATTGCCATCATATCTCTCTTTAGAGGCATCCGGTCAGATGTCTTTTCAGGTCTTGTTCTGAGCTGTATCAACATCTGTGCACTGCAGGAATCCTTTACAGTGGATTAGGACTTGTAAAAATGCAAAGATAGGTAGAGGATTCCAACTGTAGGATTCTTGGGCATCCATCTTTGTGGTTCTTGGAATAAATCATTCTGTTAGCATCTGCTTCCTCCAGGGCTCTCCAAGCCTTGTCAGCTCGCCATTGGTCTCACCTCAGTCATCCCCTTCTGCATCCTTTCAGTCCTCGCAGTCATTCTCATTGAGTTCTCTCTCCCTGTTGCATCCCCTCATTTGTGATGTCCGGCATCACCGGGGTCTGTGTGTATTTGGCCTGGAGCTGCTCTGCCCTGCTGCGTGGCCTGGTGTAGGTCATGGGACAAGTCCTGGGGATTTGAAATTTGTAATGTAGGGTGTAGTTGGACTCTAGATGGTACTCTTTGGTTGTCATAAGATGTCTGGAACTGTTAAGTTATCCTGCAGCACTTTGACTTTTGTCCAAACTTTCTTTCAGATGCAGATGGATTAAATCCCTGGCAGAGAGGCCTGTCTGGGGTGAGGGGCTTCCCCTGAAAAGGTCAGTCACCATTTGTCTTTGCAGGGGAAGTGTAAATGGTGACTATGTTACAGCATTCTTCTTTGTCTTTATTTTCAGGAAGTGACGCCAGATATCGGCAGTCCAGGCTAAGTGGGCAAGGTGAGCAGTGACCAGTGGACAGAAGAAGTTGTTACTGCTCAGGTCTCAGTTCTGGGTTCAACTCCAAGCGTCCATTGTTGTTTGTTTAATTTAGGCTCTCCGCTCACAAGATGTCCTGGCCCAGGATGCCAGAGACCAGGTGGGTGCAGGCTTAAGGTATGGGTGTGGCATACTTCAGTCAGATCTGGGATGTTCCTGTTTTGCAGTATCTAAGCATACTTTTTTGCTTTGTTTCTTTGCAGCTGCTGCCACTGCTCTAGACATGCCAGGGAATAAAGGCGACCAAGTGAGTCAGCATTTAGGTGAGGTGACTAATAGGTAAGCAGTACGCAGCAGTATGCTGAGCTTGTACCTTTTAATTTTGCAGGTATACTCTGGGCAACCTTCAGAGCTGAATGAAGATTTGAGGTGAGCTGGGGCAGTGGTGCATAGGAGCCCTGGGGATTACTCTTCCGGAGGGAGACAGTCACATTTTCTGTTTTGTCATCTTAGGTACCGTGAGCAGGTGTGGTTCTAAAGTTCAGAAATCGCAGCACTGAAGCAGATGCAGAGAACATATTGATGTCCATGGCACTGACACATTCTTTTCCATTGAGGATGGCATTTGTCCTCTCATCTTCCAAAAGCTAAGTGTTGGGACTGGTGGTCAGGAGAAGGGGAGAACCCTTTACAATCACAGGAGGCAATTTGAAGTTAGCCTAGAGGAGAGGGCTATAGTGGAATGGGCCCCTCAGAAGTAAAGGGAGAGTGTTTCTCCTCAGCATCACCAGACCCTTTGCCAGGTGTGAGAGATGGTCTGAAAATCATGTGTCTCATGACCATCGCCCAGGACAGAGACTGAGACCCTGGTTCGGCCCTGGCTGACAGAGACTGAGACCCCTGGCTCTGGTTCGCTTGAGTGAGATGATGTCTACAAACACTGCCTGCAGGTGTGCCCTGGGATGTCTGCCAAGCATTGTTTGCAGATATGCCTGCTGCCGGAGGTGAATGTCTGCAAAGCATTGTGTCCACTGGACCAAAACACTGGTGCAGACCACCGTGATTACAGGACACAGTTTTGCTGCCAAGAAGGAATGTCCTATACCTGTTCTCACCTGCTGTTGATGTAAAGCAATAGAACAAAGGCTATAAACTTTCCCCACCTCATGGCCAGGTGCCCTCTGCTTCTGAGAAGGGCTATAAAGAGACCTTCTGAAATCAACCAATTCAAGATCTCCCCACGGAAGAAGATGATCTATTGGCAGAGGACCACAAGGACTCATCTCTACATTGGTAGCTATATATCCTGCCTTTCTCTTCTTCTCTACTTTATTTTATATCTCTCTCTCTTCTATCACATTGTTGTGAGCACTCAATAAAAGTGCCTGTTTTGATTTAAGCTGATTTTCTCCTGATTTGTTTGCACTTTGAGATCCATACAAGAACCATCAAGACCCCCACTTGTGTTAAGTGAATCGTGACACCAGGCAGGGCAGTTCCAACCCGTCTCTACCTTCTTGAGAGCTTTGCATCATTGGCCTTCTTCAGCTCTCAACATCATTGCAGATCTTTTCGCTGGAGGAGCCTGCCTTCTGGTCTGGAGCGATTGCCATGGCCACCCAGCAGTCATCGCTTCCTTCTCTAGGTCTACCAAGCTTCTTGAGCATTTTCTTAAGAGCTTTGCCACTCCTTATAAGAAGTTACCTTTCATTGTCACATACTGTTGCCATAGAGCTTTCTTTCCTTTGGCATCATCACCCTCTGACTCATCTTGCACTAGGAATCTTGGGACCATACGGTGAAACTGCTAGGCAGTTTCAAGTTGTGTCTGTGTCATGTCGCTTGTGTCCATCGCCTTCTGTGTCATAGGCCTTTGTTACATCTTGATGCTTTATTGGCATTATTCAGGGCTGTATCAGCTGCACTCTACTCATGTACTTTCTTGGATCATGCTTATTCCAGTACCTTTATCTTTTTACTCTTTGAGACTGGAAGAAGTAGACAAGACATTCTAATCCATCGTCCTTCTCAGCTTCAGTAGCACTTTCTTTTCACATGTCACTCCCTCACCTTCTATAAGTAGCATATTTGACCCTTCTCACATGACCTCGGTAGTTCTGTAGGTTCTGTCTTCTCAAAGCACATTGGGCTTGGACTCGAGATTTATTCTTCCGGAGAGTTATTTCAAATCTTTGCTTATATTGGATCTTGGCTTACATTGTGTAAGTATCTGCCTTGGCTTACATTGTGTTTGAATCGGCTTATATTGTGTATGTATCTGCCTTGGCCTACATTGTGTGCACCACCAGTCCGTGTGACACCTAGACTCAGAGCTGCCCTGCCCGGCAGACAGAGTCAGGGTTTGGTAGAACAGTTATAATACTTCATGGTTCATCTCTTTTCTATGGGTTTTTGTGTAGAATATTTATGGACCCCATGCGGGGATAACTCCTAACTGTCAGATAGCAACTCATTGACCGCCTCCCATCATGTCGCAAGTCCCCAAGGTGGATTTGGATCTTCACAGTCACCAATGCTACAAATCTTCCCAGAATCTACAGTTCAGAGTTGAGGAGCAGCAGCCAGAAGATGCGTCAAAGCATCTTCTTCAGTGTAGTGTTTTGAGTAAAGGTTGCAGTCAGTGTGTAAGCTGAAAAGTATGTGACCTGCATGTGAGACCGTGTGATTGTGTCTGTCTGTGAGAGTTTGTGTCTCTCTGTGTCAGCTTGTGTCTGCCTGTGGGAGTGTGTGTGCTGACTGGTTCTAACTTCGTGTGTATGATTTTTGCCTTTCAGGTTTTTCAATTAATTTTTAAATTTAGAATTAAAAGTCCCCAGCCAGGTTTGGGGTTTTTTTTTCACCCCCCAGGCTGGGTGTTCTTTTCCTCAGTCCTGGCCGATCCGCAAGGCAATGTTCGTTGCCAAGATTTGGGGGTCGACCGTGCCAGGACCAGGGTTTTGTCAGGCAAGATGATTTTTTTTGAAGCTCCTGGGCACCACATTCCCAAGGAGCACCGTGAATGTGTGCTGATAGGCGGGAGTTACTTGAGAGTGAGGGTGAGTTTGCGTGTAAGCTGCAGGAGGTGTTTGTGGTGGATGAGTGTTATGTTTTCTGTGTGTCGCTTTTATTTTGGGTTTCCTGTAGCAATAAAACTAAATGTAGTAAACTTTTCAGAAATTAAAGAAATGCTTATATTGTGTTGAAATGTATTTGGCTTGTATTGCCCTGTGTTTTTCTGTATTTGTATTTGCTGCTGCATTTCCACATATTGCTCTGTGTGTAAATTGTAATTTTACCGAAGTGTGTACAGATTGTATTTGTACCTGCATTTGTGTATATTTTCTCCCTGTGTTTTGCTGCAGTTTAAATAAAATAATTCCTTCAATAAAGTTGAATTAACCCTAATAGAGATACACCCCACTTTCCCACCCCTTTGGCTCCTGTCTTTCTTTGGTGTAGTTTAGTAATTTTTTCACTGTATTTCTTGCTTTGCTTCTCACTTTACTTTTCAGCCTATTCCTCACTTTTCTGTTTCTAACTTTATTTCTGTCAGTCTCTGTCTCTAACTCTGTCTCTAACTCAGTCTCTCTAACTCAGTCTCTGTTTCTGTTTCTCACTGTTTCTAACTCTGTTTCTGTTTCTCTAACTCTATTTCTTCCTATTTCTCTCTATTTCTCCCTAACACTACTTCTGCTTGTCTAACTTTAACACTACTTCTTTTTCTCTCCAGCACTTCTTTTTTCTCTCTAACACTATTTTTTTTCCTGTTTCTCCAACTCTATTTATTTTTCTGTCTTTCTCTAACTCTACTTCTTTTTCTCTGTTTCTCTATTTCTCTTTCTCTCTGTTTCTCTAACTCTGTCTTTTTGTCTTTCTCTGACTCTTTTTCTAACACCATTTCTTTTTCACTCTGTACTTCTTTTTTTCTCTGTTTCTCTAACTCTAGTTCTTTTCCACTGGCGATGAAGAGAGATGGAGAGACTGACTGGGTTGTGGTCAGAATCTAAATTTATTGTTGACTACACATGTTTATATACTATTCTAGGAAGGGTAGTAATTTTTTACTACAATGATTGGGTTAATCATCACATAAACAAACTTACGCATTTTACAGTATCTCTTGCTTGCAGAAGTTGATGTGATTTTCTTTTCCGGTAAGTCCTGATTTAATCTTCAACTAGTCTTGATTTAATCCTCAAAGATCTGTTTGCTCTTGCCAAAGCATCCTGATTATAAAATCTCCTATGCTAATCAGGTCCAGAGTGCTCTCTGTCCTGTGCACCCCCAATAATATAGGGCCCCTAATTAGTGCTCCAGATGGGAGTAACTAATAATTACATTGAGTCATCATTACATCCCTACTCCCCTCTGGAACACTAATTCGATTAGACAAGTAATTAGTTAATTAGATAATTACTTAATTAGTTGATTAACCAATTTTTTGCTGTGCCACCACACCTATCACTCATCTTCAGGTCCACACCCCAGACCACCCCAACTCCACACCCTACCTCCTGCTCTCCCAACCCAGCCCATGGCTACTCCCCTCGTGCACCAATCACACCATGCACCACTATGCTGCTTGATTTGACTCCACCCATAGCCAAGCCCCCAGCTCCGCCCCAATGATGCCATTTCCAACACCACCCTGCAATACATCACTTAAAACCTGTGGTGCCATGGCACTGCATCATATCACCCCAACCCATGTCACATTACTCAGCCGCCGTGCCACATCTCATCGCCCTTCCTCTGCACCGTATTACATCACTCAACTCCTGCACTGTGTCATGGCACCCTGCCCCTGAGTGGCGTCACGGTGCCCTGCCCCCGTGTCACATCACGTGGCAACACGTCATGTGACCCTACTGGCATTATAAAAGCACCATTGCTGCAACTATTTTATCACAAGTGGCAGTAACCATAGAAGGAGGACAACGCCAAAAGGAGTAAGGTAGGGACATTGTTGGCAGGTGGTGGGGTATCCCAAACACGGTGGGGGCTGAGCAGGGAGCATTGAAGTAGTCACAGAGAGACAGGAGCAGCTGAGAGGCAAAGGGGTACCTCGAGGAGCAAAGCAAGGGCTTTAGGATTTCTAGGGTATTCTTAAGGTTTTAAGGACCGTATAGAGTACTCTTACAGAATTTTTAGGCCTCTTTAGGATGTTTTAAAAACGTTTTAACAACTCTGGTATTGTCAGGGTACTCTTAATGTTTCCTTGAGAACTCTTAGGGTTTTTTTAGTGTGTTTTCAGGGCTTTTCAACCATTACATACTATATCAGGTTATCTTTACAGTATCTCTATACCATTTTTGGGCATCTTTAAAACTTTTCACAGTTAGGGTCTTTTAAAGGACTCCGTGCAGATTTTAAGAGAATTTGTGTGGTTCCTTAGGGAATTTTAGGTATCTTTTCAGGGCTTTTAAAATATTTTATACTATTTTTGGGGTATCTTTGAGCCTTTTTTGGACATTTCCAGGGAACTTTTAGGGCTATTCAGGGCATTTCAGAGAATTTTCAAGGGTTCTTTTTGGATCTTTTAAGGTATATTTAAGACTTTTCAAGGATTAGGGTATTGTTAGGATACTATTAAGGTTTCTTTCTGAATTCTTAGGGGTTTCTAGTGATCCTTTAGGGCTTTTTAGTGATTCCTACTATTTTTACAGTATCTTAAACATATTTAAATGGTAGCTTTAGGACCACATATCAGACTTCAAAGAAAACTTTGGGGATTTCTGTGGAATTTGTATGGGTTTTTTAGAGCCTTTTCAGGTCTTTTTCATAGTAGGGATTTTAGGGAATCATTTACAGCTTTTTTACAGTAATTTCAAGATATATCTAGGGTTTTATAGGGAAGGTTTTGGGTTTTCTAGAACTTTTTCAGAGCTTTTTGAAGACTTTTAGGGCTTCTGAGGGCATTTTTAGCATTTTCTACCGCATTTGCAGGTATTTAGGAAATCTGTAGGGCTCTTTAAACTATTTTAAAGGCATTCCTAGAGTTTTTAAAGGGTTCAAGAGACTTTCTAAGGCTTGTAAGGGCCTTATCAGGGATTTTGTAAAACCTATAGGGCTTTTCAGGGAGTTTCTACCATTTTCTAGGGCACAGTCAGGAATGTAGGAAATCATTAGGGTCCTTTACACCCTTCTCAGTGCATTTCTAGGGTTTTCAGCAGGTTCAAGGGAACATCTGAATGTACTTTAGGGATTTTTCAGGGATTTTGTAGCTGTACAGTTTTAGAGATATCATTTTCTATGGTATTTTCAGGAATTTAGGGAACTTTTAAGGCTTTCTAGAGCCTTCTCAGGACATTGTCAGGGTTTTTAAGGGAAGTTTTGAGGGTTCTTCAGAGTTTTTTCAGAAATTTTGTAACAATTTCAGAGCTTCTTATGCAATTTCTAACATCTTCTAGGGTATTTTCAGGAAATTAGGGAACTTCTAGGGTTTGCTAGAACCTCCTCAGGGGTAAGATCTTTCTAGGGGGTAAAAGGGACTTCTTAGTGGTTATTTGTCATGGTTTAGAGTTGGGTTTGGGATTAGGATTTACAGGTCAGGGTTCATGATTCAGATCAGAGTGGGGTTTAGGGTTTAGAATTGGGGTTAGGGTTAGGGGTTAGGGTTTAGGGGTAGGGTCAGGGGGTTAGGGTTAGGGCTTCAGATTCGAATTCAGGGTTCAGGTTGGGTTAAGGTTAGGCTTAAGGGTCAGGGTCAGGATTAGGGTTGAGGTTAGGGTTGTGTTGGGTTAGGGTTGGAGTTAGGTGGGACAGGGGAGGATTAGGGTTGGGGTTAGAGTTAGAGGTTAGGGCTACAGTTAGGTTTAGGGGTTAGTGCTGTGGTAGTTTTTCTTATGTTATACCTGTATTTATGATTTGTACCCCCCTACCCCCAAATGTATATAGTTCATCCCCAGTTTCCCCCCTCCAGCATTTAGTTCCACCTCACTCTGTGTCTGTCCCCCAAGAATGTGTCAATCATTCCCTTCCCCTGCCTTTCCTCTAGAAACTTCTCCTCTCCCTGCTTCCCCACTGGTGTATTCAAATGTATCCCTTCCCCCAGGTGCTCCCTAGTGGAGGGCTGCCAGTCACCCAACTTGGGGCCCTTCCCCTTCTCCTTCCCCATTGGTCCTGGGATTGTTCCCCCCCTTCACTCCTCTCTCCCTTATAACCCTGTGTCTGCCCTTTGTCTGCATCTCAAGTCCCTGGCTTCCCTTGGTGGAATAAACTGATGAATGCCATCCTTGAGGCCTCCTCTCTCTCCTTGGTCCCGCCTGGTGTGAGTGTTGCTGTCTGTGGAGTGGAGCTCAGGTCTACCCGAGGGGCTTTTGCTGTGCCATGGACAGCCCCTTCCTGGTGCAGCAAAGCCTTCGGGCAGCTTCGGCCACATCAGGTTAGGGTTAAGGGCTACGGTTAGGGTCAGGGATAGGGTTAGGGTTAGTTGGCTGCCATAAGGGTTAGAGATAGGGTAGGGTTAGGGTTAGGGGCTAGGTTTCGGGTTTAGGGTTAGAGTTAAGTTTAGGGTAAGGGCTAGGGATTAGGTTTAGGATCAGGGTTAGGCCATCATTAGGGTTAGGGTTAGGCTGCCATTAGGGTGAGGGTCTAGGGTTTAGGCCTAGGCTTAGTGTTTAGGCTTTGGTTAGGGTTACGGTTGAGGAGGAGGAGAAGGAGGAGGTGAGGAGGAGCGGAGCAGGATTAGGGTTAGAGTTTGGGTTTAGGGTTAGGGCTAGGGGCTAGGATTAGGGGTTAGGTTTAGGGTTAGGCATTAGGTTTAGTGTGGATGCCAGGTAGGGTGCCCCGTAGGCTTTGGCTTCTCCCATGGACTACCAAGGACCCAGATGTTAATCTATTCCAGTTTCACTTTCCCCTGTTTGTCTTACATGGCCACATTCCAAGTTCTGTAACCCCATTTGTTAAAGCCCTGTTGTCATGATCCACTTAATACAAGTGGGGGTCGTGATGATTCGTTATCTGATCTCAAAGTGCAAAGAAATCAGGAGAAAATCAGTTTGCATCAACACACTACTCCTTTATTAAATACTCACAACTCAATAATGCAATAGGAGAGTGAGAAAGAGAGAGATAGAAGAAAAAGAGGGGGAAGTGGGGGGGACAGATAGCTACCAATGGTGACGAAGTCCTTGTGGCCTTCTTGCCAATAGACTCATCGACGAGATCCTCATGGTCCTCTTGCCCATGGATCATCTTCTTCTGTGGAGAGATCTAGAATTGGTTGATTTCAGAAGGTCTCTTTATAGCCCTTCTCAGAAGCAGAGGGCACCTGGCTACGAGGTGGGGAGGGTTTATAACCATTGTTCTGTTGTTTTACATAAACAGCAGATGAGAG
This sequence comes from Chaetops frenatus, assembly GCA_013400775.1. Classification (NCBI taxonomy): domain Eukaryota; kingdom Metazoa; phylum Chordata; class Aves; order Passeriformes; family Picathartidae; genus Chaetops; species Chaetops frenatus. The sequence continues at coordinate 4,213 of VZTR01023664.1, read as the reverse complement.
CAGGTACAGGACATTCTCAGCAGCAAAACTGCGTCCTGTAATCATGGTGGTCTGCACCAGTGTTTTGGTCCAGTGGACACAATGCTTGACAGACATTCACCTCCGGCAGCAGGCATATCTGCAGACAATGCTTGGCAGACATCCCGGGGCACACCTGCAGGCAATGTTTTGTAGACATGACCTCACCTCAGGACGGCCAGAGCCAAGGTCTTCTCTGTCACCCGGGTCAGAACCAGGGTCTCAGTCTCTGTCTTGGGCGATGGTCATGAGACAGATGAATCTCGAACTGTCTCTCACACCTGTTGACCCCTGTCCCCTAGCCTCTCCTTCCCTATCCCACTGTTGGTCCTCATACCCCTCACCCCTCCTATAGACCGCCCCCAGATACTCAGATAAAATCTAATACCCTGCCTTTGTTCTCAGTTCCAGTGTGGGGATAATAAAGTCAGCTGAGAACACACACAAAGAACCCATCCTGGCCTCCGTAGCCTTATTTCCATCAGCTGTGCGTGCAAGAGTGGTGGACTCCTCCACCCCAACTGGAGTGCCTTCCCACCCCCAGGGAGACGCTTACAGAAGGTTGCAGTGCGGGGCAGCCTGCGCACAGCCACAATAGTTCAGGGTTAAGGTTAGGAATTAGGCTTAGGGTTGAAGGTAAGGGTTAGAGATAGGGGTTAGGGTTAGGATTAGGTTTAGGGGCTAACATTAGGGTTTGAATTAGGGTTAGGGTGTGCTGTGGTTAGGGTTAGGGTGCCATTATGGATTAGGGTTTAGGGGTTAGGGCTAGAGTTTGGGTTAGGATTAGGGGTTAGGGTTAGGGGATTAGGGTTAGGGTTAGAGGTTAGGGTCAGGGTCATGGTCAGTCTCAGAATCAGGGTCAGTTTTAGGGTTAGGGTCAGAGTCAGGGTCAGGGATAGGTTTAGGGGTTAGGGTTAGGTTAGCATTAGGGTTAGGGTTTAGGGTTAGGCTTAGGGTTGGGTTAGGGGTTAGGGTTAGAGTAAGGATTAGGGTCTAGGGTTAGGGTTGGGGTTTGGGGTTAATGTTATGGTTAGGGTTTAGGGTTAGGGTCATGGTAACTGTTAGGGTCATGGTCAGGGTCAAGATTAGGGTCAGGGTCAGGTTTACAGTCACGGTTAGGGTTAGGATCAGGGTAATTGTCTTGGTCAGTTTCAGGTTTAGGATTTAGGGTTAGGTGGTTTGCATTAGGGTTTAGGTTTAGGGTCAGGGTCAGGGTAATGTTTAGGGTCATAGGGTCAAGATTAGGGTCAGGGTCAGGGTCAGAGTTAGGGGTTAGAGTAAGGG
>VZTR01023662.1:254469-278369 GCA_013400775.1 Chaetops frenatus | reverse complement strand
TTCAGACATAAGTAATGTTGTAATTTTACTCTCATATCTTTTTATCATTCAAGAGCACAAGTTTGAAGTTCCACAAGTGATGTGGAAGTTCTATATCTCTTACACTCCACAAATTTCTTACTTTCTATTGGCCTACATTGGGGTGAGTAAGCAGATCAGAGAAATTCTAATATTCTCAATTCTCAGGCATACAGCATGGAGAGAAGGAGTCACAGAAAATTTAAAGAGAAATTAGATCAATCACTGTAGAAAAGACTGGTTAACTTTGCCCCAGAAATGAAACAGGACCCTTAATGTGGAATGCAACAATTTATTGTTTCAAGCTGTAATAGTACACACAGCAAAGTTAGAACAGCTCCTGCCCAAAGGCAGACACTGCTACGTCAGTACCACCCCTACTATGACATTTCAACTCTGACATCAACACAATAGCTAGAAATGGGGTTAGCACATATTAAATAAACAGTGATTAGTGCAAAATCCTGCAGGCTTACAAGTGGTTTTGTGCAATGAATCATCCATATTTATTTTATTCTCTTTACTTATTTGCTTTTTTCCTGTCCACAAGAAGATGTACAGATAAATATTTCATTGGTGAGTGAAAAGCATTGAGATTCAAATCTTTCAAACTGAACAGTTCCATACTAATTTATACTAACTACAATAACATTTTTTGTAAGATCAAGTAAGCTTAAAAATAAATCTGAAATTTATAAAAGAGGGACTTCATAAGTTTCACATAAGACTTCATAAAAATCATATTACTTTACATAAAAAGAGACAAACATCTTTTTTTTGTTGTTTCAGAAGTAGCATTTTTAAAACATTTTCTTTTAAACTCCAAATTCTACCTAGTTTTCTTCCTCATTTAGAGGTAAGAAGCTCACAGGTGCTACTTTCAAAAACAGGGAAAAGGACACCACACATAAAAATAAAATTTCTACATTAAAAGCATCATTCAAGAGAAATAGAGCTAACACTATAAAGTGCTGTAGTTCCAGAGTACAGAACTATCTACATACACATGATCAGAGAGAAAGGAACTCTCTGACCTATCAGATCAGTCTGTTTGACAGAGGAATAGAGAAAGTGATTTTCTGGTGGCTTTGGTTGTTTTGTATTTCTCCTTGTAAAAACTGAATGGCTGTCTTTTTATAGACTCATGTTCTTTCTGCAGCTGTGACTGGCAGGATTTGCTTATTTGCCTCTAAGTAAGACACCTGTTTAAGGGAAATGTTTATAAATGCCTCATTACAAACTCCATGCCAAGTGGGAAATCTGCCAAGTTCCAGCACAACTCTCACCAGAGGACTGGGAGGATGTCCTCATTCTGTGTGCTCTGGAGCAAATACCATGGGCAGGAGAACCATTGCCCTCTTTACACAGCCCATGGGAGAACACAGGCTGAACACAGAAGCTGTGTAGCCTTCACAAACACAGAGAACAGAAAACTCAGACAAGTCTTTGTAGGAGCACTCCAGGGATCCTGCCACCAGCTGGTACAGCAACTGCACAAGGGCTCAAAACCATTCTCTCTACCTGGATTTGCATTTGACACGTATCAAAGTATGAGAGTAGTAAGTCAAGCAGCAACCTGCCTAAAGTCACCACAAATACATGAATCCAGTCTTAAGCAAGGTGGGTATTGGTCTCTTTTACCTAGGGTAACAGGTGATAGGGCAAGAGGAAAGGTTGTGCTAAAAAATTGACACAACTAGATTGGATATCAGGAAAACTTTAATCACCAAAAGAGTTTTCAGGCATTTGAACAGGCTGCTCAGGGAAAAGTGGTTGAGTCACCACTCCTGGAGGTATTTAAAGGATGTGTAGATGCATCCCTGCACGTAGGGACATGGTTTAGTGGTGGCCTTGGCAGTGCTGTATTAATGGTTGAACTAAATAATCTTAGATGCCTATTCCAAGCTAAATGATTCTGTGATTCTATGAAATGAAATGTCAGTGAACAATCTGTGATTGCTATTTACCTGGCCGCTATATGCATATAAATCCCTATGTCCCGATGGGAAGCCTTTGGCCCAGTTTGTAAAGTAAACCCCTGTTCCATCTGTCCAGAGGAACCTCATTTCATGATTTATATCATTTAATCCAATCCACGCCTCAGTGACAAGATCTTTTAAATGGAAGGTGAGGAAAGCTAGAATAAAAAAATGCAAAGAAAAAGAGGAATAATTTTAATATACAAAAGTTGAAATATTTGGCCTTACTGAGATTGGTGATATTAAATACTTTTTCTGAAATACAGAACACTGCTGGCAACACAAGCAAGTGGGATGAAATAGAGATTAATGTTGAGTTTGATGAATGGGGAACCAGACATATGTAACTGTGGCTTTGGGCAAAATACTTCATCTAAGTATCTAAGTTGGTACTTGGATGAACCCCAAAAACATGACAGAAAAGGTTTTTATAATGCCTCAAGACAATTTTGAGACCTTGTTCAACAATTAGATGTAAACAGCCATGGGGATCATACATATTTTTTTATAATCCCACAAGAAAGGTTGCCCCCCAGTGACACAACAGCACCACTGAGCTTCTGCCATTTGTGTAGCTGCAAAAGTGTGCTGTTCTAGAACCATGAGGGTGTTTCTTCCCTCCCTGGACAGCTGGGCAATAGCCTGCACTGCCTTGGCAGAGAGCAAAATGCACAAGAAACATGCTTCAAATGAGACTTAACAGAACTATTAAACACAAGCAAATCAATTTTCACAGCTTTTCATAGGTGGGTGCTGATGTATCTTAGCTAAGGTGGCTAGTCACAAATAGAGCAGGCTAGGTCGGCTGACATTCATCAATCCACTAACCCATATTACATCAGATGTGGTGATAAACTGGCTTTTGCCAACTGCTGCAGATCATTGTTATGAATTCTTTTTCCTCTGAAAAGAATAGATTAATTTCTGCCTGCTCTGTTAATCATTGACCTTCCTTCAACATTTTTAAATGTATGGAACTTACTCCTCCAGGGATGACACCTGTAGGTTTCTTGGCCAAACATTAGCATTGCTGTTCTGCCAGAGACTGTAACAGGAACTCAAGCCTTTATACCCGCACTTCCTGCAATGGTAATAGTTTTGTGCTAATAGCTTCATTGTTCATTTCTTTTTTACCTAGAATTCAAGTCCTGTGCCTTAACTAACCACCTGAAATCCGTACTGCAGAAATTTTGTAGGACAAACATATAACATTTTGAAAAATGAAAGTATGATTCTTCAGCTCTTCACAAGTGGAAAATGTAAGTAGCACTAAGTTCTTATCAACAGCTCAAATTCAAACTATTTAACTGATCAGACTTCAATGCATTGTTTTACAATGGTTGAGTTTTCAGTGTGCTCTTTTGAGTTCATAGACAGTTTGTGTTGTGCAGCATCTGTTTTTCATCACATTTACACCTAGGATTAAACAGTACACCTGAAAAAAAGGGTGTTATTAACATCTATCAAGGTCTCCCCCGGTTTTTAGTTTGAACGTGTGCCTTGTTAATTCAAGCATGAGGCAGCAGCTCTTAGGTTCATTACAATAAGCTCCTCTAGTGGAAAGAGTGGCACATCAGTGTGGTGAGCTCTGGGTATGTGTAGGAGCACTCAAACCTACTTCAAATTGCCCACAGGCAGGTTGTCATGCTAAAGGTGTTCTGTTTGATTTAATAGGAAAGCCATGCAGCAAGTTAATGCCACCTAGTGAAACCACATTGTTTGGAATTGAAATTGCAGGGTCCAGCTGGCATCATTTCCAAGCAGGAAAAAACTGCTTTGGCTGCCAGGACAATATACACATATGTATATATGTGAGCCAACACTACAATTTGGTAGATTCAAGTGAAGACTTCATTGTAAATTTCTAAAAATTATATATTTTGGAACAAAAATCAGATGTGCAATCATTATTCAAATCTGTTCACATTCAGACAAAAATCCCAGCCAACCTGTAAGGACTAAATGTCATCTCATCTACAAAACTGTGCACAGTACCTTGCACTTGTTCATTAGGGATCGAGGCCAGGTTTCCTCCTAAATTCATGCAAGCTGTTCGTGCAGCATGCCAAGTAACACGTTCTTCTTCTGTAGATCCAAATATTTTGTAACACTAAAATATGAACAAATTTTCTATATATTATCTTTACTCCAATATCCCTCAATTGATAATCACTGCTTTAAACAGAGCAGGATGGAGAAAAGGTAGTAAAATAATATATTTATCTGAAAAAAATACATTCAATTTTAAATGAGCTTTTGAGTTGATACTGGTTCTATACAAAATTAGAAGTCTCATTAAACTGTTTTACTCAACAACTAGACTTGATCTAGAAAATAATCAAATCCTGACTTTTTTTATAAACAGCTAAGAGTGCTAAGTTGTGCATGACTGGTCTTAGTCTGCTTGATTATTAATTTTATTCTACAAATTTAAGGAAGTGTTGGTAAAGTTAAGGAAGACAGAATTTAGTCAGTAAAATGTATTATGGTGCGGTTAAAAAACACCAATGTCAAGGCATCAATACTTCAGGAATTCTGACTAAATGTGTATAAAAAGATTTGAAGAGATGACTAGAGAATGTCTTTCATCAACTGCAACTGAATATGTTTCATTAGAAGCATCAGAAAAGCACTTTTCCTGCAAAACAATGGGTGGGCAAACAATAAAAAGCATGCATGTGTCATAGCTTTCTGCATAAAAATAACAATATTTTGTTTTAGTAAGAAAAAATATAACTTAAAAATTCCCTTGTTTTCTATTTAATGCTTTACCAAACATCCAGCATGCACTGTATTTGTTATGGTACCTTGTTACGAAAAGAAAGCCAAGCTGGACGACATCCTCTTGGAGTTGAAAGCGTTGGAGGAACGGTTGAATTAATGGAACTGTTATGCCTTTCACATATGTAGGGATTTGGATAGCCACAGTTTATATCATTCCAAAATCCTGGATGTAAGATAGAAAGACTGTATGACACCACAGCTCAAGCTGGTTAATGGAAATCAGTTTCACTCATTCTCACATAAAGTGCTTTTAGTTGAAAGATAAGATCAAAGCTGTCTCTCAGTTTATTATCATTCAGTATCAGTGTCTAGGAAAAATATGTCATTTTATACATATTGTAATTTCAGAATGTTAAAAGCTTTCTAGAATCAGGTACTAGAAATTTCATAGTGACACATTAGGTCAATTTTAATAGAAAATATAAACCAGCAATCACAACCACAGATTTCTAGCCACAGACCTCTATCAGAGCTTCCCCATGTTAGGTTAAAGGTAAGCACAAGAGTACAAAATTACTAAGTCCTGTAAGTAATACCATGGTCTACTTCAATAACTTTTTGCAAAAGAGAAAAAAAAAGTGGGGGAAGGGCTGCTTTTCACAAGAAAAAACAGCTGTGACGCAAACACACAAATAATGGAATTGGTGAAAGAAGCATACAAAACTCACCTAAATTCTTATACATTACTACACAGTTTTCATCATTATTTGCAAAGTTAGGTTCATGTGGTGCCCATGCCAAATAATTCACTGGAGTGCCATCCATCCAGCTTAAGAAACACAATCCAACAAAATGCTTCTTTAACATACAATAGAACTTCCATGTTAAAAAAAGTAACTTTGCAATATGCTTAATAAAGCTGTTCATAGTAAAGTATACAAGATTTTTTACCAAATTGCCTCTTTACTAAATGCACTAAACTTACTCTCTGCACAAAGACCTCTAAGGTAAAATACAAACATTGAAAAAGCTGACCATCCTTGTAGACCAGGCAATGAAGAACAAAATCAGAACCAGGCAATTTATCAGGACACATCTTTCTAGTGGTCTGCAAGTGACAGAGGTGCCCAGGTTCATCCTTCAGGCACATGCACAAGGTACTCAAAAGTATATTCATCTTAGGGTCCCTACAAAGCCAGAGAGGTAGAAACACCTCATTTTCAGTAGGTAACCTGGCTCACCTAACATCCTAATTATCCTCTGGAGGTCTCTCATTGTCCTTATAGTCACTGTGGACTATAAGGTGACCCTACTAGGCATCTATCCAGGCACTTCAAACACAGACTGAACTGAATCCAGGCCTGAATAAACATCACATGTCAAAATCAATATGGTGCTGTATACTGACATTCAGAAAGGCTTGCAGGAAACCTGCTTGACCTCACAGTGCAACAGCTGTCTTTGTTCTAGAAAAAGAAAATAGGTTCCATTTGCTCCTTTATTAGAGTCTGTTCTCAACAGTTAAGGATAGGTAAAGACAACTTAACCTACCAGAAGACTTATATATCTACAGTTTGGACATCTATATTTCCAGTATAAATCACAGAACAAAGGAAACTAGAATTCCTGAATAAAAATTCAGAATACATTAGCTGCAGTGTAATTTTTCATCTATCTTTGAGTGAATTTAGGAAATACACAGCATTTCTTCTGGATAATGTAGAGCTAAATTAAGATGGAATTAAACCACTTGAGAAGAAAATTTTGTTTAAGATTCAAAACTAGGTATGACCTACCTTGTGCGTTGGTCAACACTCAGTTGTAAACCAATGAAATATGCATCTTCTTTACCATTTTTCAGTATCTAGAATGCAGAAACTAAATTTTTACAAATTTCCTCTATTTTCATATAAATCTATTATGTTATTTATGAGTAATATACCTCTAACTGAGAGAGGATATGAACTGGATATATTATTTAGCTACAATATTTAAATTTAAGCAGCTCACAGCTAACAGCTCAGAGTCAAACTTCACCATTGGCCAAAAGGTGTTGTCACTGTATCAACACTTCTCACATTTTACTTGAAAGCCACTGAAATCAGCATATATGGCACAGTCTCTGCAGTGGACTTTATCTAATGAATGTCCTGAAGAGACAAGCCTCTTCCTACCTTTTGGATATAAATTGATACATCTCCTTGTGTCCTCTCACTGTCACTCTTCAGCCAGCTCAAGAAATGTTCTATGTAGTTCAAATACAACTTTTAAGCACATTCTGATTAAAAATAAGTTGGCCTCAGACAGAAAAAAAAGCAAACAATTCCAATGATACAGGAAATAGGATTTCAAAACTCTTTCTCATGGCATAATCCATGTCCCAGTTTCTTCTCAATCCATAATTATATTCTCACAACAAGAAGGAAGCAAAGGAGCAAACCTGAGGACCAAAAAGAGACTGCTAGGTAGACTGAAACTTCACTACCAAAACTTGTAGAGAGAACACCATGGTGCAAAGGATTTGTGCCCATGCTCACTTGTTTTGGGTGGTTTATTCCATAGTATTAATGATTTTTCTTACATATCGCCAGAGGAACTTTCTTTCACTTTCACTCTCAATGACAGAAAGGTCTCCAAAGTTCTTCTTGCAGAACTCACGACCCGCTTCCATAGGAGCAGTCTCCGTGCTGAAATAGTATTGTTTGTCTTCATGTATAATCCATCCATCCTCAGTAGTCCTGTATTCTGTAAGATAATTGCCAAGCTAACTATACTGCTCCTGAGATACAAGACATCCTCCTCAATAAAATTTTAACAGTGCTTTTCAGCACACACACACACACACATACACACATACACACAGCAATAGCAGTAACACCTACCAGGTACAGGAGATTCTGTTGGTTCAGGCTTCACACTTGCCCCTGTGAGAAAAAGATATTTATTATGATTGTTTACTTTCTGTCTGAAGAGAAAACATTTTCTGTGACTGATAGTAGTTATTAAAACATGATAGGTATGTTTTAATACTGATACTGACTTTTACGGTTAGCAATGGATTTAACACCAAAATGTAGAAGGAACTAAATGGCCTGAATCTGTTATTTTTGGTATACTATTCCATTTTAAATACATAGTTTTGTTCCCTGAGGCTACTCCTTATGGGCAAAGTATTATAAATAACTTGAACTTTACCTGACTCAATTAGGGGTTCTTTTTATTCATTGAAAGCAATAACCCTTATGTCCCAAAGCATTAACTCTGTTAAGACAGTTGTCCTGGATCTCCCTCTCTCTCTTTTCCTCTGGTAACAAATATTTGAATTCTGGTTTAAACCAGAGGCAGTAGGAATGGAGGCTGGGTTATCATCTGACGTGGTGCCTTAATTACTAGAGTGAGGTTCTTTCCATCTTTCTCTGGTTGAGAGTAACATCTACCTTGATCTTACAAATTTCCCTGGATAAAATCTCACTGGAAAATATCTCAAGAAATGATTCTTTATGTAAAGAAAAACTTCACACTACAGAATTCCCCTGTTCGTTTTTGCTATGGCATCATAGAGATGGGATCTTGTATGTCATCATTAGTATCTCAGGAAAGCAATTTATTTTACAGGAAAACTCTGTCAGTTTAGGCTTACCAACTATTTTTGTGCTGAAATATAATCTCACAAATAATGACATTTATTAAGAAAATACGTGCCTAAGAAATTCTTTTACTTACTGTCTTGATGTCTTCAGTTGATAAAAAGCATCTGAACATATATATTTCATGAGAATTTAGCAAGTAATCAACATGTGAATATAGAAATAAGGTATCTTGAAACCAGGCTCCATCCTGAAACTACACATTCTTAGCAGACAAAACAGCACCCAAGACAAGTGAAGGAGGGATTTTTCCCACATAAGAAAATCAAGTATGTGAACTGATTTGCAAACAGTTTTCTACTAACTTGAAACTCAACTCAGAAAAAAAATCCATAATAGGATTTGTTGGAGAAGACAAGAATTTTCTAAATGAAAAGTAGTATGTGAACATGAATATTCAAAGTAACATTCCCAATTTATCACGTCTCACATTACCCTTTTTGAAATCATAGAGGAAGAACAGTGAGAAGTCCCAGCAAGGCACTAAAGGCTCTGCATCTTTAAATACCTCTAACACACGGAAATCTTTAGACCTCTACGGTGTTCCACATTCTACAGGGAACTATCCTTATAAAGAGGTTTTGGAATTTTTTATTTCTTAAAATTGATATAAAAATCAACTGAGAATATCTTCTTATTACACTAATACACAAGAGTAAGCAATACCTTTTCTTATTTGGCAAATCCATCCATACATATAATCACAGTGCCTGTCATTCCAAAGCATGCTGGAATCACCGCTGATTTCTGTACAAAGTTCAACTCCTTGATAATTATTTGGTTCTCCAAAGCCCCAGTTTTCATACCTCACCTATGACAGAAGAAGTTTTTTGAAGATTCTGTTACATGGAAATAAAATAAGGGAGAAAGGGAGGAGACAGCATCAAAGCACAGACCTATAAATTGTTCCTATTGTCAGTTTAAAAACTTAGATAGGAGGAAATCAGAATCCCCCTGAGCAAGTGCTGACATTTTGAACTTCTTTCAGATTTAAAATGGATTGCAGCTGAGGTAACAGTTGTTTTTGTTCACATTTGGAAGGATATCAACATTTTTTATGGGGCCTAAATTCTGTAAAATACATTTAATAAAAATGTTGGGGAATGCTACATCTTGGTATTAAATTCATTAAATACACAGTATGAGTAAAATAGGATATTATTCAGACACAATAAAAATGGGGTTTTCCTCAGAAGAGTATAACTGCTGTTCTAACGTTCCTATACAACATCCAGTTTCAGGTTTCTGTACTCTAAATTGCCATCAATGTATCTTGACCAACCTTACATCAAGTACATCTACATCTCCAAAATCACTTTTGTTTCTACAGTTTTATACCTTACTTTCAAGTGCAGTAAGTCACACTGGCATTTTAAAAGTGCCTTCAATTCCATGGAATATATGTCATTGCAGATAATGAGCAAAGAAAAGATATACTAAAGAAGGACTATCTTATGCAAAAAATCCTTGCATTTATAAGAACATCCTTTTAGTCTGTATGTATTTAGTTTCCTTGTTGATTCAATGTGTATCTTCTTGTCAAAAATCAGTATGATTTAACCTAAAAAAATCAAGCTATGAAATTGCTATTCATTAGCTTTCCTAAAGAGAGCATCATACAGAGGGTTATGATTAAGCATAAAATTACACAGAAACACATACACTACACATAAATGAGGAGCACAGGGAATGCAAAATAACAGCTGTGGAAAATTAAATTACTCACTGGAGATCCATCACTCCAAGCAAAGCCATCATCAGGATTCAAGTAATATAAACCAATCCAGAAATTCTGGTGGTAATAGCCATTGTTTCTAAAAAAAAGAAAAAAAGTACCAATACAAAAAAAAGGGCATTACAATAAATTTAGCAATCTATCATTTACTACAGTTAGGAGAATTCTCTAAAGATAGTCCTTAATACCATTAAAAACAATAACAACCAGGGTGGAAATAAATTAAAATGCAATTTCTTCTAGCTGTTATCATTATGCATTAACTCAGACTGAAATATAGATCAAGAAAATTACCAGATACAACTCTGATAAATAAGGTGTCTTAGTACTTTTGTATAATGGTTCACTAACTACTGTTGCTCCATTTCCCAACTCTTCATTTTCTCTGTAAAGGCACTTACAGTTTCCAAACAGAGTTACTTTCTGCAATTGAATCACATTTTAAAAGTATCACCTTCAACTAATCCTTGTCTGCAAGCAGACACACTTTACTGATTTATCTGAATATATTTAGTTTGTGGCAATGAAGAATCCGAGATTTCTTCCTTACTGAAAATACACAGCTGGAATTCTAGTATGGTCATAGCATTTTGAAGAACCATGATATTTCAGTCTTGGTTAGCCAGGGATGTACAAGATCCTTGAGCCTGGTTTGTTCTGGTCATATTGCAAGTGTTGGACTTTTCAGAATACTTCATCTTATTTAGAAATATCACACCTGTTTTTTTGCAGTTCAGGGACTTACTAACCTTATTTACATTCCTTATGTAAGAAAAAATTAATCTCAAGTTGCCTCTGCTTTTTGATTAGTTCATAAAAGTGACAAAAACCAACATGTTGTCCAGATTTATTAGACTGTTACCATTTTTGTACACTTATGTGAAAAAAACTGGCATCTGTAGTAATTTTATAATATCAAGAACTGCACAGTAAATAGCTTTACTTCAGATGGTAAATGTTGCCTTAACTAGATCTGTTGCCAACGGCATTTCATCACTAGCTTTTGAGGTTATTGCTGTAGTCGTACAGCGGCTGTTTCATCAGCTCTGCGCTTCTGCTGTGTGTCTGACACAAGCACAGATACTGAATGCAGGCTGGCTTATGCAGAACTAGCAGTACACCTAAGAAGGAATATTCCAGAAGGATCAAGGGGCTAATCACAGTGACCTGCTGAGCCAGCCCACGGATACTCACGCAATGGAGCGCCATATCACGTACTGCTCTTCTTTGCCGTGAATGGAGGCCAGATCTCCTCCTACGGAGCGGCAAAACTCCTGCGACTCCAGCCACGTCTTCTTCTGCTCTGCCCTTGAAAAAGGCTGAAGGGAGCATTTTGCCATCAGGCAAAACAGAACATACAGATCACAAGATCAAGAAATATTAGCTACCCAAAATGAATCGATTTAAAATTATATTCCATGGGGATTACAGAAACTTTGAATACGGGGCTTGGGAGCGTTCACCTCTGTGAAACACAGGCTTGGAATTAACTCTTTAAGTCAAGTTAGCACACTGCATTGCTGATAGGAGTGTCTACTGCAAGACAACAACCAGACAACAAGCTTAACAGAACTGGAAATTAAGAACAGAAGGTCAAACCTGAAGCTTAGTGTCTAACAGAATAAACAAAACCATGACCATTTCAGTAGATAGGAAGAAGACTTGTACATATAATCTAGAAACAAGATTGTGAAACAATAGGACATGCATATGCCTATTTTTTGGGGGATCACAAAAAATTCTAAGAGACCCACAAGGATCATCAACTCTTAAGTGAATGGCCCATAAAGGGATCAAACCAGTGACCTGGGCATTATGAGCACTAAGCTCTGACAAACTGAGCTAATCGTAGGTATTTGAAGCAAATGGAAAGTACCTTAATGCAGAAATAATCAACACACTTACTTTGAAACAGAAGCTAATACGATTGTTTGAGTCCCAACCTTCCGGACACTGGGGAATAGGAGTTGTTGTAGGAACAGGTGGAAGTGTCACTCCTTCTGCCCACACTTTGCATATGAACTTTGCCTTTTCTTCACATTTTATTACATCCCATAATCCACCTGCTATTCCAGTCCTCATGGCAACACAACCTGGCTTTCTTCCTGGTTATAAACAGGAATGCACAAAAATGCCATTTAGGGTGTTATAAGATATAAGAAAGCTTCATACTCTATCCTGGCAGAAACAAAGTCATACAGAGTGAAAAATATTTCTAATGTTACAGCAGGTCCCTGGGAGGACCATGAAAATCCCCAGAAGGCTAGAACACCTCTCCTCTGACAAGTGGCTTAGGGAGTGGGCTTGTTCAGCCTGGAGAAGAGAAGACTCCAGGGAAACATTACCATGACTACTCAGAATCTAAATAGTGCTTATAAGATGAAGAAAGACTTTTAAACAGAGCTTACAGTGACATAACTAGGGACACTATTTTAAAATGAAAGCAGGTAGATTCAGATTGGGCATAAGGAATGAATTTTTTTATTATGAAGGTGGTAACAGGAACAGTTTGCCTAGAGAAGCTGTACATGCCCCATTCATGAAAGTTCTCAAGGTCAGGTTGGACTAGGATTTGAGCAACCTGATCTAGTGGAAGGTGTCCATGGCAGGGGCTGGGGATTAGGTGATTTTTATACGTTCTTTCAACACAAACCACTCTGTGATTCTATGATTCGAATTCATGAAGGAAAAAAAAGGGCAAAAAATTCTTCAGTTCATCCACTCTGAGATACTGAATTTGGTCTCACACCAAATCACCTGCAGTGGCTGACTCTAGCCAGATCATAACCTTAGATCCAACAAATTCTCCCCTAAAACTGAAGATGTGGTTAGAGCTGGTTTCTCAATTTTTTCTAATTTGACTTACAATTTTCAAAAACTAACTAGGTACATATAAGCCTACTATTGGCTTCCTGGTCTATATAGCTGATCACTTCAACTGACACGTCCAAATCAGCAGTTAGGTACTGAAATTAAACAGAATCAGAGGATCTCCTGAAAGGCATATGCAGCATACCAGAACTTTGAACACCAACAAACACCCCCTTTCTGATGTGATCATATCAGAGATTAAATGACCTCCCATTCCTATATTTTGGCCCTCTTGTAAGATATTACAATCCCATTTTCTCTAGAGCTCCGAGATGCTTTATGCATGCTGTGATCCCAGACACTCAGGACATGCAGTGAGCAAGTGTGCTACGAGATATGGCTGAACAGGCAGGACTCACAAGGAGGGTCACTATGCTTGCAGAGACTGCTCTTCCACAGTAGAACAGACACAGACTGCCCCAAAACAGTTGAAAATCAGAAACTTGATCTCAATGAAAAGTTTCTTCCCAAACTCATACTAAAATCTAATTTCAGCACTAATCAGGAACTTAGCAACGGTGCTGGATTCGTGGGGAAAGCAGCCTGGTGCATTTGAAAGACATTGGCCATTACGTCATCAAGAGAAGGCTAAGGAAAAAGCTTCAAAAAGAGAGCAACTTGTTTTGGGCCCTGGACTCTTTAATAACACAGATTCAATACATACCAGGCATTTCAGAATTCCAGTGTGTAAATAAGACAGATTCACCATTAGCCCACTTGAATGTTCCCTTTTCTTCTACATCTGAAAGTCCAATCCAAAAGTATCTTTCTGTTCTCAGCCCAACCAGGCTAGTCAGATAGGCTTGTTCATATCTGTCAAAAGAAATCAGTCTTTAAATTAATAGTGTTAAATTTATTTTTTAAAGTTGTAAAAGGCTTGTTGTTTTCTCAGAATTATCACTGTACTTTCTTGAAAGCACAGCCTGGATGGTTTTTCTTTAGCAAAGAACATAACAAGACCATTAAATAATAGGTATTTTGTAACCTTCAATATCAGATTATTTTGCTTTCTTCTCAGATGCCCAGTGAATAAAGTGGCATAATCATGGACTGACAAGAAATTGGTGCTAAAGAAGAAACCTGACATTCCTTATATTTTATACCACTGTATTTTATGGGTTTCCAGTACTCTTGTATTTTATTACTTTTTGCTTCAGAAATCCAAAACTGAAAAAAGAATCTCAACATTACTGAAGAGAGTTATAAAAAGCAGAGGCTAAAGTAGTATTACACTAAATTATAAAACTAAGAATCACTGTAAATTAGATCCAAATCTTAAGAAAGAAAAGTTATATTTAGTTAAGTTCTTTAAGTTATATTTAGCAAACAAGCCTATGTAGAAGTAAAGCCTGTGATAGTTCATTATAGTGTTTAAACAAACAGTTCTTAAGAAATTGGAGCAAATTAAAAAGTCTCCCCTTAACAAGGTGTAGTCTGAGGACCACATTAATGTTAAACCATTTTAGTGGCAGCTGCCATATCTATGTTAAGAGAGCTACCATTTCTGACAGCTGGAGCTTTCACCGTAGAACATATCTATTTTGATTATATAAAAACAAATAAGAGATTGTGTAAAGCATCAAGTTATCTGCAAGCAAAATATTTTGTTTCTTAAACCTTTAATTTTTCCTATATTTCACATCCAGTAATGTGCACCACTTCTCTAGAAATTTAGCACACACTGAACCCTGACTGAATTGCGAGAGGTTTTCAAGTACCAAGCACTTTAAATGATTTGTTTTCTCACTTTTTTTTTTCAAGTACCTCAATTTGAGGACAAGAAATTGAAAATAATTGAAAATTATATCCTATTGCTCATTTAAGCTACCTTTTTAAAGATATTCAGAGACATATCTCTTAATTTAATAATCAAAATTGGATTCTGTATTCCTTACTCAAGTTAGCCACTACAATTAAGGAAGTAGAAGATATAATTCTTTTTCTTTGACATAACCATCTATATCTATACTGATTTCATAGTTGTGACCTGCTTTCAGTATAAACCAGATTCCTAGATTTGAATATACATATAAAAACAGTGACAAGTTCTGTATTGACAGATAGCTGTCCTCTGAAGCTAGATTTTTTCCCAGATCAGAGCCTTTATTCTGATATACAGGTAATGCTTGAAGTTGAACCCTCAGGTGATCCCCTCAGACAAGTAGAGGTTTACATACCGGTCTTCAACTGTTGCTAAGAAAGCCTGATGCCTTCCACAGGTTTGATTTGCTTGAGAAAAATTTACAAATGTGTTTCCAATGAGGTAACAATAAAAACCATGTCTTTTCCAACCCTGTCAAAATAAATGTAAAGTGATTACATATGGGAAAGGGAAAGGGAAGTGGAAAGGGAAAAAGAAAGGGAAAGGGAACCAAAAAAACAGAAAACTGATTTATAGCACTGTTACCTAACCACTAGACAAAGGAACAATGGAACTGGAAAAGTCAGGGTGGAAACAGGCAGGAACAATTCTTTTAAGAATTTTGTTTCATAAAATAATTATTCATATTTAGTGAATTTTTAATCAATGTATTCCACTCACAAAGGGATGAGAGGCTTTGCTGCGCACCTTTTGTGCTCAGAACAGGATTATAACCACCACACAGGCTTTGTGCAATCATGAGGATAGTATTGAGAAGCAAACTTCAGCTTGAATTTTCAGAAAGGGAATGACACCTCAAACAAGTTTGTTTATTCTTAGCTAACATTAACACTCTCTCCTAAAGTTTTGTCATTCAAATATCATTTACTCAGGAACATGGTCTCAGAGAATGTTGCTGTGACCAGCCACAGTTCACAAAAAATTTCTTATGGTCTTTAATTTCTCACTTTTGAGAGATTTTTTTTTTCCACAGGCATGCATTTAGTTCTGTAGGCACTGGTAACATCCATAAGCATGAGGAACCCTTTACTTCCTTCAACAGCTGAATACTTGTAAGGATTCAAGGTACTCTTTTGCAAATACTAGGAATAATCATCAAAGACTTTCTCTGAAGCTGTGTAGAGCAGACTTAGAAGAAAAGGCAATTTCTTCAAGGAAGACAAATACTCAATAAGATTTCCTATGACACAGTAAATTACAGTAGTTTTTTGTAATTACTGGGTGTTATGTCATTAGAAGGCAAGCAAGGAAACAACAGATCTGCTGACAATTCAGAAGGAGCACAACAGATTCGTTTTGGTAAGAGGTTGTTCAAAGTAGAGAGTACTGCCAGAAGAAGCCCTGAGAACAGTATTTAGACAGGGACATCCTTCCTGTTATGAAAAATTTTGTAGAAAGCTGTAGCCAGAGCTGAAGCGCAGCTGATGGTACAAGCAAACTCTGTAGGGAAATTTGAATACCAATCAAGGATAAATGGTTTTCTGCAGGGATAACAGCCTAGAGATTTGGTTTATGTTCTGGAAAAAGAAAGGGAGTATCAAGAGGCAAATGACAGTCATAGATGAGATTTAGTCATATATATCACCTACCCCATCTGCCATAGAAATGAGAAGGCAAACTCTTCTGATTATGAAATTTAACCTATTTTTTCTGGTCTTTCTGTCACCTAGGTGATAGTTTCTCTTTTTTTATCATTCTTAGCAGCCTATTCAGATCAGGCAGCTTTTTCTTCACTTACTCTCTGGCAGCCCTCGTCAATAGCTTCCTCTTCTGTAGGAGCATCTGACATAGGTTTCCTTTTACAGATGTATCCAGTTTTCTTCTCACAAGAATGGTCTGCCCAAAATCCATCCTGAACATACAAACAGAATGTCAGTCAACTGGGATTTAATCTTAAAAAAAAGCTGGTTTATACTTCTAAGTATTTAACTTTTTTTTTGCTAGAACTGATCAACCCAAAAATATCAACAATGGAAACATAAATGCACTTAGGTAGGTAAACATCAACAGACTGAGAAGGTCAACTTCTAGTTATGCATTTTTTGGTCAGCTGAGAGCTGGTTCCAAGATATAGTGAGCTGGTACAACTTCCATGGAATTTCTTCAGCCAAAATCTACATCATGCTTTCTGTATTGCTCTTGGGCACTGATACAAGTGATAGAATGACAGGTCTTCTAAAGCAGCAGAAAGGAACAGCAGGCTGCTACTTTTATTCATAGCTACAGCCATAAATATATATACACCTATTGCTGCTGGAATTAAAAGGGTCTCTGAGGTTTTGATACAAGTCTTACTTAATGCATATTCAGTGCTGAAGGACCCCAAGATATTTCTGTAGTAAATGACTGTGTGTTAGGTGAAGGAAGAGAAGGCTTGGACCAACAGAGGATAGAGTCCTCCCTTCCCAAAGTCAAGGACCAGCATCCTGAGTGAGAGTTTTCAGGTTGTTGTTGGCCATAGTATTAAGCATACCAGCTTGCCATTGAAACTCCTTGCTCACAACGATCATGAGTTATCTGGCTGCCCTAAGTGCTGCAATTTTAGCATGGCATACAGCACATGACCAGTGGGCCCAAATCTTAGTTCTTTGAGACCTTCACCATTGAATCAATTTTATTTTAATCCCCAACCACATATTGGATCCCGTTTACAATCTGGGGTCATCTTTTGTCAGCAGATTTCCCTCAACATATACACACAACTGCATATATCTGTAACTGTTCTTGTCTCCTTATAGATGAACTGCTTATGTGTCCCAGTGACCTGGTCAGAACTTCAAAATTTTACTGACCATACAAAGTGAGAATGAGGACATAATTAACAATAATTCCTGTTTTTCTATCCATTTCTTTATCCAGCAGATTTCAATGAATGGCCACATGGAGGGGAAGAAAACACTAGACCAAGAATGGTTTTTCCAGGTCTTGACATTGTGGAGCGGCATGAAAAAAATGTATGTAGGAACCATGAATATCAAGAGCTATCCTAATACTTTTCTTTAAAGCACTACCCACATCATTAAATACCTGTCTGCCTCTTACTTCCTCTAATACCTCCTGCACCCATACTTGCATGTGTAACACCATAAACCTTAACACCAACAGATGAGGTTAGCTAAAGAGCACAGGGTGGTAGATGAGACAAGACCTCAAGTTCTTAGAACTCACCACCCACACGCACCAAGGGCAGCTGCCTTACTCACCTCCCATGCCTGAGCAAGTTCTCTGGCCTTGACCAGTATGAAAGTCCCTGAAGCAAGTGCCATTTAGAGCCTCGACTGACTGACTCTCACATTGGAGCACTCAGCTTCTTTCTGTTGTCTGACCCTAAAACTCTGATAGGCAAAGCATCTACTACGACCTCAAACAGCACTGGCACGGCCACTGCACAGACAACAGAGCAATTCTCACCCCCTTAAAAGTCTGTTGGCTCACTTACCATGTGCACCATGGCAAGGCCGATGTGAAAGAAACACACATTTACACTCTTCTCACCAGATTATGCCCACTAATACACCAGAGAAGATTTTTTAAACTATTTTTAGTGGGGACTCCTCTATGTGCCCCTGCTGCTTGTTTGTTCCTGCCACAGAGCTGGCTCAGCCCTCTCCTGCTCCACTCAGACTTAATCTTTAAACTTGGGTGTTTCTGCACCAGAATTTTGGTGACACATGAGCCAGCTGCATGCATATAGGCCACAGTTGCTGTTGATGACTGCACTAAAGTGAAGCAAGTGAGAAAACTAAGCCTGTCAGAGCTTGACTGAAAGCTCTGCTTACCAAGTACAGCTCAGCAGTGTTCAGAACATTGAGAAAAAAACCTTAGTTTTCCTCTTCAATTTTTAAGTAAGTGCACTCACCAAAGTGTAGCAAAAGTGCAATCATCAAGTTTTAATTTTGCAAAATAAGAAAACATCTTTGGTGTGTGTACATGCTTTTTTCGCTCATGATAAAATAGGCTAACTCTATAGGAGGTGGAAAGTTTGCTATTTTTAATTATCACAAAAAGGAAAAATACAACATTAACACATACTGACTTTTATGCCAGGTATTATCTCTGTTCCTGTAATACTCCTAGCTCACTGATCATTGCCAGATTCCAGAAGACAGCCCTTTCAAAGCAGCCTTTAAATTGTAGGTATACAGTCACTCAGGAAAGGTTTTCACTAATGCCACTGCTAAGTACTTTACTACTTTTCTCACAGCTCTTCATGTGCAGTGCAGATACAAGCACAACAACTAAACCACCTGGATCCAAGATCTATAAATTTGCCTAGGAAAATAAAATTAAGATTTCTGTTTTCTTCTAAAGAGAGTATTTCTCTCTAGCATCAATAAAAATAGCTTGTGCAATTTTTGAAGGAGAATCCCATATTCAGTCAAAACATAAAAAAGCCAAACACATCCAAAACATCTTTTAAGCTTCCTGAAGAAACACATTTACATGTTCATCTGCTTCCCAGTGTAATTATAGGTTCTTTTAAAAGTCCACATGCACATCATGAAATCCAGAAATATGGATCTTGGGGGGAAGTTGCCACCAGGTTTTCTGCTTCTAAGGGAAGGCAGTGAAATTTTGCTGGCAACCTCAAACAGAGATCCTTCCTCAAAAAATTAATTCCTGACTTGAAAGTAGGTTGCTTCAAGCAGTAATATTTTTAAATTATTTTTATACTATTTGCTCTTGCATAGGAAAAAGCCCAAATGATAAAAGAAATTAAAAGACAATTTAGTCAATAGCTATGTGACTTTACCTTTACTTTCATAATGACACAGTCCTCTTGCCTGTTGTTTGCATGAGTGGGTTCTCCACGAAGCCACTTGGTGTAGGTGACAGGTGTTCCATCGCTCCATTCAAAATACATCTGAACCTTGAGGTCATTCAACCCAATCCACAGCTCATCTGATGGCTCTAAAACATACAATTAACAATCCTTTCACATAATGTGAACTTTTTTCTTTGTGAAAATGAAAAAAATTTATTCTCAGGAAGTTTACAAGGCAGTCAGGAAATTAAGGTTCTCTGCTTCATAGAGGTCAGACTTACCTTCCTATACCTACTCCAGTCTTCAGAAAGGCCACTCACCAAAGTGGCAATAAAATAAGGGTGTCCAACTTCATAGAAAACAACCAAAATACTCCCTTTGCTGAATTATATTGCAACACAACCAGGTTCATTTTCTTTTCCAACTCAAAACTCTTGTAACAAGATATGAATAAACACCTAAATAAAATATTACCTCTCCTTTTCCTCCTACTTTTAGTGTAGTGAAGAAAGAAGTGTTCTGTTTCCTAATGCTCAGATACCTGGTGATGTCTTTTAGAGCTGACAATGAGAGTACTTGTAAGTTTTCCCCCTATGTGTGTTCCTATATTTTTATTTTATTTCAGAATAAAATGAAATTCACATGGTTGTGGGATTTTTTTCACTTTACAGTTAAAGGAGTTAGCTGTTGGCTTTTGGTTGGAAGGAAAGAGCAGGACTGATCAAGGAATTTACTTCACGCTATCTGAGAGGTTTATTTGCATGTGTTTAAATTCCTCCACTCTAGCACACCTCTACTATAATGTTCATATCTAGGTTTGCTCTGAATAAACTATTTGAGTAAGGAGGTTTAAAAATTTGGGCATTACAATGTCTGAATTCCATCACCATCAAAGGCTATTCCTCTCAAGAACTGATATTTTGACTTTGTACAGTGCAATTGGCAATTTTTAAAATACCATTTCATTATTTATTTCCAGTCTGTTATCCAGCATATACTATAAGGAACAGGTACTTGCTTTTCTCCACAGCACTGTGACTCACACTGACCAACTACATGCCCAGTCCTTTCCTGGGATAGCTGTCTTTCCAAGCAAAGTATAAAATATTTGGTTGCTACAATTTGCTTATCATTAATATTCTTCATGAACAATAAGAAGACTACTTTTTAAGAGTTTTTGTCCTTTGTTTATGACCATTTATTTCTACTCATCAAACTCAGAGGTTTTTTTCCTGTTCAGTTTGTTACCTAAGTTCTTGCATTCTTGCATAAGTCTTCCTCTAACACACTCTATCCAGACTGACCACTTGACAAAGAAATCATCCATGGAAATTAAAAATACCAATTCTTTGTGAGCCCACACAAAAAGTCATCAGTTGCAGGAGCAGGTCTCTCAATGGAACTGGAACTGTTTCCTTTCTGTTTCTGCTGTCCATAGCAACAGAAGTGCCTATAAAAAAGCTAAAAGTCATTGTCCCTAAGGCATTCTTTCTGATTAACACAGTTCAGACAGAGGTTTTCCTAGACTCCACCACAACCTAAAATTCTTCTGTGACATTTCTGCTACCTGCTAGTTCAGGAACACGGAGGCTTCCTGTTCTGGCCAGCCAAGATACTGCAAACATCACCCTCCCAGCCAGTCACCTGAGTGACAGAATCAACCCTCTGTCCTTTCTCCTTCCCTCCCTTGGCTCTCCTGCCTTGATTACACCTAAGTGTCATCAGCCTTCATAGCTCATCCTGAATGTTCTTACCATCTCTCCCCCATTAAGAAGCACTCAAATTCACAGGCTTCCAGGCTCCATTTTCAAACATACACCTTTATCCCTTCTCGCAGGCTTTATGTTCAGAAGTCCCTCAAAATTACATTTCAGTATCTTTATCTAAACTCCCTTCTGCTAACACAATTGAAAGCTGTTCCAATTCTACTGCCCATCATGCTCTCATTCCCTCCTTGCCCACTGCCATACATGTTCTCTAATTTACTTTTTGTTTAGTTACCTCTTAAAATCTTTCTGTCTGTGTCTATTGAGCATTTAGCAAGCACAGATGCATCATCCATGGCCAGAGTTCCTACTGTGGTGGGCTCATACCATGGTAATATGAACAATAAACAGCATTCTTCAACAAAACAACTACGTCAAAGCCATGTAAATAAGCCCTGAGAATCTATGGAGTCTCTTCCTACATAACATTTTTTTCCTCACTAGAAGAACGGCTGCATTTTTGCAATCATCTCTACAGCTGTGTGACTAAATACCAAGAAAGTTTTTTTCCAGCAATTTGTAAAGCTGCTTCCCATTCTCAGTCATGCACTGGGCCACATTTGTGCCATATCACATGCTGGACTTCCGTGTAAACATCCAGAATGCACTTCTTTATTCTTCATGTTCCTCTCTAAAGTTCTCCTTTGTGGGTGATGCCAACAAAAGCTCAGCTACCATGACAATATTAATCTCATTGTACCCCTTCTTCCTTTGTTTTATCATGGGACTGTGAATTGTTTGGCACAAGGACAGACTTTTTTTCTTTCTGTACAGCAGCGTTCTGATGCAGACAAGATTTTCTAGGCACTGCAATACATGGTGTTCTGCTCTCAGTGGTGAACAAGGGTAATCTGGTACAATCATAAGCTGCTGTAAAAGGCTTCTTTAGTTATGCCGATTTTACTCGTCTGAAAAGAACACTTTCAAAATAGTCTGTTGCAGCTAGTGTGCCATTTGTGAGAAGCCTGGTTTTCTTCAGGACTATTTACCTTCCAGAAACACTCAATTTTACAAAACCAGAACAGCAGTCAGTCAAGGTCTTTGCAGGAGGTATTGAACTATGATATAACCTACTTCCCTTATGCAAGGGGAAAATACAACTAGTTTCCTTCAGAACCTAACTTCTAACAAATATCCTAATGTCTCATCAAGAGGTCCCACCTTTCCCAAGGATATCTTTTGAAAAACTTTCATGTTGTTCATGAAAGAACAAAAAGTCACTCTTTCAGGAATGTGAAGATAACCTCAAGTTGCCACGGAGGTAGCTAGGATACAAAAGCAAAGCACATCAGCTGTTTTATGATTTCCACTCTGGGGCTGCTGCTATGCTGCAGCTCAAAGCACATGGCTACACTTTCAGTGGAGGGCAAACTGACTCATCTTTACCTGGCACTGAAGGCACACACAGGATCAGTCACTGCAAAGAAGCACACATAGGTGCAAACCTGCTTCTCCCATCAAAATGCACTTAAATGTTCCTCCATGCAAAAAGAGGTTCATGTAAAGCAATAGCAACAATGAAATTGCCTCAGAGGCTGCATGGCTGCATTCTCCTAATGAACACATCTTGCATCTGGAGACTAACTTGCCTTGCAACAGCTCGAATGTGTGCTCAGAAACCAAGCACATAAGCACTGTATTTGATATGGGGCACACGTGAATCCATGTCCTGGGACAGATCGATTCTTTTTCCAGGAGAAACACAAGCAGCTTGACTTGAAACATAAGGATGTGGCAGTGTTAATAATAGGACACATATCTTCCCAAACTGTCTGGGACCAGCAGACTTTGCTTCCTCCCATTTATTTTTGAAGATAAATTGTAAAGTCCTTTTATCTTATGAAAAACTTTAAAATTGTTTTAACCAATATAAAAGGAGTAAGAAGGCAGAAGCAGACCCTAAAAAATAGGAGTTTGGAGATAATGCAATTAGCATCACTGACCACAGTTTTTTTGTGGGAGTAAAGTCTCTTTGGTATTGTGCTCCTATTCTATGTTTTTGCTTCCTCTGATTTTTTAAACTTAAAATTTAAGTCCTTCTGCACTCTGTGATCAGGAAAATTATAGGATATTATTATATTCTATTCTGTTTCTTCTTCCTCTGATTTTTTTAAATTTAAAATTTAACTTCTGCGACCTGTAATCAGGAAAATTATTATTTTTAAACAGTCTCCTCATTTTATTACGGGTAAGACATGTTTAAAACATCTTCTTTATTTAGGAAAAAAAAAAAAGTTATAATTTAAAAAATACTTACGGTACCCAAGTTGAGAAATAATAAAGCTGTATTCTTCAACATTATGGATGCTTGCTAGATCTCCATCCTCTTTCCTGCAAGATGTTAAAGCATCTTTCCATATTTTGGGGTCCCTATGAATTATGTAACAGTGACCAGCATATGACATCCATTGATCAGGACATCTAATAGGCAAATTAGTCTCTGAAAAGAAAAATTGCCATGGAGAGTTTCAGAATTCTGTTCTTAACCAAAAGACCTAGCATCACATCAGAAA
>VZTR01023662.1:217682-254409 GCA_013400775.1 Chaetops frenatus | reverse complement strand
GCTCCTATTCTATGTTTTTGCTTCCTCTGATTTTTTAAACTTAAAATTTAAGTCCTTCTGCACTCTGTGATCAGGAAAATTATAGGATATTATTATATTCTATTCTGTTTCTTCTTCCTCTGATTTTTTTAAATTTAAAATTTAACTTCTGCGACCTGTAATCAGGAAAATTATTATTTTTAAACAGTCTCCTCATTTTATTACGGGTAAGACATGTTTAAAACATCTTCTTTATTTAGGAAAAAAAAAAAAGTTATAATTTAAAAAATACTTACGGTACCCAAGTTGAGAAATAATAAAGCTGTATTCTTCAACATTATGGATGCTTGCTAGATCTCCATCCTCTTTCCTGCAAGATGTTAAAGCATCTTTCCATATTTTGGGGTCCCTATGAATTATGTAACAGTGACCAGCATATGACATCCATTGATCAGGACATCTAATAGGCAAATTAGTCTCTGAAAAGAAAAATTGCCATGGAGAGTTTCAGAATTCTGTTCTNNNNCTAGCATCACATCAGAAAATATCTAAAAGAAAAATTTAATCATATATTTTCTTCATGAAGAGATGAAAAATATGTACAGGGCTAAAAATCTGCATGAATAATTCAAAGTTGAAAATTCCACATTGTTTTTAAAGAACACTGTGGTTGCAAACAAGTGCTTGCAACTTGAGAAAAGACAATTAAAACACAGTTTTGTCTTTTATATGCATGCATATATGCATACTAGAATGTAAGGTCTTCAGAGTGGTGCTCTATAATTTTTCTACACTGATGTCACCACCTCTCTTTAACTCTCATGCTATATGTTAAGAACCTGACTTTACAATACATATTTATAAGAGTAATTATTTTTCCCAAGGACTTAGGCACTTTAGGAATTAGCCCATCTGCTAGACTACAGAAGGAAATAACTGATTATACATAATCCCGAGAGAACCCAAATATAAGACTACTGCTTTTAGGAATCCTTTTCAGAAGCTTAACTGAAAAAATTGTGTCATCAAATTAAATGATATGTTCTTAAAATTTGCTTTCAGAAGCTCAGTAGAAGAGCACCAGGGTATTGCCAAAAAACACACTGCTGTTCAGCAAGAAATTCAGCCTTGAGAGGACTGCCACCTGAACATATAATCATCAGAGCATTGCTGTTGTAGAAACAAAACAAGATTCTTGCAGCTCCTTATTTATAATCAGCAGATGGGTTTAGCAAACACCAATATATAGAGTAGAACAAGGACAGCAGGTTTTCAGAAATTCTGCTGGCAAAGAAAACCTTGTATATGTCAGAAGAAGAAGAAATGTGTTTCTTGAACAGTGGGATATATTCTGTAGAAATATTTAAATAGGCACCCAAACTTATGACCAGTAAGACCCATGTTGCAGGCACATATCCTGTTTCAACTGAAATATACTGATGATTAATAGATACATAGTGTCACAACACATATTTCTATTATAAACACAGTACCTGCTCTTTCAGACCTGCCTCTAAAAAGAAGTAGCATGTTCTCACAAAGTTCTAGTAAAACTAAACCCTTTTCCCCCAGGACAAGGGGCTCAATGCTTGGTCAGAGACCTCTCAATTCTGCCAAAGGAGAGGAAGAACGTAAACAGAGTTTGGGGAACCCCAGGAAAACAAACTGGAAGTACACGGTGATGTTGGGAGAAGCAAGAGAGCTCAGAGGTGACAAAGGCTGTTGTAGAAGTTACTCTGATGCTTCAGACAGCCCCTTAATTCATCCTACACCTGCTCTCAGCTCTGAGCATATGCATTTTACAGTGCTCTGCCATAAATCAGAGAACACTCAACAAACCCTTCTGCAAACTGCAAACACTGCATAGAGCAGAAATCAACAGTTCAGGCATGGCCACAGAGAGGGTCACAAAGGTATTTATGTCTCAGTGAGTCTGTGAGCATCTCTTTTTCAAGCAGATGCAGACTGTGACAATATTACTCACTNAAGTCTTACTGAATTACATTGCTGGGGATTTCTTAGTACAAGAAATTCTTCAGTTCTTCGTTTAAACTACTCAGCAAAAATTAACTTTGTGCTTCCCCATTCTACTTTTAAAGAAACTACTAGACAGCTCAAAGCCATCCAGTTTATTTTTTCGTCCTGATGGAAACAAGTACTACTCCCTGGACATTATTTCACTTAAACAAAAGAAGCAATGCAAATTATCACAAATAAAAGGTAGAAGATGATCTAACATTAATGTGTAAACAATATTTTTCCAAATGTCAAGCTGATAAATTTATTGGCCTTTAACTGTAGAATGGTTATTCCTCAAATAGACAGCAAGTACTCTTGTGAAGCTGACTTTCTTGTAAGCTTGACATTCTGAAGCCTGAAAAATCTGACACTTTCTAAAGACTTGGGTGTCTAAAAGGGTAAAAGCACCAGCTGAAGTCAGTCTCATGATTCAGATGTTCAGATTTCTCTCTAAGACCCATCCTCTGTGGTCTGTTAAGACAGAGATACACAGCATCCCAGCAATGACAGTAAGAGCATTTATTTCTCCTAACTGAATATCTAAATAAATATTTGGGAACAGTACTTTAAGATCACCACACTTTGTTGGCTTGGGATGAAATCTATGTTGGCAGTCACTTGGTGGAGGTAGATAGACAGACTTTCCTTTCAATGTTTTAAAGTTGAAATTTATACATTTCTATTAATCTACTTTGCTGTGTTACAGAACAAGTGCTCTGTCGCCCTAAGGTAATTTGATGTATAACATGATGTGGCCCCCTGCTGGAAAAAAATATTTTGTTACAAGAAACAAAAATCAAACATGCAAAACAATCCTGCAGATGTTTATTTTGTGAAAATCCATCGGTAATGAAAACAAATATTCTGTAAATATTTTTCCCTATTTTGTCTTGGACACAAGCATGATCATATTCTGTTGTAAAATGTTCCTGTGTCCCACAATTGTAACACACAACTGTAACTTCTAGGGTTAAAATTTCAAAGGCTTGTCTCTGTGCTTAATGTCAGGTGAACAACTATGTGCATCTATGCATTTGCAAATAATTTATTTCATAACTCAGGAAAACATAATCTGCCATGAGTTTTCCTTTACACCTTTAGAAGCTGAGGGCACTTAACACCTTGTATGATTCCACGCTTACTCCTTTTATTGCTTCCCCCCATGGGACATTTCGGAAAATATTCTATTGAGTGGGCCACTGCCAATCTCTGGTTTATCTGTCACAGTGTTTACTCAGCAATTTCTGTTTAAATTAAAAGCTTTTTCTCTTCCTTCAAATTGCTGGTAAATGGAGGGTGGAGGTGGGGGGTAGGAACAAAAGTCAAATGCAAAAGAAAGTAATGACCATTAGACACACACCTCCCCCCAAAAAACCTGAATTTAAATATAAATAATATAGCAGCCAGTATTAAACTGAAAGAATATTTATAAGCATCAGTATTTCAGAACTGATGTATGAAAAGCTGAGCAGAAGCCAGCCAAACAACCTAAAAAAACCTATATAAATGAAACTATTTGGTTATCAAATGTATTCAAAAACTAACAAAATTTTACATCTTAAATTAAGAAATAATTTAAACATGCATTGAATTCTTTCTCAGCTAAGGCAATGAATGTGCTTGATTTCAATACCAAAGTATCAATTTAATTAATTCAAAAATATGTATTTCAATAGCTAATTAATGAGACACCAGGTCATTCTTGTGGTTTTTTTCTCTTAGCAACAAAGCAAAACAAATGAGGCAGAATCCTCTGTCCTAAGTGTTTTTAACAGGACTGATTCTATATTGGCAAAAGCAGAAAAATATTAAAAAACACCAACTGTTTTTTAAGCCGAATTTCGAACACTGATTTTACAAAATGTCTGCCTTGCCAGCAGTGATGCTTAATACTAAATGAACTGGAAATCTTGTTCCAGTTTAGCCTTCTGCTTCTAAAGCCTGTACCAAATAATATCAGTGGATTTAAGAGATACAGGTATTCCTGGAAAAAGAAAGGAACTTGGAAAGAAAGAAGGAATGATGAAACAAAGGAATACAAGGTGTCTATACTACACACAGAGATATTAAGGAAAGAGGTCTAAATAAATCTTATCCCTCTTCAGTCTTTCTTATGTACATTAGGCAAGTTCCAGAATTACATTTCTTCTGAAAAATTGTCTCTATATATAATTTAAATAATTTCATAATGTACTGTGTATGCTTTTATATGTATGCAAATAAGTATTTCTATATAAATATTTCTATATTGATAAGACAAATAGATACATCAAAAAACATATAATTCAAAAGAATTTTTAAAAATTCTTCTAGTCTACTACTGACTTGCACTAACTTGTAAGTAGTAAAAATTACAGGGAGAAGTGGATTAGTTTCATTGTGTACATGGGGCTGCAGACAATTACATCATTTTAAATACACAAAATTCATTTTTTATTATTTTATAATCAGAATCTGACAGTTCTGTTTGGTTCTGAAAAAGAGAACTCCAAAATTTTGCAATTTAGAGCTCAAGACTATTGAAGAAAGATTATTGCACGGGAAATAGTGAGGCCAGAGCAAAAAGGAAGTACACACTCTTCACTTTTAGAGGGAATCTTGGCCAAGCCACAGTCCACAGAGTCCTTTGCTTGGTTTTACCACATGTAATAACACCTCCTGCAATTACAGATAAAAAACATTGGTGATTAAGAATTTTTTGAGGGTTCATTACCAAACCTACCTCTAGGAATAATGAATGATTCTAAAGTAGCATTTCCTCGTTTACAAATATAGCCAAGTTTCTTATCACATTCCCAGTTCTCCCACTTAGCACCTTTGCCAGGATTCAATGCACCACAGATTTTTCCAGGTTCTGGAGAAGGATGGCCTAAAAAAAGAAAAAACAAACAAAAAACTACCACCATAAATCTCAACAACAACAGAGTATAAGCACAACATGGTTACCCTCCCAACCCTCACATTCTCTTCTGGTCCATGCTTCAATCATAAAATGCATTAACACATAGACAACTGTGGTACTCAACAGTCC
Organism: Chaetops frenatus; assembly: GCA_013400775.1. NCBI lineage: Eukaryota > Metazoa > Chordata > Aves > Passeriformes > Picathartidae > Chaetops > Chaetops frenatus. Next base: position 249,380 of record VZTR01023662.1, on the reverse strand, counting down.
TTTAGATGGAAGGGGGAAGTTCATTCCTTAAGAGATAATTTTTCCACAGCAGCCACAAGTTGCAAATTCATAATTTAACAGCCTCTTTACGTGTCCAAAGTCTTGGTGGAAGGTATTACAGTGTATGTGTTTATTTTTTGGGGGATTTTTTCCTTTTCTAAATGGAGATTGTCTAAGCTCCAGAGGACAGTCTTTAGGTAAAAAAACTGTTCAGTAAGATAGTCAAATTCTGTACTTGGTGTAAGAAAAATAATAAGTAATTGTTTTGCTGATGTGTACTTCTTGCTCATTTGTCTACACAATATGACAATATCAGGATATTTGTATGTTCTTGCTTATAGTTGATTATCATTAGCTAATCTAAGTAACAAAAATACCTAGAAGAAAAGTAGAACTTGAAGAACAGAAGAAATTTTCTGCATTAACCAGGTGAACTTTTCAAGATCTGACCTACTGTTATTAAACTCAGCATGCTTTTTCTTTAATTTCTGACTATATGCCACTATACTACATAACAAGCATTGGTACTGCACAGAATAAACACAACAAAACAATATTTATAGACTCCAAGGTTGTTCACTGAAATTTTTTTATACCATTATGATTTTCTTACTTAGATTAAATATAGTCTTACATTTGCAGTCATGTTCTATCTTCTTCCCACAGGAGAAATAGATCTGCTTACTTCAAAAATACTATTTTAAATTGTTTTAATGCACAAAGAAGTTCAGCTGTTGGCAGCTAGACCTCCAAAATGTGTAAACAAAATAATTTTTGTTTAAACATTGATAGCAGTTCGATTTTTTTCCTTTATTTATTTAGGGCTAGTGAGATGGAAAAATACGAAATTTACATAAATTCCCTTAAAATGTACTTGTGTAAAAACAGACAGCTCTTAAACATCCAATGTAATGGGGATGGGCCAGAGGTAGGCTGACCAACATAAAGTCATGAAGGAGATTGCACAAATATAAAATGTGCTATATGGATATAAGTGTAGAGTATTACCTTTGAATGAAATTAAAGAACATAAGGAGTTAAAGATAAATGGAGCCCATTTTTGTTACATCAAAACCCATCTAATTCTTTACAGTACAGCTGAGAGTTGTCTGCAGTTGTAACAACCATGAACAGCTCTTCTTGCTGCTTTGGCTCCACCTCAGGACTGTTTCCCCCACTCCTCCTTGTGTGCAGATTCTCACCAGTGCACTTGCATGACAGACCTATAAATACCTTCACAGCAACTTGCAGTTCATCTGCTTGCCTGGGTGCTCACTCCACTGCAGAGCTATTTATAAAGCAGTTTAAATCACTCTGCAGAGCTTACCTACGCGAGAAGTTTGTCCACCTAAAACATGCTTTTGGTCTTATCTACACGAGGAAGGCCCTGGGTGATACACTGGAGCATGCATTTATAGTTACTGGTGATTAAATGCTCAGTGAAGATAAAGAGAGTTTACACTGCAGAACTTCAGACATCGACTTCAAATTAGTCTCCAAAAGCTCCCTGAATAGCCAGTGCAAAGGAACATGGCAAGGGTCCAGCAAAAACACACCTTTACATAGGTACTCTGAATAGTGAACCAGAGATGCTTGCCTTCACCATGTGCACAGATGGCACAGAAACAGCTTTTTTAATGATGGCACCAGAGTCCAACACCTCAGCCACAGCTGTGGAGTAGCTGGGCTTCCTTTAAAGTAGTCTAGCTCAAATGTTCAGTTTGATATGTGTTACTGTTGAGGGTACGTTAATCCCAAATGAAAATGAAAATCTGTTCCTTAAGCAAATTTTAAACATTTTGAACAAAAACAAATTGAAAAGGAATTTAAAGAAAAGAAAAAAAAAATAAAATTAAATTTAAAAACAAACTAGTCTAATTTCTGAAATGAAGATATCTACAGCACCTGACCTCTTCTATGTTCATAAATAAAATAAATTAAGAAGATATGCAAATGAAGTGTCAACAGATGAGTGAAAAATTTCCTATGGATTTTGAAGCTTCCATTTCCATTATGAATAATAAATCAAGGCTGGTGCATATCCCTCGCGTAAGGGCCATTACTTGCAGTGTTTGTAATCACAATCAGAATCTGTCAACATCAAAACAAGGTCAATAATTGCAGGAGAATAGAGTGCTAGAAAATATATTTGTTATACAATAACCAAATTTTTGCCATTTAAAATGAGTAGCAATGTATTTAACCTTACCTGGAACCCAGTTTAAGTACCGAAAAGGAGCACCACCAACCCACTGCCATCCACTGTTGAAATTCAAACTGTTCAGACCAAACCAGAGAGCTGAACTCAGTGTGCGAGTTAGACCTAGGTAACAGAGACAGAGAGCAAGAGAGATTGGAAGTCCACAGCAAGAGCAAACACTCCTCAAAACTTAGAAGCCTAATTCTTGTTAAGCCATCTCTTTCTCCTTTTTCCTAGTAAAAATTTTAACATTTTTTAACATTCTACTTAAGATGGTTATGCTAAACCTGAAAAACAAATCATCTTACATCGGTCAGTTTAGAGTTTTGACATTTTTAGGTTTGGAGAACTTTATTACAACAGAAAACAAAATAACTCTGCTACCATTGATTACAAACATGAAATTTATTTTTTTCAGAACCATAAAATATTAAACGGATAAAGTTGCAGAAAAGGTCACAAAACCAAAAATCAGTTTTCTAAAATGAAAGATATAGTTTCCCAGTGTGCAGTTTCTCTTTCATAAAATAAATGAATGCAAATTTCACTGTGTAAAAAACCTGTTTTCATTTATCAAAATACATTAAAATGCAATCATTGCAAACATCATCTTTTTAACAGCATATCTTGTGCATTTTTCAGACCAATCTAGTTTCAGTTATTTAGTCAATGACAAATCAGGCTTCAAAAAACCAGTTCAAATTTATTCCTCTATCTCTGAAAAGCACTTAGAAATATCATCCTTCCGTATGGCCCTGCTGAACATTATTCATAGACATTAGCAACCAATTTTCTATCTCTGCCCTTAGTGTAAGGCTTGGAAGCACGGCTGGATGACTGCTGATTTTTTTAGTGTAAGAGTGTTTCTGCATAGTTCACAGAAAATCATTGTGCAATATGTATCATTTGTTTCTGCTTCTACTGATGGAATCGTGCCAAGATATTGCAATTTTAAATTGTTTTTGACTTCACAATGATGGGCAACACTTGAAGCATGGCAAAGTTAAAAGGAGAGGTAGTTAACCAGAAAGGACTGGAATCTCAGACCTGGTTCTGCACCAACATGTTAACATGTTCTATTACTTTTTCTGGACAAACAATTTGTCGTTAGGGGAATTGAGAATTGAGCATGACAGGAAATCCTGGTACTGCCAAGGTAATTGTATAATGAAAACCTGATCTTCACATACATTTAGCAACCATATCTCTTTGCAATTAAAACACATCAACTAATAACTACCTTCTGTGTCAGCACCAGTTTGCTCCCTTGAGCACTAATTTCAACAATAATTTTCTCACAGTCATTTAGAAAACAACCCATATTTTAACCAAGTCTTTAAACTGAAAACAAAAGTTTACACAGAACAAATTGTTCATAGCATTAAAAATACATTTTTCGTTCCTCTAAAGTGGAGAAATATGGATTTCATTGATAGACTATTGGATGGATAAGGAATTGGCTGGGTGCCTGCATCCAAAGAGTTACAGTCAATGTCTTAGACACCAAATGGAAACCTGTAACAAGTGGTGTCTCTCTGGGGTCTGTATTGGGACCAATATCTTTAATATCTGTATCAGTCACACAGACAGTGGGATTGGGTGCCCCCTCAGCAGATGCACCCAGCAGAGTGACTCACTTGGGGGAAGGGATGGCAACCAGAGGGCCTCGACAGGCTTGAGGAGTGGGCCCACGTCAACAGCATGAAGTTCAACAAGGCCAAGTACCAGCTTCTATCTCTGGGTCATGGAAATTCACAGTATCAGTATGGACTAGGGGATGAAGGGATTGACAGCAGCACTGCAGAGAAGGACTTTGGGGTGCTCGTGGACAAAAAACTGGACGTGACTTGGCCACGTGCACTTGCAGCCCAGAAAGCCAAAAGTGTCCTGGGCTGCATCCAAAGCAGTGTGGGCAGCTGGGTGAGGGAAGGGGTTCTGATCCTCAGCCCTGCTCTGGTGAGACCCACTTGGGGTGCTGCATTCAACTGTGGGGTCCCCAGTACAAGAAAGCCATGGAGCAAGTCCAGAGGAGGCAAGAAAATTCATCAGAGGGCTGGAACATCCCTCCTGTGAAGAATGGCTGGGAGAGTTGGAGTTGTTCAGCCTGGAGAGGAGAAGGCTCTGGGGAGATCCTATCATGGCTTCTCAATAAATGAAAAGGACTTCTGAGAAATTTGGAATTTTTTACCAGGCTTGTAGTGACAGGACAAGGGGTAATAGTTTAAAGGTGAAGGAGAGTGGATTTAGATTGGATATAACAAAACATTTTTTACAGTGTTGATGGAAGTGGTTGCCCTAAGAAATTGTTGATCTTCATCATCTAAAGTGTTCAAGGTAAGGTTAGATGGGACTTTGAGCAACTTAGTCTAATCCATGATGTCCCACATCATGGCAGAGAGGTTGGACTGGATGATCTTTACATGTTCCTTCCAACCCAAACCATTCTCTAATACTCTGATTCTACAAATTTAGAGAGTACAACATATAGTTTATGGCATAGAATATTTTATCATTCAATTGATGTAACATATTCAAAATATTTTCTAATCTATTTAATAGATGAATTAGTGAACTATTTCATGTGTGTACTCAGGCTGAGAAGGTAACAAAGAGGACTTTCTCAATGTAGAATGTAAATATGTTCAAGTACAAGTTTAAGAATTTTCTCATAGGAGAAGTTTGGAAATCCCTTCCATAAATATTGAAGGAGATTGAAACTAAAAGAGACTATTCTTGAGTCCTTTTGTTTATTAGTTCTTTTTCTTTTCATATTTTAGGATATTCTGAAGATGCAGTGGCTTTAGAGAAATAGGCAAAACTACTGACTAATACACACTACAAGAAGAATGCAAAAAGGATGCAAACTTGTTATCTTCATCTTTAGTTTACAAACTACTTTGAATTTTTCTGCACTCCAGCATTCATTCTTTATTGTCTGCATTACTTATTTGTTGTATTTTTCATGTTACTGCTAGTTTATGGCAATATTTAATAATGATAAAATAAATATTATCTGTCCTTTATTCCCAGATGAATCATTATTTATTACTATTTCAATTTACTAATTACCAGAATTGAACAAATATAAATCTTCAGGATGGAACATGCCATATTAATGTCACTCTTGCAATAATACACTCTTTTAAAAAAACAATAGATAATATTAACCTACCTGTCAGGTATGTTTGTTCATGTAACTCTGTGATGCTTAATAACTCTGATTTCTGCTGTTGACAGCTTTTTCTTGCCTGATGCCATTTCAGAGCTGACTCAGAGTTTATCTGGTACTGGACATTTGTTAAAGGGTCTGTGTTCCACAAATCATTACTAGTAACTGTAGGGAGAAATGAAAATACTGTAACTCATCATGAAGACAAAGCCAGATAAAACATAGGGAAAAAAAATTGCATAGCAAAAGACAAAAAACACCTGAACTCTGCTATAGACAAATAGTTTGAAAGGAAACCTGAGGTTCTCTAGTGTAATAGAAGAGCCAGGGCAGTGGACAGGGAATGAAACAAGGTCACCATTTTCTCTGGTACAAGAAATCCGCTGTTTAAGGTAAACACGTGCTAAAATAGTTGATTTGTGAACATGGAGAAAAAGACTAAAAACTTCCAGGCTGATGCTAGCTAAGGTGTATATCAAACTGACCTTTTTTCTGAGGTAAACCCCAATATTTTTTACTCATTTTGGTCACTATGTGAAGTGGTTATGGATTTTCTTACTGTGATAGTGGTAATCAGACCCAAGTGCTGATCCAAAGCTGGTATCATCGGCATCCATCTCACATTTCCCTGCAATTCCTGATTTCTTAAGCATGTGTCTGACATAGTATGACTTTCTCCTCTGCCACGTAGCCTGATTGAACTCCTTAAATACCTGAACTTGGCACTTTTAGGTAATGCCAGTGAAAGCATCATCCAAAAGGACCCAACATTTGAAGTTACCCTGGAAGGTACCACCTCTTTACACTGCTGCAGTCTCTCCTGGCTTGTCTCAATTGTATCTCCACAAAGAGGCAACAGAAAGCAGTGTGATCTTGATCTGCCAAAAATGGAACCTACATGAGTTCCCAACACTGAGCTAAATATCACATAAAGGGAATAAAGTTGCATGACTAAAGCAGAACACAGCAGAGATCACTGCATGTCTGCCAACAATGAGAAAACAACTCAAATTCCTGAAGCCTTTATCAGCTTCTCAAGCTGCAGTCTGAAAAAAATTGAGAGAAAGAGGTCTTATCTGCATTCAGAGTGCTCAGAAAACTTCAGTCTGCAAATAGAGGGAAATAGTACAATAAACAAAACTCAAGACAAAGCATGATACACATTAAATTTCAGGGGGTCACCATTTCCACTTTTTCCTGTATTAAATCCGATTATCTATAGGTAATATGAAGTGCTTCTTTTCAAATTATCTTTATTTTAAAGAAGAAACCAAATGTAACCTACTGTAATAATGATGTTTCAGTAAAAATGGGAACTTTCATCTGATTATCAAATCAACTTCTGTCCAAAATATTTACAACTATCAGAATCAAAACTTCTTTGCTACACTGTGTTCTAACAGACCATACATCCCTGTTCACAAGCCTGGGATAAAATTAATACTGCAAAAATAGTAAAGTCTATAATTCAGTAAAGAAAACTGGCTCTAACTTGATAGTAAGAGGTTTAAAATAAATCTTGTGCAATTATTACAGAGAAGAGGTAAACAAGTCTTGGGCATTCATCCAACCTTCCACTTCAGTTCCCCAGCCTCATAATTTATAGTTGACTTCCATATGGTGCACTCTTGTAGAATTTTGGCCTTTCATAAAAATCAAACTCGTTGCTAATTCTTGGAAAATTTTCTTTTACGATATTTGAGTTTTAAGAACTCAAATGTGTTTGCACAGCAGGTTTTTGGAAAATCTATATACTATTTTTTAAAGCTTAGTTCCCCAGAGAAACAAAAATATGAATCACTTTTCTGGAATAATATATTTTAGCACCTAGGCTAAATTAATGTTACATCACACCTGTCCTCAGTACATAAGTAGAAAATTAATAAAAATCTGAATTCTGTCTCTACACAGATTAATTCAGCATGCATTTATTGTCTGCAGCTTTTGTTTCTGTCCTAGTCACATGCATTTTTATGTATTACTTAGAAGGCTTTCTGAATCCTTCACTAAATATATGGCTCTTTCACCTGTCAAGAAAGAGGCCTCAATGGACTTTCTCCCACTGGAATAGAGCTATAGGTACAAGTTGAGTCACTCTCCTGATGGTCTTACACTGTGCAACTTGTTTTCTTCCCCAACACCTTCTTAGAAGTGCAGCATACAGTTCAAAAAGACATGGTATAACCTATAAAGAAGCAGCATTTACTAGGCTACTAAAAATTGTTTGTTGTAGCAACATTTCTCAGTTCTTTTCCTTGGGGTTAAAGCTTCTGATCCTACTGTGTCAGCATCTCTTTCTAAATCACCAAACAAAGGGTCATATTCACAATTAATGTCACCTCTACTGATAAAACTTCTCTCTTCTATTGATTATAAAAACTGTTGCAAGAATGGTCTCATGCCCTCTTCATTTTGGAGAACATTTGAGGTGGTTTTTGTCACAGTGGGAAGTGGCTAGGCCAGCCACAGACATTTCACTGAAGGCCCTGGCCCCACTATGAGCTGCTGTAATTGTTTGCATCACATATTTTCATGCTGGAACCCTTGGTCCCCTCAACAGTTTAAGAAAAAACAAACACCTTATTCTTGGTAAATAAAATTTAACACACACAGGCTTAAGCATTCTATTTTAAAGGTGTTGTTGAAGTTTATCAACTTATCACTGTCTTACATCCCATATCTCTCTCATAGGCATGACTGAATCTTCTGCTACCATTAAAATATATGACCCAAACTTGAATATTTTATAGCCAGTACTGAAGAATTAGGAAGGAAACATGCAAGCAATCAGTATAAAGCAGCTTTTTCCAAAAATAATCACTGCCATCTGAATGGATTTCCTTGAATTATGCTGAAGAATTAAACAAAATCTTAATGATGCCTCCTATTTGTTGTATTCAAATAACAGTAGGCAGGGAGCATTCTTAAGTCAACTTTGTATGTGCTTTATTATGGGGTTGATATTCCCACCATATTTTTATTATCTTGAAAATTATACTGACATAGAAGGAAAAAAAAAGAGTGATTTTTATTTCTGTGAAAAAAATGAATGCAACATTCATGGAAATAAGGCAAGGACAGCAGTATTTTGTCATCAAACCAGTTAAGATCAACCCAAACAGTTTTCTTCACATCAAAGGAAAGGCATATTTTTCTCCTTAGCTCTGATTGCAGTCAGCTGGAGCTTTACAGCAAAACACAATAATAAAGAAGAAGGGAGGGAGAAGTGCTACCCTTCTCAGCATGACAGAAGAAGCAGCTTGCAGACAAGATGTTTAGTACATATTTTACAGAGGTCCAGAGAAAATTAATTAAAGTTTAAAAGAATTCAAATACATACAGGCATAAATTGCTCCCATTCACTTAAAGTAAAATCAGCATTTCTAAATAAAGGTCTGCATATTCATAATATTGCATTTTAAACTCCAAGTATACTCAAACCAGAGAATTTAGACTACAAATGCTTCTAATTGAGTTAAAAGACTGAAGTAACATATAGTATTATAGTACAGATTTGGGAAACACTGGTATGTAGTAAAGAGTTCATTAAAGTTTCTTCAAGTCTAAAAGGCAACTTATTCTCCAAAGTAATTTTAATTTTCAATTAAACTGTATTCTACCTTCAAGTTCCACTGCACAAATTTCTGCTTTGTGGCCCTCTGCATATACTATTTATGCTAATGTAACATCTTTACATCTAATTGACTTTCTATTTAAGTAAATGGTGGACAGAGAGATTCCAGAATATAATAAACATACTTTCACCCAAAAATAATTGGGCAATGTTTTTTTATGCTGGGTCCTATATTTGGATATTTAGGTAGCTCTTAAAATGAAAGCAGGCTAAACAGAGACAGAAACTGAACCATTTCAAACTGTAAAGCACATCTTGTAGACATATTTCCAGGCAGCTGAATGACAACACAGCAGAATCATGAATGTAAAAAGCTTACATTTTGTTGGGCAGAATCCATACTTCTTGTCAACATCATAGTCCGAAGTGGTTCCACACCAGAACCAGCCATCTGATCTGCCAGCATCTGTGCAGTCAGCATACCATTTGCCACCAAACTTAAAAGGAAATACACAAGGGGCCCCATTGGCATTTCCTTTCACTGTGTAGGTATCTAAGGAGATACAACAGTTAAAAATGTATAAACATTAATAAGCACAGGATTAAAGAGTTCATCTTTATGATCCTACTACAAAATATTATAGCAAGGAAAGCTTTCTAGCTTAGTGTACAACTGTACTAGAAATGGGACATTGATCATTTTACCCTAGGGCTAATGTTCACAATGAGACAAATTTTTGTTGCTAAGGGAGACAACTGACCACAGCTGGCTGAGCAATGACAAGCATATTCCCCTGCTATAATTTCACATGCATAACAATCAGAAGTATAAAATCCACACAGTTAAACAATTTTTTAAAGTGCAAAAAGCCATTGGGTGTTCTGTCAATAACCCAGTCAATTGCTGATCATTTTGGAAAGAGCATCTACATGTAAACTCAAAAGATACATACTACAAAGTGACTCCAGTATCTTATGCCCTAATAAATTTTATATTTGCATCTTAACATAATTTTTGTTTGCCCAGAAACCTGACTCAATAAAAGTTATGAAACTAACTAAAGCAGCTTTCTGTGTGTGCTCATGTAATGTACATGCGTTGATGGAAGGACATACAGGGGAATTGTACACGACAAGGATTTTTGGAGAGGTGACCATACTATCTCACAGAGCTGCTAGAAAACAGAGGAGGAAGGAATAGCAGGACATCGTTTCATTTCCCCCCGTCTTCTTTCACATAATTTGCTTTGTTAGGGTTCTTCTATTCTGGCTTCTGGCCAAGGACTAGTACTGCAATCAGCCATGGTGTAAACCTCAGAAACTGCATCCATACCTCCCTTTGTGACCATTTCTGTTTAACAAAAAGTACTAAGTGGAAAGTCAAATATATTCCCAGATACTTATTGTTGTAGTGTATTTTCAGATTTGGTTCTATGTTAGTTGGTTTGTGCTGGTTCCCCCTGGGTTTATTGGTTCCTTGCCAGTTTGTCAAACCCCGACCCTGCCCATGAAGCTGTCAATCCCTTCCCCTTCCCTCCCCATACCCGGAAAGTTCCTGCCTCCCGCACTTGTTACTGGCTGGTTTAAAGCTATCCCCTCCCCTTGAACACTCCCCTGAAATGTCAATCCCTTTACCCCTCCCTGGCATTCCCCTAAAGTACGAGGCCACACTGGTTAGTTTAAATTGCATCCCTCCCCTAGGTTTACCCGATTGCAATGTACTGCTGTCCCTCTCCCCGGACCCCACCCCGAGACCTCCCCTGCTCTCCACTGACTGGTCCCACATTCGAACCCTCCCCTGAGATCTGAGCCCGATAAAACCCCCTGCAGTCTGTGCTTTTTGCCTTTTTGGTAGTCAGGCCCTCCTCAGATTAAAAGTTGTTGAACGCTGAGCCAAAGGTCTCCCTTGGCTCCTTTGCTCCTGCCTGTGCTGGATTCCAATCTGCTCCCCAGAGCTGGCAGGGAGTGCTTGCTGCTGGTGCTGGTGTGTGTGGGCAGCCAGAGGGCATCTGCCTTCGAAGCAGCTTAGGCACCCGGGCAGCATGAGCCTTAGCCACTGCTTATCATGAATATATATAAAGATGTATTATACAAAACTCTTTCAAATTTAACTATTTAAAATAGCTTCTTTCTTTGTCTAACATTTTAGCACCAACTGTGAGACTCCCTGCAAACACCTAGGAAGACATCTGCAATACACTGGAAATGAAGATATCAAGAGTTAAATTATATCTTAGAGTTAGTTAATATTTGCACCCCAAGGAAAAAAAAAATATAACTAACGGACTATAGACTTACACTACACCTTTCTGTACTCGTGTAGCAAGTAGTAAAAGCTATCATCAACTGCTGTGAAATAGTTATACACATGTTTTGAATAACCAAAGAATTTTTTGTTCTCTCCAAATGGATCATCACCATGCATGGTTAAGTATCAAGCATCAATCACTTTCACAAGTTTGACATAAAACAAAATGAACCACTCAAAAAACAAAAAGCGTATCCACTGTTGATTTCACATGAATTCACACTCACTGATCATTAATAAGATTAGGGAAATTCTTCTACATGTACAAATATTTTAATTATCCACACATAAAAGTGAGTTTGAAATACAGAAATTAATTTACCTTCATAGCCTCGAGAACACAGATCATCTGTGGTTCCGTAGACTTTCCATCTACTCCATAAACCAGATCCCTTGTACAGCATAATATTCCTTTCCTGCTTGTTTCCATAGTTGAAGAACAAATCTTCCCCTTGGATTGCAAAGAGAGTCTCATTTCTGCATTCCCACCGCTGCAGTTCACTAGCCTTGTCACAAGGATACAGAGTGATCGGAACCCAGTCTTTCTTCGAGGGCACTCCCAAGCACAATTTGAATGCTATGCTCATAAGCTGGTGATCTGAGACCCACCTGAATTTTTGTGACTCATTTTCTTGAACGCAAGGAGCAGTAGTCACTGAATTAGAACTTTGAGCCAGTACACAGCGCTTGTGATCTTCGTTATATATTAAGAAGGTGCTAGTATCTGCAAGAAAAATAACACTGGAATGACTTGGGTTGAAGTAACCTCACCCACCATCTAAATGAAATATGAATCCGGACACTCCTCTCGGTCTTAAAATCTCATCATCTGTTCAGCAAAAGAAGGCGTGGACTACACCTGTTAAAGTGGCCGTACGATGCAAATAATTCAGATGTGAGGACATTTCAACTATTTTGTGTCAGTGAAAGCATCTACACACAAACGTACAAGGCAGCAGAGGTGTAGATGTAGCGTCTCCTGTAGGTTTAAAGTATGGGTTAAACTGAAGGGAGAAAGCACACTCTTGGTGTTAATCCATGGGAATTACTGAACTGAGGAAGCACAGACACTGTAGAGAGCAGATCCTGACACTGAGCTCTCCAGCAGCACTGGCTCTCAGGCGAGGGGAGATGACAACAGTCACTAAGTGTTCAGGCTCTCCTCACAGTGGGGAGCTCTGTTCTCAAAAGCCCTGCTAAAATCTTTAAAGTATTAACTGAGGGGAAGGATATGTTTTCAAGCTTTACCCACAAGCTTCTTGTAGAACATCTTTATTTTTCACTTCAGTCATCAGTGACTTCTTTCTTGCATCTCTCCATTATGAATGAAATACCAACAGCAGTGGGATTTGCCATCACCAGTTTATGCCTCTTCATGCCTTATGAAAATATACAAAGTTCTTCACAGCTTCCCAAGTTATTTCTCCCTCTTATTAAACAGTGCTTCACAGTATGCATTTTCACATATTCAAGGTTGATTTCAAATTTGTAGCCACTTGAAAAGTTTTTAGCATCTTTTACACTTGGATGTGCTATGGGGTGTAACATATCTGAACTGATCTTGTTGAAAGACTGAAAATTTCTCCTCTCTGATCCACCTGAGATGTATTTTATCATGCTCTTTCACATAAGGTAACAGGATGTTCAAAATTTTAAAGCTGTATTTTAACTGGGCTATGAGCTAGAAAGGAGAAATATTAATTTATGTGACTCTAGGGACTGAAGCTGATTAAAATACTATTGATTTTCGTGTATGACAACTAAACATTCTGCAATAGAGAAATATTTAAGGGGAAAACAGGCTAACCACAGAAAGTCTTCCCTTCTCTGCTGAGGCTCTAATGTGGAAATGATCATACTTTTCTGCAGAAGAACAATCCAGGAACAAATAACTTCTCTCTCAGAGAAAGAGCTGACCTAGACCTATCTCATCTATAGTTCAGCTTCCTTCTCTTGTCCTTTGGCTTCCAACTCACTGGGAAGTAGTGTAAAACTGATGAGCACTGAAGGCAGAAATTGTTGTCTTTTGCCAATCTGTTTTACTCACAGACAATACAAGGAAATGTATAATTATCACTGCTGGTGACAACTTCTTTTTATTCTGCTTTTCTACCAAGCATTTAGCACAATGTTATTGTAAACTGATACATGCAAGGCTTGCAACTCTCCTTTTCCTGAAATCGTGTTTAAAGTTTCTGGATAAAAGAGATGTCACAGAAAACACTACCTGATTTTTCAAACTGCTAAAATTGTATCTGTGGCCTAAAATAACATTTCTTATTTTCTGGTTCTTGTGGTGCTGAAGGGAAGATGATATGCACATGAAACAAGCATTCCTAAGTCAAAAGCCCAGATTGTTGCATCCAAGCATGAAAGGTGCAGAGTTTTGGCTTCAGAAATGTAGTTAAAAAGGGGGGAGAGGTGAACAAAACATAGGCTTTCCACTATTCTGACAGTGCCTTTACAAAGCATAAAGGAAGTGTGTAAACCCAATGTACAAGGGCCCCATTGAATATTCCCAGTGCAGGGTGTAGTACATATGTAAGCAGCTAAAAGGCCAGCACAGCCCAGCAGGCATTGATAATAAGTTGACACCAAAACAGGAGAACAGAACAAGAGGTAGCAGGATGCTGGAGCAACTGTGGCTGAGGCTGTAATTGCAGGACTTCGTTTCCCCTCCGTGTTGCTCCTCTCTAATCCATGGCCATCGAGCAGACTTGTAACTTAGTCCCATGTTGCTCCAGTTTGCAGCTTAATTTGTTTGTTGTGCTATCTCACTCACCTAAGGGGATTCCCATACAACAGTATCTGTGTGAGTAATTAGACAGTCTAGAAGAAGCAAGCCAGGTATTTCTGCAGCACTTCCTCTGCTCTGCCGACTCCTCTCTGTAAACACTTGATCCCACTCCTGCCAGCATGATGAGCTGTATCTCTGTAAAACGGGCTGAGCAGAATTACACATAGCACCATTAGCTGTGTTTCAGTGCTCTGTAGCAACATTTGGGATAGAGCTCTGTAACAGGTGCTGTTCTTCACTACAGATGAACCGTGGGTGGAACACTTTAAGGTCCACCACAGTGTGCTCGTGAGTACCATAGTGCTAGTACTTTGAATTAAACATATTTCTAACAGTAATTCATATTTTGAAACTTAGTCCTGGAAGGAAGTTCTTTAAAATGCATAAGATGCCAGGCTTAGGAAACAACTTCGCCATTACCAGTGCACCACCAGTCATTCAGAGAGAACCTTTTCCCCCAAATGTCCCAAGTATATCCCAACAGAATTTTTCTCACAGGTTTTCATTTCTCTTTACCCACAACACTGTGACTATTTTCCTATCTATCTCTGGCCCCAAGCTGTATCTTAAAAATTGTGCCAGAATCTCACCAGACAGCATCATTTCCACAGTAGAGATTTCCAGTATGCCAGACTGGCTTCACACTCTGCAGCATTTGCTAACCATCACAGATTATGAGTGTAAATAAAAAAGTAATTTGTGAAGCCACTGAAGTGCTACCAGTGTTAAACACTAATGGAGAGCACCAGAAGAGCACACCAAAAGCCAGAAGCAAAAGAGGGAGCAAGGAGGCAGAAGCAGATAGGGCAACTCTCTTCTCTTCACAGATTCTTGCTTACCAGATGGCCTAAAGTGATTGCTGCTAATTACACAAAGGAAGAAAGGGTACACGGCAGTGTCACAAAGTTTTGTATCAGTAGATTTCAATTTAGATAGCACAGGATGCTGAGAGGTTTTCAGGAAGGGCAGGTGCAAAACTTTCACTGAAAAATAGCTGTGAGCTGGAATTCGTGGCAAATCTCAGGGTAAGCGGGTACAAACTCCAGGTATCCCCAAGTAACAGAACTTCCCCTTGTTTTCATACCTCTATCCATACCAGCACCTCAGCTACCTTAACATCCCCCCACGAAAGCCATCTGCCAAAAGTAGGGCCCGTCCAAGAGGACTGGAGGACGGGCAGAGTCCCAGTACCCGGCAGCTCTGCAGAGCTCTGCGGTGAGCAGGTCTCCGAGGGAAGGCTGGGTGCTGCTATTGAATCGGTCAGCAGTGGGGGAAACTGAGGCAGAGCCATGGGCACCCGAAAGGCCGCCCTGCCGGGCAGCTTTGCCCACCGGGCACCTCGGGATGCAGGCGAGGAGGGGGTCCCGCGGGGAGGCCGCCCCCTCAGCGAGGGTTAAATGGTCCTGGGCTTCACCTGCGCGGACGCTCCTTCCCCACGCCCCCCGCAAGCCCCAGGTCGGGCTCGGCTCTGTGCCCGCCGTGACACCTCGTTTTTCGGCTCGGCTGCCCCGCACAGCCCCTGCGGGCACTTACCCAGCAGCGGAAAAGCCCGGGGGAGAAGCCCGAGCAGAAGCAGGAGCAGGGAGGGAGCCATCGCCGCGGCTGAGGAGAGGAGAGGAGAGGGTGTCCGGCCGGGCAGGTCCGCCGCACTTGTGAAGGGCTGGTGGATCAGGGGAAAACTCTGGGCTCCAAATGATAAGGAAATATCCTGTCACATGGGGCGTTTTGAAATAACAGGAATTCGCTGTTCAAACTTTGCTTTCCTAAGCTGAATTTTTTCCCTTAGCGGAGGAAAGAGCCTCCTTCCAGGCATGTGCAGGTGATTAAGCGGTGACAGCTGAGAGAAGCGCTGCTGTTTTTGTTGTTGCCGTTGTGTCTGGTGTTTATTTTTCTCTTTTTCCCCTTTGCGCCTCTGTCACCCTTGCATCTGGGTCAGTGTTTTTTCTTCCAAGAAAATTAGTCAACCGCGCTCCGAGGAGGACATCCCTCTCCTTTCCTTCTGGGGTAAGGAAAGGAAAAGGATAAAGGGCAAGAAACCCAAGTCCCAAAGAAAACCCCTGCTCGAATGACCAGTTTGCTCCCCAGAGCGAGGACTGCAGAAGGAGTAGAGACCTACTTTTGGGAAGCCGGGATCTGCGCTGCGCCCCCGTCCCCATCACTCCTCCCCCAGGCGAGAGCAGGTCGCTCCGCCGGGAGCGGGGCGCGGCCGGGGCTCGGGGCTGCCGAGCAGCAACCGGAGGGGACGAGGGAGGGTAAGAACCCTAAGAGGCATTGTCTGAACGCCAATAAATTATTTTCACCCGATTTGTTTGTTTGCTTATTTATTCTGCTGACAGTGATGGCTCTATCTGCTGTTAAGAGGACTCAAATCTTGCTCATGAATCAGTGGGAGAAAGACACACCTTTGCCTGCTAGCTGGGTTTCACAAGCTGAAGCACCTGCCTGGAATTAAATGATCTTTCTGAAAAGGTGCCTTTAGAGCACAGTCTGCCTTGAGGTTTTTACAGCCTAATGCTGTGCTGGCTACAAAACCTTCCCCATGTGCTTTTTTGTGGAGAGTAGCATATTATTTCTTCAAGATCAAGATACAGTCTGAAGAGTCCCAACTGGGTTGAAAACATCAGTCTTACTGTTGTTTTACTTGGAGAGGCTTTTGAAACACATGGGACTTACTGGGTATTTTGATGGGGCATACATGAGGCTTAGGGAGCACCTTATTGCTCTCTACAACTCCCTGACAAGAGAGTGTTGTGAGGTGGGGCTTGGTCTCTTCTCCCAGGTAACCAGTGACAGGACAGGAACAAATGGCCTGAAGTTACACCAGGGTAGATTTAGGCTGGATATTAGTAAAAATTTGTTTCCTGAAAGAGTTGTCCATCACTGCAACAGGCTGCCCAGGGAAATGGTGGAGAAACCATCCCTGAAAGTGTTTTAAAATGTGGAGATGTGGTGCTAAGAGGCATGAATTATTGGTGGCTTGGAAGTGCTGGATTAATGGTTGGATTCAATGCTCTTAGAGGTCTTTTCCAACCTTAAACATTCTATGGTTCTATGAACCTGGAAGGCATCAAACCTACCACGTGTATGAAGCCTGTTGTGCAGCAGCTCTCCCTGTGTTGTCATGCACTTGGAAATCTCTGATAAGTATTAGAAAATTGTCAAAAGCTTCCTTGATGGCAGTTCTGGGTGGTAAAGTAAAGCACATCAGGGAAACACCAATATGAGATTAGTATGGAAAGAGGCAGAGCAGAGTAAGAAGGTATTTGACATTATTGTAAGAGGAGAACAAACAATGGAGATTAAAAACAAGCTCATTTGAAGTCAGTGAAACTCCTGGTGACATCGGAAAGAATTCCAGCCAGGCACTTCAGCAGTGCTGGGTCCTCTTGGGGGCTGTGTGAGGGGAGTGAAGAGGAAGTGGTCCATAATTTCTCTCAACATCTGTAGAATCACAAAAAGGTCAGGAGCAGCCTGGCCCAGGGACAGGAGGTGGGAAGTATTTCAGCCATAATCAGCAATGTTCTGTATTGTTGTGTTGATGAATTGCCATGTGGGAAACTTAATCTCTTGCTGTAGTGTATGGCAGATACTTATTTTTCCCTAATTATTTGCAAAATCCAAAAGCCCAGGAAAACATCTAGTGCTAAAAGGAGCAAGTCAGAAGACTCAGAACAATGCTGCTGCCCTAATAGAACACTGCTATTTTTAAGACTATCACTGAAAGTTTGAGTATTTGTGGTATTCCTTTTGCTCAAGATAAACAAAGCAGGGAGATGCTGTGTGAAGTTCAGTCTCAATGTAAAAGAAATGAAACTGCCACCAAGTCTTTACATGGTTATGTAAAGACTGGTTATGTGATGGTTATGGGCAGCAAAGGCTGCATGTAACTTAAGTGAATATATGTGTTGCACAAATAGGCAGAAGAAGGGAATTAAGTAGATGAGTAGTGATAGCTCGTTGGCTGTCAGTGGCTGTACCAGGAATGAGCTGTACTCTGAAGTGACAGAAGAAGCTGTATTAGGCTATTCTTGGAGTTTCTCAAAACTGAACTGTGCAAGATGCTGAGCAACCTGATCGAAGTTAGCCCTTCTTTAGAGAGGAGGTCATGCTAGATGATTTCCCAAAATCTCTTCCAACCAAAATGAGACTTCAGAAGAGGTACTTCCAAGGGAAGTATTCCAGCCTCCCTTCCTGATCTGAAAACTGCCTTTTTCTCATTGTCCCTTACACGCACTTGAGACACCAGTTCAAAGCCATTTTCACACAGACATATGTGATACACAAATAGATATGTCTATGTGTGTATACATATGTCTACAATAACCCCTGAATAGAGTACACAGGTCTTGATGAGCTTATTCATGTAGCCTCTGTCTCATCTGCAGCACAATCATCAGTAATTATATCTGAATCTGGCTTCCTCTTCCATTGTGCAAATACACTAATCATATATTCTGATCTAATGTAGTCAAAGGGAAAGACTTTCTCTCTTCTGAGTCAAAAGTATTCAGCAGTCTCCTGCTGTAGGGGTTTGTAGGCAAAAAGTTACCAAAATCTCAATCTGCTAAATAACTAATGACAGGGTACATGTCCTAGACAGACATATGTTTTCATCTCTCCCGTGGGTAGGAAGCCAGCTGACATTTACACAGAACAGAAAGGCTTGAGTTCCTCTGAGACAGGTCAGACCCTCTCTTCTTCTGGCACATCCAGTTCTTGCAACTGGTCATTCTTCCTGGAAAAATACATTGAAATCCTGAAGCCACACTGGCCCTTGACTTTTATAGCTGACTGGAAAATGGCAAGTTCAGTCCCAAATGAAATCATCCAGACTGAAACATAATATGCCTGTAGTGTATGTGTGGAAGAAAAGCAGTGTATTACTATCCATGCTTTTACATTTGCATCCAAGATGTTTTTTGATGTTTCCTCTGGGAACCTGTATCTTTCAGATGGTATCCAATAGTTATCTACATATTACTAATTTTTGCTGCTGTGGGTTACTTGCAATGGAAGCCTAAAACCATTTCTGTATGTCATTAGTCATCCTAGAGTATTTAAATAACATCCTCACACTAATGAATTATTTGTGAGAGAGAGTTTTCTAGAAGATTTTATTGTTGTCAGGAGATAACTAAAATTAGACAGTGTACTGGTTTTGACTGGGATGGAGTTAATTTTCTTTGCAGCAGCTCAGATGGTGATGTATTTTGAGTTTATGACCAAAAGAGTGCTGATAACACAGGGATGTTGTAGTTATTACTGAACAGTTTTGTACAGCCTCAAAGCCTTTTCTGCTTCTCATGCTACCCCATCAGTGAGCAGGCAGGGGTGGGCAAGAAGTTGGGAAGGGACACAGCTAGGACAGCTGATCCCAATGGACTGAAAAGATATTCCACACTCTATGATGTCATGCTCAGCCATAAAAGCTGGGGGAATGAGAAGGAAGGGGGGACATTCAGAGTTAAGGTGTCTGTCTTCCCAAGGCCCTGATTTTCTTGGGAAGTGGCTGAACACCTGTCTGCTGCTGGAATGGAGGGGAAGAATTCCTCTTTTTTGTTTTTGTTCATGCAGCCTTTTCCTTTCCCTATTAAAGTGCCTTTATCTCAACCCATGAGTTTTGTCACTTTCCCCCTTCTGTTCTTGCCCCCATCCTAAAGCAGGAGAGTGAGCGAGCAGCTGTGTGGGGTTGAGCTGCCAGCTGGGGTTAAACTACAATGGACACAGAATAAAATACTAGTTATTAAAATAATTTCAAGAACTTTACTCTTCTATACATTATAATTAGTGTTTGGGGGTGAGAGAATTTTTGTTCATTTAAACCAGAATCTTCCAGGGTAAAAAAAGAGTTAAAACCTAAGAGGAAAATCACAGAAAATGAACAGAAATCTTGAATTTTCTCAAAGAATATTCAATGACTGTCAAACTAAATGTATCTATCAAGTAGAGGCGAAATCCTTTCATTCATACATTATTGTGTATGAACTAAAAGAGCCAGGACACAAACCTGTGAATGCTGGGTGTGGATCAACACACCACACCACAGTTCATTTCAGGCATAGCTAAAGCTGAAGCAGGCACATTTCCTCCATACAGCAGCTAGCAGAAAGAAGGGTTATGAACACTTTCAGCATGTTTTCATCTCTTGCTTTGCAAGGCTTAAGCTCCTCTTGTTGATTCTGCAAAAACACAACACAGCTAATAGGAACAATGAACAAAATAATACATAAGTAGGATACAGTACAGCACTGGTTTTACAATACCATTATCTCTACAACAAATTGTGACCTCTGGTGAGAAAAAAAGGAAAAATAATGCAATAATACACTCCCAAGAAAATAATTAATTTCTCTGTAATCACTTTAAATCCCACCAAAAGAAAAAATCCTCTAAATACACAAATGTATTCAGCCCCTACGTGTCCTATAATAGGAGTACAGCCATCCTTACAGTAACCTCCCTTTGCTGTCAATGGATGGAGAAAAGGAGGAGCAATATAGAGGGGACCAATTTAGATCTCATACTCTTTTGTTTGGTCTTACCTAACTTGAGCCTGAGCCTGCATTCCTAAGCAGGATACTTACATCATTGTGCTAAGTAGTACAATAGGATAAATGTTAACTCAGAATGACTTTTTTTTTTCCAAGGCAACGTCTCAAGCCTTTATTGTGAAGTCCTACATGGCTTTCTTATTTAAAAATGATTTTTAATTAAATTAAATCCATGCTACAAATCCCCTGCAGCCAGAAGGCAGAAAGTGAATTCTACTGTAGAAGCATTTGTTGACCTTCCCAGTATATTCCACTTTCTTTCTCATTCTGTAGTAATAAATCACTCCTAACACTGTGGGATTTTTTTTTATTTATTTACAGTGTTCTACAGGTTAAATTTAGAGCTGTACACACCCAGAGCAGTGGGACCCATGGCTCTGTTATCTACACAAGATACAATTACTGGACTGCCATTTCTGTTACACCTAGGTACAATAAGCCTTCTGATAAGACTCTTAACAAAATGAATACATATCTTTAATCCTGGTCCTAGATTTATATGTACAATGGTGATCTCTAAGATTTCTCCAGGCACAATAATCACGGAGGATCATCAAGTTTGGAAGAAACCTTGAAGATCATCAAGTCCAACCATCAAAGTAACACCACTATAATGTCCCCTAAGCCATATCCCTAACATCCAGACATCTCTTGGACTCTTCCAGAGACAGCGACTCCATCACCTCCTTGGCCAATTTATACCAATGCCTAACCCCTCTTGCAGTGAAATAAAAATTTCTAATATCTAAAATTTGGAACTCAGTGGGAGCAGAGCAGGACACACTTGAAAGTAATATAATGCCATAACTTACTTATAAGTTACTACCTTTGAGCTGTGTGTTCATTTCCAGTCATTTATCATGGTTAAAAGGAGATGTAGGAGGAATGTTGCAGTAAACATATGAAGCAACATTTAATAAAGGATGAAGACAAATAGTTATTTTTAGAAATGAATGGCAAAAGATGATATATGATAGGAAAAAGTATCAGATTATAGGAAAAGATACAGAGCTGATTTGTATTTTCTATTTGCCATATCACAATATACGTGCCCAAAAAAATCCAGTGTAATTCATAAACAACAGTCTTCGTATCCATAGTCATTATCAACTTAGAATATATCCATGACATGAGCACAGCAGTCCTTCAGGAACTATCCTCCTTTAGGACAGAAATAAATCTGTAGGATAAAGCATTTAAGAAGAAACTTCAAAAAAAAGCAGGTTAAGGGATCAACAGGTAACAAGTCTTGGTTGGCTTTTTTTGCAGAGAAGAGGGTTCTTTCTTTTGCTTGTTTGTTGTTTTTTTTTTAACATTAATTAATCAAATTTTGGATGAAATCATAGGCCACACTCTGTAACCACAGATTTGATCCTGTCTCACTAGAATAGGAATATTATGGTATCCCTGTAAGTATTGAGAGAATACCAAGAAATCTTTAAATCATTCTTTTGGCAAGTCTTCTGTTGCGCTCTAGTTGGAAATGTTTTAATACCCTGTACTATAAATAAAAGTCTACAAGCATGATCAGTATGCCCATAAGTCTATGCCCTCCTGAATTTGTCATGGTTACAGTAGCAAAATACCACACATGTGACATAAGAGAAAGGAAACAGTTTTGAGTGCAATTTCACAAAGAACTATGAAGTTGAACAACAACATGAAATTTAAAATGTGTTTATTTTAAATACAGATTATACTGTCCCTAATGTCAGTGAGATGATTTTTACAAATTACTGCTAGCCTCAAATTTATGAAATGTTACCCATGGTATAGGTTTTACCCATAGGTAGAATAACACATTTTTGAATGGAAATATACCTAATTTTAGTAAAAGGTACTGAGAACTGCAGTTTCATATATGATTTAATGTTCAAACCTTCTGTCTGGTTCAGGAATTCTTTAAACTTATGCTGTCTGCATTGATAATTTTTTCACCTGTATTTTATAATTTTAGCAGAATTCATTTTTTTTCTCAGAAAACTAACTCAGTAAGGAATGAAATATTATTAATTATTATGTACATTAAGCAGTCACTGAGTACACATTATTGAAGCTTCAACATAATAGGAGGGCAAACTAAATTTTATTTCAGAACTCATGTTTATATTCCATTCTAATTTCAACAACAGGATTTTTATTTTGGCAATATTTCCTGCAGAACAGAGTAGAATTTCCATGCCTCGGTGCTGTCTGTGTCAGAACAGACTGAGCATCCCACTCAGTGACTTCCCTTCAGGCCAGCTCCAGCACCATGAGATGGCCCTTGTCCCACTAACAGCTCCCCTTCTGCTTTGCTCATGAATGTGCTGGGCTTGTCTCTCCTGTGACCAAGACTGCCAATGATATTTTTATTTGACATTGTTTAGTCACCAAATAATATCATTTTGCTTAGTCCAAAATTATTTATGCATTCAGATGCAGCTCATCAAATCCGTTTGATTTTGTCATGCTGGCTTCACAAGCAGGGGTGACCCCTTAGACCACAGCAGGCTGCACTAGGCCTGTGCAGAGCCAGGGCCACCTCCCACCTGTGCCCTGCCTGGTGCCCAGACCTGCAGCACCAGTCCTGGCACTGCAGCATCCCCCAGGAACATCACCAGCCCCCAAGAACTCACAGCTGAGCATAAAGCCAGTTCCAAGTACCAAACCTCGTGATCCCATGTTTCACCCATCCTTAAAATAACACAGTTGCTACCTCCCTCCACTTACTAGAGAAGCATATAGTGTGAAATGTATATTGAGTACGCAATATAAGGAAATTTATGAGCCAAAAAGTAGCTGAGATAATCTCAAAACTGTTCTCCCCCCAGCCTACTTCCAGTGAAATAAAGGCTGTGTAACAGATTTGTAGATTGTGCCCTAAAGGAGTATGTGTGAAGGAGGGTGACCTCTGAGGCAGGGGTAGGGGGAGGGAGGCTGTACTAGCTGGTGTGTGGGAGCAGCTCTGGTGGAGGGAGTGCACCTGCTGGGGGTGAGGAGGAGCTGGGGTGTTGCTGTGAGAAGGCACATGCTGAAACACAACATGCTGATGTAGTGTCCTGAGCAGGTCTATCAATACTTGCAGGACGATGGCCACTCCTAGGTGAGGTAGTTACATCATGATAAAACTTGGTAGGAGATGGAGTGATTAAGTACAATCATGAAAGCTTTCCTCAGAAGAGTAGGGAGCCACATCAAAGACCAAAAGAGAAGCAGCACCTGGGTCCTAGTTGAAAAATGTCCTGTGCAATAAAACTATTCAGGGTCCAATGCTTCCACAGTATTTTCTGTGATTATTATATCCTTTTTTGCACCAGCAGTGGAGATCAGCCCTCATACATGTGGATATTGACAGCACTACAGAGCTGAGTAGCCTCATACACTCTCCCCATCTCTCCTGCAAAATAGTCCTGTACTTCTTCCCTGACCAAATAGAAGCAGTCCTGTTACCAGGAGAGCTTCATCCCCTGTTTTTGTATAGATAGATATAAGTTGTCTGTGGCTAGGCTAGACTCCAACTATTGTTGGTACTTCCCTAGATGAACATTTCTTATGTAAGTCAAAAGAAAAAAAAGAAAAAAAAGTAAAACCTGAACAAATTAAAACCTCAAAACACAACTGGGAAAGAAGGTCCTATAGAAGATACCTAGAGGAAAGGCATAATAATCCCAAACCAGGCAGAGTTTGGGATTTGGTGTCTGCATTTCCTGGTGCCTTAGCTAACAGCAAGAGATCAGCCACAGTTGTGGCTGATTTATTTTGATGCCTCATTTCAGCAGGAGTTAGGCATAAAAATAACTTTGAAAATATGAAACCTAGACGTTAGTTTAATCCTGAGTGTGAAGTTGCAAGACTGATTAAATGGCAGTTAAATAAGAAAAAATAATCAAATGGAAATAATTACTCTGATAGGTTAAGAATACTTTTGTGATAGGGTAGGTATTTGCATTTTTTTGAGATTTAGATTGTCAATATCTTTCCTACAATTTTCCATCTCCTCTATTTTATATAAGAAACTTTCACATATTTCCAGTTACTTCTGTTATTTCAAGCATTGTGAGACTGCTTAGATAAAACAAACTGATTTTTCACTGACTAGGAGTTAGCTGTGCTGTCTGCATTTAAACCCAAGTTAGGTTACCTCCACCAGAAATGAAATATCTGCAGCATTCAGTTCAGTACAAGACAGTCTTGGAGACTGTTTCTGAAGGTACAGCAGCAATGGTGCCATTTGTTATTTCCCCCAGTACAGTGCGTAGCTGCTCAGGCAGCCCCACTGTGGCAGCCTGCCAAGGAACCCAGACAGCAACGAGACAACAGCTTCGTCCTCTGTGTGTTTCATTCTGACATTGTCACCTTATCTAAGCTTTCTGTGGAGTAATGGGTTTGAAATCTTGAACAACTCAAAATATCTGTGTTTTCTTCGAACAGCTTCCTTCTGCAGTATCAAAACATTTGCTTTTTCTTCCTAAAATAAAAATATTCACTTCAGCTCTGTTCCACATGCAGGATTTTAATGGACTATTCTTCTTAGGAGTACTAGCAGCTCTTCCTGCCTGTTATCTATGACCAGAAGTGAGCTGATCCATCAGTTTTCACAGGAAACCAAATCAGCAAATGTCACACGGGCAGTGAAACAGGATATAGTAAACCATGCTCCCCATATACAATACCGTGCTTCCTTTACACTTTTAAAGCTGAGACCCAAGTGGCAAACAGCAAATATAGGTAAAGGGGAGAAAGAAAGATGAAGAGCTTCATAAATCTTAAAACCCAATCCTCCTTACAAACTAATCAGTCCAAATGTAAGCAACTGAAGGTGAACATTAAGTGCTCAGGATATCACGTGCCTTTGAGTCAGAACATGGTCCAAATAGGCTTATCTTATACATCCTTAAATCTTGTTTGCTTTAATAATTCTCCTGTGTGAGGTATTTAACTACTGCACCCAAAGCAGGAAACTTCTGTAAATCTCTTGAAATTGCAGAACATGCCATAACTCTGATTTCAATCAGAGGCCTGGTTTACTTTATATCTTTTATAACATAAAGAGGTAACTTTTGACACAGACTTAAAATATTGCTTGGTCTACAGAAATTGAGGGTTTCTATGGATGAATCCTCTCTATACAAAGCATGTGTGTCCTCCTAGAAACAAAGCTTTATTATTAAAGATTCATTTATTCACCCAGTCTTCTTCCTTCTCTGTCTCTCCTTATTGCATCATTTAGTTTGAGTTCTTCCTTGCTTTTTTTTCATTCTCTCCACCTTTCTCAATTCCTTGAGACCCTGCCCCACACAAAAATGTTCAAAGTGAAACCATATTTGGCTGTATAGCACTAAGAATAAGGATTAAAAACATTTCATTATGATCTCTTGCTTGCCATTCCTGTTCCAAAGTAGAACATTACCCAAAAATACTGACTACTATATTCCATGTTTTGCCAGAGATACCTTCAACGGCTGCCTCTTTCATTCATCTCTGCAAGACAAACAAGTATTACAAGTAAAAAAGGCTGAATACCAGTAATAAGCTACGGAGAGCTTGTCAAGCCTAGTTTAGCTGAGAAATTCAGATAAAGTATTTCTGGGTAATTATGACAGATTGAATATGTAGTCAAGATTCACTTAACAGCACAACAGTTGTGCTGTTACACAAAATCCCTTACAGTTTTGCATTGGGAGTCACAATCACAGAAAGGTTAAAAAATCAGTGAAGATTACTATCCATGCAAAGTATATGCTAGAAGGTGACATCTGTATCAATAACTGAATACGGCATTCTCCTCTCAAAGAAGGCAAAGATCCTTCCTTATCAACACTCTCAAATGAAATACAGTCTTTTTAGGCTTGTGCTGCAGATACTGATCTTATGCAGAACTGATCATTATTCTTAATAGAAATTAACCCAAGATTATTGTACTTCAGGGGCCAAGTTCACTATTTTACAAAGGACTTTGTAACCCTGGTAAAAATAGAAAAAAACAGACAATTTTGATATTCCAGTAAATTCTGTGTACAAGGCAGGTTTAAATATTCTGTGAATATCCAGACAATGCTACAGCTGTCATGAAGGATCGCAGAACTTAAAAAGGAATTGTGAAAAGGAGACTTTTTTCTGACTTTATTGATAAGAAAGATTTTTACGCCAACAGGATTTACTGTTGCGTAACATTCAGTACGGTTGCTGATAAATACTGGTCTGGTCTGAGCCAGGAGATCATATTCCTTAACACAGCAGTAGATTATAAAAATAAAATTGCATTTATAGCAGGTCAACACTGTTTTACCTGACTGCTGCCTATATGTGAAACTGTATTGCAATGAAATAACAACATTTCTTAACAGTTTAAAACTGGTTCTCCAGGGAAGTTGTGGATGCCTCATCCCTGGAAGTGTTCAAGGCCAAGCTGAATGTGGTTCTGAGGAAGTGCAAGGTGTCCCTGTCCATGACAGGGGTTTGGAACTAGATAATCTGGAAGGTCCCTTCCAACACAGACCATTCTGTGTTTCTGTGAATCTTAAAAGTAAGGCAAAATGTATGGCAAACTACTCATAAAATTTTATGATGGACTTGCCACACATACTAAATTAATTTTGTTTCTGAATCCTACAATGAACAAAATTAGCAAGCAGGATGGAACTATTAGCATGTACTTGGAACTTGGGGAACCACACTTTGGTCCCCAAGAACAGAGGTGCTCCTTGCCTTGGTTGAAATCTGGTCAATCCTCTTGGTGAAACTGCACCACTGACGAAGAGAAAATAAAGTGAATAAGAAAGCAATAATCCCAAGTTAATGGCAAGATGCTGTGTAAGTAATACCCGATAGGCCAAAGAGATATTGCAGAAACATAAAAATACAAAGCCCAGTTAAAGCAATTTTGTGACTGAACCAGTGATGTGGGACACAGGACTTCTGAGGTTAAAGATCAGTACTGTCTGCATTTCAGAAAACAAGGTAAAAGGCTCCATAGGACACCTGTATTATGTGGAAGGACAGTCTGCAGACTGGAAACAGAGAATTAGAGGGAGAGAGAGAAAGGTTGCATGTATGTGTACATATGAAATTAATTAGATTTATGATTAACCATTAGTATTTCTGGGCATGCTTGCTATAAGGATCAAGTATGAGAAAGCATGTGAGGAGCTAACCATTAGGAAATACATATACTACATGGAACTGATTGAATATATATACAGGAGTGCTGGGATTTGGACCTTCTGCATTGCTGCTCCAGTACAGGATCCCACTGAATGCTGCTCAACTCAGTGCTGTTCATATACAAAATTATTTCATGCTACCTATTGTCTGTCTTGAATAATGAAAGGAACAAATCTGGTGTCAATTTGAGTCTCAGAGATGGACAAACTCAAG
This sequence comes from Chaetops frenatus, assembly GCA_013400775.1. Lineage (NCBI taxonomy): Eukaryota > Metazoa > Chordata > Aves > Passeriformes > Picathartidae > Chaetops > Chaetops frenatus. The sequence continues at coordinate 221,422 of VZTR01023662.1, read as the reverse complement.
GAGTCTAGTTCTTGGAAGAAGCAATTAGGAATTGGTCTGAGCAACTAGGACACATAGGTGCCACCTGAAGAGACCAGTGTAACTCTGAAACCTCAGAGGAAACAGCTAACATTTAGAGAAAGCCCTGATCATCCAGAAGATAAGAATGTTCAAGATTAGAAAGTATGTCTGTTTTGAGAGAACAAGCTTACTAATATAAACTACTAAATTAACATCATCTACGTTATACTTAAGTGAGCAGGAAGAACTTTAAAAATTACCAATGCTATATACTAGTGGTTATAGTGGAGTGTCATTAGCCACACAATCAGATAATATGCATCATGATTCCAGAGAAGCTGCAAGAAACTGACTCTAGAGTGAGACTGTGGAGTTGAATTAGGCAAAAAATTCTTCACTGTTTGTTTTGCCTCACCCCACCAGGAGGAAAGAGAGTTCTCTAAACAAACACACCCCTAACAAGGGTCTTTTAGACACCACCCATGTCTTCTCTGAAAAAAACCCAACCAGCTTATCTGAAAGTTTCAATAGCACATTTCAGTGAGATGCTTGGTGTTGACCCTGTGTTCAAACTCAGGTTCAGAGAACCATGACTTCTCTGCTAGACAAGACTTCCATTTGTTCTTAAGTAAACCAGTGTATTTTTATGAAAATCATTGTATTGCCTATAAATCATCAGGCCGTATGATTTTTGCTGAAGGATTTGCCTAACTATTCTTCAGCATCAGCCATGATATTTCACAAAGCAAAGAAAAAGACTAGTTTGGGGAAATTTTCACAAATCTAAAAGCCATTAAAACCCAGGGATCTAAATGTTCACATTCCCTTGAAAAGTACAGTAAATTGGGACAGTCTGGCACATAGACTGCAAAATAAAACACATCTGCATAATCCACAAATACCTGAGAATGCATGAGCCAACAAGGGCAAGCCATCAGCACTGGCTAGAAATAGATTCCAGTGTGATTTCAGTAGCAGTCAGAGCCTCATTAGTAAATCAAGCTTCAAAACTGTGAGTGGTCCAGGTATGTCTATATTGAAGGGTCCCTCTCCTTGATAGGTGGGCTTCCTGTAGCCAGAAGGTGGTAAACAGAGACACTGACCAGTCAGAGTTTGTGCTGCTGAGTAGTGTCCCACTGATGACAGGCTCTGCCAAGCAATCCCCACATTCCTGCTGGATTCCACACCTCTGCAAGGGTCCAAAGCACAGCTGCAAAGGCAGTAGTTGTCACCAAGCCTGGGAATGTGGGGCGTAGGCACCAAGCTGCACTGTTTGTTAGCAATCCAAGGTAAATACATAAGGACTCAAAACCCATGCTTAACAGGGTTAACCAAAGTCAAAGCAAAATATTAGGTACTACAGTCACCACATTCCTTATATTTTATATCAGATTGTATGCTAAAGATGCTCTAAATCTGTAACTCAAAATATGTATTTGTCTTTTTTAGACCTATATAATTTATCTGCATTACTGTGTGTTGTCCATGTACACTCCCAAGGTTGATGAGAATTTTTAAAAGTGCAAATCAGCCTTAATCACTGGAAGTTCTTCCACAGGTTCTGTCATACTGGCTTAATTTTCAGTTCTCACTTCAAACATAGATCACAATCAATATCAATAAAAGCAGCCTTGACTTAAAATAATCCAGAAATTTAAATCTACAAATATTCTGAGAGAGAAAAATCTTTATCCTGCAACAGAATAGAATAAGATTTCAAAAACTAGCTACAGTAATAAGACAATTAAGGCCTCCAGCTTCATAAATGTGATACCAAGTGAGTGCTATGAAGAGAGATTATACATGAACCAGTTCTTCAAAAGTTTAAGAGTTGGTTGCAGCTCCTTAAATACGGACCGATGTTTATATTACCTCTTGCCCAGGTTCATGGCAACAGATTTTACAATAAACTTGAAACACTTTGAAACAAACTCTCAAAATCTATTTTCATCATGGGCATCTCAACAGAAATGCTTTCTATCTAAAAGAGACAGGCAGTAAGGCAAACTCAATATTAATTTCCCTCTCCCTGTTCCAAAACAGAACAAGTTTCATTTCTACACAATTTGCAGGACTTTTAATTCGGTCAACTGAATAGATATTCTCTTGAAAGACACAAATTATCCTACTGAACTAACCCACAATCCACATAACCCCTTGTCCCAAGGGGTTTAGCTCACATTTTTAGGAAGAGACCCTAAGAACAGGCCAAACTGATACTGCTGCCCACCGCTCCTGAAGCCCCATGGTGTCTACATTGGTTTAAGCAAGAAATTTATGCTTAACATTGTTTGAAGAACACAGCATAGAGCTGTCAACTCCATTAAGCTTCAATTCTGACAGCATTTTAAAATTCATACACCAGGTTTTAGCCTGATCTTCAAGACATTTCAATCAAAGCACGAGGTTCTACATTACTTTGTGTCACTGTCATCAGAAATGGAAGTAACTGTCAAGCTACCACAGTATCTGCTTATTCATCTGTAACCAAATAAATGCATTACAGTACAGACACAGTTGTTTCCATTTGTTCTTTAAAATCTCTTTAAAATACTCATGCTGTATTTACCAAAAGATAGAGGACAAGCAGGGTACTTGAAATAAGATCTACAATGTATTACTTGGGTTAAGCTGAAAGAAATTAATAACAGATTTTTTTTAAAAAGATAATGTCATTTATGTGTAAGCATAAACAAGAACAAAAAACCCACAAATCCTCCCCAGCCAGAACAACAAAAATGCCATCTCCATCCCATCTGAAATCAGAAAATTTGAATTAAGTACTTCTAACAGACCTTGCTTATTGTATCTCTAAGTCCTTCCAGCAAAATAAGTCCTCTTCAGATTGTTCTTCAATAGAATTTATAAATTGACTTTGCAACATAATGAACTAAATACTCCAACTTTAATATTTTGCATTCATACCAAAAACAATTAACAGTTTTTTACAAATAGTGTTATTTACTAAAACAATTCTTGTACAACAGTGCAGTATATCTAAATATATACATATGCCAACATCAAAGGGAGCATCAAAACAAACAAAGCCAAACAAAAATACACTTTGCTACTGTGTACACTTTATTAAAACCAAAGCAGACTGCAGCAGGTTTTTCTTTTTCATGACAAAGACAAAAATTATTTGGATTCCAGAAGAACATGCAGGATAGAACAAAAACTCCTACCACCTTTTTGCCAAGGTAGCAGCATGAAAAGGGAACTTTAGATCTGCAATTTACATAGTAGCAAATGGAATGTTTTTAAACAAAACCATCCTAATTTAAGAAACAAGGTTTCAAAAATGTACATAGTGTTTTTTACATACTGAAGCAAAAAATTCAAATGTCAAGGCCTTCTGCATGTTTTCCTATGGTGTTGGACAGTGTATGTATGAAGGTCAATATCCTTCACTGCAGCTTAAAATGAGAAAAGAGTAGCTGTAGTGTGGAGTTGATCAGCTTTGCTAAGACTGAATAACAGAGTAAAAAATTATTCTGCCTGCTGTTGGCAATGAAGCTTTTTTGTAACTTTTATTCTACCTTTTTCTTTAAAAATGTCTCCTTCCAGTTTTTAACTGGAAAAATTACACTCCCTTGTTCTTCAAAACAAATACATACATGTTCTCCTAAGGAAGGTGCAGTTGTGTAATTCAAAGTGCCAGTGTAGCTGCTCTAACTAGAGATGTTTCATTCTATGAACCCCAGCAGAGAAGGAATAAGGTAAGACCTTTATCTGTAAAG
>VZTR01023662.1:182658-200933 GCA_013400775.1 Chaetops frenatus | reverse complement strand
GCTAATGAAAGAAAGATTAAAACTCAGAGATTTTTTTGCAATATGACTTTTCAGGAAGAAAAATCATGGCATTAAAAAGAACCTACTGTTAATGCTTGCATAGCAACGTGGGGATCTTTATGGTTCACTCTCTTCATAATAGAGCGGAGGCAGTCTTTAGGCCTAAAAAACACAAGATAGCTATAAAAATAAGTAATGGGATGAACATTTCTGATTCTACACATGACAATACTGACACAACATTAACAGACAGTAAGACCTCCTGAACATCGTGAATAAATTATTTAGTAGCTTTAAGTACAACATTTAAAAAATAAATTCACACCATAAACAGTTGTAGCCATTTCTATCTGTAGGATTTCTAGCTCTCTTAATTATCAAAACCTCTCAGTAATTTATAGTGTCTTTTGTACTTAGAGTGAATTACTGTAAATACTCCAGAAATGCATAAAATCCCTTACAATTAGAGAACTGGAATTCTCTGTAGTCCATGCACCTACTCCTCTATATTTTACATATATATGTAAAGAACATTTCCTTACATACTGATTTACCAACATCCTTTTGCTACTTTTATTTTGAATTACCATCACGTGCCTTAAAGTCTCTTTTAATCTATAGAATAACGTTTATAAAGAAGACATGTAATGAACCAAAAATTTCTAAAAAAAACCCTGTTAGATAATCTACACCAAAGTTTCAAAACAATTAAATACAGAACTCAAGTCTTACCTATGTTGTGGTAGAGAGAAATAACATGAAAAGCAACTTCAACAAAGAATTTGAAAGGGGATTTCAGAAATTTTAGCATATTAAAATCTATGTGGCTTTCTGTTACTTTGTTCTGTCTATAATAGTGGAAAGCTGAGCCAGGCTGAGGTAGGAATTGTCATGGGCATACAATCATTATTTGTTTAATAGCCCTGAAAAGATAACCCTAGAAGAGGGTAAGTAGAGAAAGAGGAAAAGAGAATCTAAATATAAACGAAGAGATTTTACACATTTATGGAATTTGTGCTTTTTTAACATGGTTGTCTTTGGAAGCAAAAGTATTTTTCTGTTGAACTGATATCCAAAAACTAACATGAAACTCAGGTATAAGTTACACCACTGCTTGGCTATACTATATTTGGCAGTGTCTACATTTTAAAGAAATGTCCACCTCATATTTAGTGGTACTAATTATAGAAAGTGCTGTCATGTAGCACAAGTATATATCATTCAGTGTATACTTTCATGTATCAATTATTACAGAAAAAGGCTTTAAGGCAAGTACTACCTTTTATCTACTAATTATCCAAGACTTCTCATATGTTCACTTTAACTGAGAAAGAATACAGACTAAAACTGTCAGAAATAACTGCTTCTTTAACCATTAATTTATGAGTAGGATTGACAATGTGATATGAGTGCAAGCTCAAAAAAGTGCTTGCCCATTGTTAAGTCAGTATTTACAAAGGAATCCAAAGTCTTATTAAAAGTAATAAAGTAATAAGAAAGCCTCAAAGCCAAATGATCGTCCTCATGTCTCAAGTACAATCTACTTGTTCATATATTTAACAGAAATTATCAATACTTGAGTGTTAAATGTTTTAAATAATAAATCTTTTGATTACATGTACATAAAAAAATTAATCCATAAAGGTATACCAATCTTTAGTCACACAGAGTAAGAAAACCTAATCTAGACAGGTCTATAATTCTTATTTTTAGTTTTAATTAATTCATCATACAATTTAGTGTGTAAATTATGAGAAGCTTTATGTAGAAACCAGAGAGAAGCATGCACCCTATGGGTGTAGAATTCTATCTATTTATTAGGCATCTCTCCAAATCATACTATACAAATATTCAGCCACAGCTCTGCTCCAACGATGCTATGATCAGAATTTCAGAGGCACCACAATGTGTATTAATAACAAATAGGTAGGGTGAAAATATTGCAAGATACAATAGAAGCTATCTATCATATATGGCATCATGTGGTATCATATACCAATACATCCAATACATTCACAACAAATTTTAGGTTTAGTTTTAGAAAGTAAAAAAAATCTGATTGTATTTTATTTAACAAAGACACAGTTAGCATTTGCAGTCTAAAACATTACTCTGCACAAAATATTTCAGATATGTTTAGGAATTTATTGTTCATTTACAGTCTAAGGTAACTCTGTGGGACTCAGCTTTCCTCCTTGCTCCTTCAGAAACAGGCAGGTCATAAAGCTTCCTGGTCAGCCTGCAAGACATACACTGCAATGACAATGTAAAATGCTAACAAGATTGCATAATTTGAGGGGAAAAAATAGAAGACACATCAGAACACTATCAAGTAAGCAATTTTGCTGTTCTCTCTTGCATGAACAGGCACAAAAACAACCAAAGAAGAAACAGCTATCCAGAACACTGACTTGCTGAGGCAGTGATTAATCCTTAGGGAATCAAGACAAAGTTAGGCAAGAAACAATATGGACAAACCATTTCTCCATGACAATTTTCCAATATCCCCCCCCCACAGACAGTGTGCAATGAACATTGCTATTTTCACAACTCTTGGTGTAGTTTTTCAGCCACCGACTTAATTTTTTTTCAGCCATCTTTTTTTTTATTAAGTAACTTTTCTGGAAAAAACCTTAAGTTGTGATAGTTTCAATGCAGACTGATATGTCTCATGAAATAAACAGTACAAGTATACCAAAGCCAAATGCAAACATTATTAGTTAGGAACTGGCTAGCACTGAAATGACTGAGGNCTTGTCCTTTAATTTTTCCTTTTATTCTGTTTAATGAACCATTCAAATTTTATAATCTTATTTTATTCTGAGATGATAAACTATAGATTCAGTTTTGTAAGCATTTTCATTGCAAAAAAGCAATGCTATGCAAAAATCTATACTTTTCCTGTAGTTAGATTTAAAATGCCACCCAAATACACAATCATAGAATAACCTGAGTTGAAAGGGACCCCCAAAGATCATCAAAGTCCAACTCCTGGTCCTGCACAAGACAGCCTCAAGAATCACACCATGTGATTAAAGCTTTTAAAATAAACAAGTTTTCAAGAATGCTGTGCAAAAATAGGAGACAGAAAGGATTGCCTCTAACAGTAAAACTTTTGTTTTAAACATGTTTCCATGTTGAAAAAGCAACTTGCTCACTGAGCTAATACTGGCAAAGACCAGGATGCAAACAATGTGATCTCAAGGACCTGATATGCGAAATGTGCAGAAAGCATTAAGCTAATACTATACTACACAGAGCAGTATTTCATATGGGCTATTGTAAACAAGTAATGTTGTTTAAAATATTGACATAGTTTCTNCCCCCCACAGACAGTGTGCAATGAACATTGCTATTTTCACAACTCTTGGTGTAGTTTTTCAGCCACCGACTTAATTTTTTTTCAGCCATCTTTTTTTTTATTAAGTAACTTTTCTGGAAAAAACCTTAAGTTGTGATAGTTTCAATGCAGACTGATATGTCTCATGAAATAAACAGTACAAGTATACCAAAGCCAAATGCAAACATTATTAGTTAGGAACTGGCTAGCACTGAAATGACTGAGGAAGGGGGGGCATCTCTGCTAAAATATACCATACTTGTCCTTTAATTTTTCATTTTATTCTGTTTAATGAACCATTCAAATTTTATAATCTTATTTTATTCTGAGATGATAAACTATAGATTCAGTTTTGTAAGCATTTTCATTGCAAAAAAGCAATGCTATGCAAAAATCTATACGTTTCCTGTAGTTAGATTTAAAATGCCACCCAAATACACAATCATAGAATAACCTGAGTTGAAAGGGACCCCCAAAGATCATCAAAGTCCAACTCCTGGTCCTGCACAAGACAGCCTCAAGAATCACACCATGTGATTAAAGCTTTTAAAATAAACAAGTTTTCAAGAATGCTGTGCAAAAATAGGAGACAGAAAGGATTGCCTCTAACAGTAAAACTTTTGTTTTAAACATGTTTCCATGTTGAAAAAGCAACTTGCTCACTGAGCTAATACTGGCAAAGACCAGGATGCAAACAATGTGATCTCAAGGACCTGATATGCGAAATGTGCAGAAAGCATTAAGCTAATACTATACTACACAGAGCAGTATTTCATATGGGCTATTGTAAACAAGTAATGTTGTTTAAAATATTGACATAGTTTCTGTCTTTTCTGTGTTTTCTATAAAAATTCTAATAACAACTCTAATTTTGAAATTCACAAAAAACAGAGAAAGTAGTCAAAGAGAGGGATTCCATGGAATTCTAGCTTGCTAAAAATCTGTCTTAGTTGTTTGGATTAAAGGAAGCAAGAAAACATTTTCAGCAATTTGTAATTCTCGGTATGGAAACTACTACAATGTAAAAAAAAAACCCAGTACCAATTATGTTATGGAACTCTAATTAGTTTGTCTTAAGAGAAAATGCAGCACTTTTCTAGCATAACAGGTTTCCAACAACTAATCTGGATACAAACAAGATGGCAGACAATGTACTATACCAGAAATGCTACTTAATGAGTGTTTTTCTAGGCTGCTGTGGCTTCAGGTGTAAGACAATCCATATCTAGAATGCTGCAGGATGCAATGGAGCTTATGGACTGGTATAAAGAAAATCCATAAGGGAGAGTTTTTGTAACCTAAACTTCTGCCAAGAACAGTAACAGACAGCTTGTACTGGAGCAGAATTGGTTAAAAGATTAAAGCAGACCCCAGTTAAGAAGACTTGCATCCTTGTCAGAGGAACTTACACCGCAGGAGAATTTCAAACAGCTAAGCATAACTCGTTTAAACTTCCTAATCTGAAACATTGTCTTGCTTTACCTTACTACTGCATGACATAATCTATCAAAAACAAAGAAAACTCACTCTCAGCAAGTTTTAACAGAATCTGAATTTAAGCAACAAGTCAGCTGGCAGCCTGTTACACGCAGGATAAATATTACAAAGGTTTAAGTCCCACTTTTCTTTTATAAAACAGTTTTATTAAGAGAAATATTAAAATACAAACACACAAAAGAAAAAGACCAAAACCAACACAAACAAACCTCACAAATCCTAACAGAAATTTAACTACACATTACCAGAAGATCTCTAGCTTTGTCTGTACTGCTGTCTCTTGCAACTACATACATTTGAGCACAGTTCAGGCTATGTTGCTGCGAGACTAAACTTCATCTGTGGAAAGGCTTTCAGGAATTAAACAGAATACATTCAATAACTTAGTTACTGTTACAAACTGGGCATCAAGGTGCTCAAGAAATAGAAATGCAGTTTTACATATAAAGACTAATATGAAACATTATTAACAACTTGCCAGCTGTTATCTTAACTACATTTATGCACAACAGCACAGAAGTCTCAATATACTGTGCTATTTTCAAGTACTCCTCCAGAGACCATCTCTAATCCCAAGGAATAAGCTTATTTGCAAAACTGTCCTTTGGAACAAAAGTCCCAGGTGGGACTTTGCTGTCTTGCATCTCATACTGTTTCTGGCAGTTTTACAAGGCAATGCAAGGCATTATCAGAGAAGCCTTTCACAGCATCAGTAGCAAAACTCTTCTTCTCTGTTGCTTACCTGAATTGTTACAAGGAATGCTTTGAGAAGGTGTATTTAAAACATTTCCAAATCCTAATACTACACTGACTGAAAGCACTATAAATACACTGAAATTATGTCTTTAAACTGTGTTTTTTAGTTGCTAGCTCAAATTATACTTTATCTTTTCTTGTCCAAAAAGTAAATTAATGCATAAATTCTACAACATAGCTCATAAATAAACTATAATGGAAACATTAGCAGCCCATATTCAGATGTGTTTAATTTAGTACCACATCTTCAAAAGGTACATTTATCAAAGCCCTGGTGACAGAGAATAGCTTCTGAAAACAAGGGGAAGAAACACAAAGCCTTGTTGTTTTCTGTGACAAAGACACTGGTGGTCTGATGGTGAGAACAATGGAGGGCAGCAGATGCTTTATACCTTGATTTTAGCAAATTTTTGATATACAGCTGAAGCCCTTATAGTCTCCTTATCACACAGCTGGTGAAATAGTCAGGATAAAAGGGTGATAAGGTGGGTGGAAAACTGTTCTCCTAGGCTCAAAGAGTTGCACCTGTAGTGCAAATTCCAGCTAGCTGGCAGTATCCAGTGGGATCCTTCAGGGATTTCTGCTGGGACCAACAGTGAGTGCTCCCAGTAACTTACTAACCAGAGTAAGCTGAACGGGAACAATCAAGATACTGGAGGCCATGGCTAATGTTCATAGGGATCTGGACAGGCTGAAGAAATGGGCAGACTGGAAGTTCAACAAGAACAAGGGTAAGTTATTGCATTTTAAATGAGGCCAGGAGCTGACCACATAAAAAGCAGGAAAGGATCTGCAGGTCCTATTGGGTGGGAGGTGTCAGCAGTGCAGTCTGGCATCTAAGACAGCCAACCACATCCTGGTTCAAACTATGGGTCAGCACAACCAACAAGGTCAGGAAAGTGACCCTTCCCCTCCACTCTGCACTTGCAAGATTGCGTCTGGACCATTTTGTCCAGTTTGGGGCTCCCCAGTGCAAGAAGGCTATTCACACACTGCCCTAAGTCCAATGGATGCCAGGATGGCCAGGGAAGGTGACATACAAGAAAAGATGGGAGAGGTGCTTTCAGCTTTGAGACAAGCAGACAAAAAATGGGCCTTACTGCTTTCAACAAGCAATTAATCATAGTATACACAGAAAATGCAGCCAGACCCTTTCTCAGAGCTGCACAGTCACAGGACAAGAAGCAACAGACAAGTTGGAACAGGGAAAATTGTAATCAGATTGCAGGATTATCTTTTTATTTACTTACTTAGGAAATAGAACTAGTTAAATACTGAAACATGTTGCCCACAGAAGTTGTGGAACCTTTGACCTTGGAGGCATTCAAGACTCGACACGGTCCTGAGCAACCTGATCTAATTAGACCTGTTTCAAGCTGGCAGGGGGGGGGTTTGACTAGATGACCTCCAGAGGTCACTTCCAACTTCAAAAATGCTCATGAAGCCTCCTGGTTTACAATGATACTGCTAAAACATATCAATTTATTTAATCTGCTACCTTGTTGAAAAGCTGCTGTACACAAGTCCTAATTCTAACAGATCAGCCAGTATCTCCAAGGAGGGATTGCAAAATATTTCAGGAGAAAACCTATACATTTTCCTTTTACTTGTAATCAATTTAAGTTAAATTCAGCTGTTGCGGAAGTTTTTAAAAGATAACAAAAATCTCATTCCTCTCATCTAGGTATGAGACTGAAATAACAGAATTTTAAAAGTTTGGGGAGGAAATTCCTGAAGTCACTTACCCTGTGCGTGACTGTCCAACTTTATCACAGATGTCTAAGATGAGGCCCCAATCCTCTGCAGTGTTCATCTCACTGGTTGCTTTCTCTGATAAATAAAGTATAAATAAATCAAAATACAGAAAGAAACAACAACAACAACACACACAAAAAAAACCCTGTCAACAAATATGTTGAAATATTACCTCTTTGTATATTGCTAAATGCATGATAAATCCCTACATTTAATAAAATTCATGTATTAAAAATGTTGTATCTAATTATTTTTAATTTTCTAATGTTCACTTGTGACTGTGAATTTTAATTAATGAGCAAACACATTTTGGGGTTGTTTTACCACATAATAAATATGCACCCAGACCATGACACAAGCTACCAACAGACTTTTTTTCCATTTTAAAATATAAAGTTTAATAGGATATGAATACCCAAAGCATTAGTTCACTGTTTGCAGAGTCAAATACAACTGAATTTATCACGTTCCCACACACTAAACTGTTGTGACTTGCATTTCCTTTTATATATTACATCTCAACAAAAAGGATTTGAAAAGTCATCATAATCACTAAACTTTTATCTTCCCAATCTTATTTCTGCTTTGGATGATATATTTCAGTGTTTCTTTTCAGCTATAAAGACTGCTAAACCAAAGTTGACCTCAAAGAGGCCATTGGGTCTCTTCCTTACTAATTTTTTTAATAGAGTCCCTAGTGAAGACTAAAGAAATAGAGAGAGGAGGTAGAGAAGAAATAGATTCAATGTCAGAAGAAAAAATAGACTCCCTCCCTATTTCTCACCTAGAAAAGCTTAGTTACACTAAGGATAACAATAAATAAAAGCATTAAAACAAACTGAGCCTTACACTTCAGCTCAGAAGATTATCTAAATGCTGATAGATCTAATCAGGACTGAAGAGCATAAGGGAATGCACAACCATTTTCAATATGTAACCAAACAGGAGAATGGGCACAGAATAATATAGAGACTTTGTTTCCCATCCCTGCTTCATCTAATGTTTACAGCTTAATCTACAAAACACAAAGTATGCCTCAGCAATGAGTACCATCCTTCATGGAATCTCTCAGACTGCTTAGTTTTATGAAAGGAACCAAAGATTTCTCATAAAAACTTATCTGCCAGGAAAGATTAATTATCTAGATTAGCACTAGCAAAATTGAAAAGAGAAAGACAAAGCAAAACATCAAATCTCCAAATATTACAAGGATTATTCATACCAGTTGATGGCTTTTCTTATGAATAACCTCCTATGTCCTACAAATTGACATAGGTTACAGTTAATTAGTTTCTTCATTCAGAACAAAAATGTAGAAAAGCAAAACTATATGGTTATGCGCTCCCAAAGTATTTCTGAGGAAAAATTCAACACTGACATATATACAACTGAAATGATAACACATCAGCTGTACTGCCTGATGCAAGAAGAGCAAAAGAGTACAGGGAAATCCTAACTAGAAGTTAGTTACAATACTGTATGTTCTCACAGATAAAGTAAAAGAGCACTGCCTCTTCTCTCTAAATCCTATCAGAAGAATTGTTTGATTAGAAAAAGTAGTCATAATCAACAGAAATATCAAAAATTATGGGTAGAGACCATGCTAACACCTAGCACTAAGATATACCAGCTGATCAACCAATCACTTCATTTTCCTTGCAGTCTGCTGAGAAGGAAATGCTTATGACTATCATAGAAACATGTAATTTTCAGGTAAGACACTTGAACTTAATGCCTTACATGAACCACCACAGGCCAAGGTATTCTTCTGAAATTGCAGTCCATGCACACAGCAGCTGTTCTGCTACCAAACTCCACAGCACCAGAACTGCTTTTTTGAAACACAGAGCCTGAGTTGCCTACACTGCATTCCATTCCCCAAGCTGAAAGCACAGGTAAGCGCAGTCCGGAGACACACAAAACAGACCGCATGGAGGCAGTTCACTTCCAGGACTCCACTGTTTCAGTTCGTTGCCAGTTCTACTGAAGCTGGACCAGCTCCAGTCGAAGTGTGCCTGCCAGGCTCCGAGCTCACAAACCCAGACCGCTCACTCATGCCTAAGGCTGCACTTCAGTTAGCACATCCTTCGGCAGAGAGATGAGCAATCCAATGGAACTGAAACCTTGCTCTTTTCCATTCTTCTACATAACAAACAGTTGTCTGTATTTTTGACAACAATTGATCCTTCTTTCCTCACAATGCCAACAAAGAGAAATGGCATAGCAATCAGTTACATCTTCTACAAACCAAAGAGTAAACTAATGAACGCTTAATGTTTTAATATAACAACAAACTGTGCTTTATGCTAATTTAAATACTTTTGCTAAAACTACGAGTAAGATAGTGATGGATGAAATGCCTCATCCACATTAACCACACTGATTACAGACTTTATCTTAATTCTCAATGAGAACATTTTGCAAATTTATCCATGAGTAAAATTACAGGTTTCCTGCTATGGCCACATTCCTTCTTAGCAGTTGAAGTTAGTCCTATATAAAAAGTGCCATTTGCTTGCAATGCTTTCTCCCCTGTTAGTTAGGGTATTTCCTCCACTAACAGACACTAGATAGTTTCTTACTAAATTTCAGCCTGAAACCAAGTTTCACTGTAGTATGCTTTCAGTTTTCTATAGTAACAATCATCCAATAATTCCATTGGATAATAAAATTAATAGTAAGACTTGAGAAAAAAATTGCCTCTTGAGCTTTACTCAAATTCTGTCTCAAACAAGGGGAGTTAAGAGCATACTGAGAAGGTTAGCAGCACACTGTCTGAGCTAACTGTCCACAAAAAAGGCCACTATCTCTGTCAGGATTAGCAAATAACTAACGCCTTTCACCACTCTGGGAACAGGAGAATCAAAGACGCTTTGACAAAATTCCTACATTGCATCAGCATTTCATAGACAAAATTATTACTTAAATCTACTTAAGTTAAATTACTTACACTATTATCACTTAGAATCCATGAACACTCTCTCTTCTAACATGAGGCACACACTCACAGGTGAAAAAATAGTTTAGGTACATTTGGTAGTTGCCTACCCTGCCTAACAGCTGGCATCCTCCCAGCCTTCAGGTACAGTTGATATGTCACTGGCAGACTCTGTCTTAGTTCTGGAATAGACTCATACAGGGGAGGAAAAGCAGACATTTGTGTTTAAAATCTTAGGACAGATTAGCACAGCACACAGAAGATAATCTAAAGATGAAATGTTCTTCATCTTCTATCATAACAATATTACCATATTCTACCATAACAATATTAATGTTTAGTTCAGACCCTATCCCTCCACCTCATCATTGCTTAAAAATCTTACTCAGCTTAGTGAATGCCAAGCCAAGATCAGATAACATTTCAAACTTTACAAAAAGAATTTTAAAATACAGTACTTGCTCCTTCATGAAATCAGCATGCTTCAAAATTTATTAATGCCATGCCAAACACAAGGAAACAGGACTACATCACAGCACTCTTCCATGAAGCTGCACCACTCAACTTCAAGGCATTGTTTTCTGGGCACAAGCAAGGCCTACAAATGAACATAGTAATTTTAATCAGTGCAAGACTGTACAACCTTATGTTATGTCAGATTAATTTGTAGTAATTAATAGTAATTATTAGTCCTAATTACTATTAATAGTAGTTTTAAGATTTTTCAACTGGCTTTTTTCCTTGGGTTCTTTATTTTTTTCATTACATGTCTTTATCTCTCCTTTATTTTTTTAGGGGTTATTAAATATTTTTTTCTTATCAGTAATTCCATAAAGACAGACACACAAATTGGTAAGAACTGTAGTTTCAGAGGAAAACAATACTTGGATCTATGGGTTCTTTGGTAAAAACCAACAATGATCAGGCACAATATAAGACTACCTTTCTAAATTATTTCAACAATTTATTTAGTTCCTAAAAAAAACCACAAAAGAGACAAAACCAATGTATCATTTTCTGGCCACTTTGCAAGGCACAGAGCTTGGAATCGCCAGGTGTCTGTCCTTATACTTCTGCATTCACAACGCCGGCCATACTGAGCCAGACCAATTCCATCTTGCCCAACATTCAGTCTCTAAAGCATATATGATACCTAAAACAGACACCTAGGAAAACATAAAGGAGAAAAGGTAAGCATTAATTGTACTTCCCTACCAACACACCTTTCAGTGACCAACAATTTTCAGCTTCATAACTCCTGAGTCAGAATTGGTGCTCCAATCACAAAACATTGTCATAAATCACACATGGAACAAATAAAGTATTCTGAAGCACAATGCACCCTGCATGATGGAAATCTCAGCTGTGTTTCTATCTTTAGCTTCTCAATGATTTGTAGAATATAATGTCCTCAAATAAAGGACCTGGATGCTGAAGTCATTCTTCCAAACATATATTGTATCTTTTTTCAAGTAAACCTCTGAATAAAATTTATACAGCACTGAATAGGACCTGGCTTCTAAGGAAAACATCATTCCTCATCACAAATGCCATAGACTCTGACTGAAATACTGTACCTAAAATCCAGAAGACAGCCTTACACCTATTGAATGAGAAGCCAGGCCAAAAAGACCTAAATATATGATTATTTCTACCTTGGCTGAAAGTACACAGGCTCTTGCACAAGCTCTTTTGGGATACCTAAATCAACCTGTCTCTCCTTGTGTAGTAAAGTTCATTAAGTGTGTTGAGGTCCCATTTCCCTGTAATTTACACAAACCTGAATACTTGGAGCGTTGATAAATTCTGTTTGCTCCTCTGGTTTTGTGCATTATTTATAAATTATCAGCAAAGAAAAAATACTTGCACTGTGATTCTACTTGAAGTTCCCTATTATATGCAAAATACAACTGAAGTTGATCATTTTAGGACAGTAGGAAAAAAAAACCACAACCTTTTCTCAGGAGAAAAATAAAAATTTCATAAAATTCATACCTGTCCTAAAAGAAATTTATCATCCAATTTACAAAGTACTATTAGACAGAAGAAAGGTAGTGCATACTGAAAAAAAAACCATTGTCAGATTTAGTGGTTGATGCCTTAGGTGCTAATAAAAGGAATATAAATATTGCTGTAGATTTTCCATGGAAATATGTGCTAGTCACTTGATTTCTCTGCCTTAGTTCTGCATCTTAACAGTAGTATTTTACTGCTTTATTTGAAATTTGCAAGCATAAATACTCTCATCACTGTTCAGATACTGCAGTGAACTGCATGATGCATTTCCTAGGGCAGAAAACTTAGTGACTACCTGTTGCTAACATCATTTTCAGAGGGAGATCTTGGCAGTCTTGAGCTTTCCAAGCCTTAGTTTTTACTGAAGTTTATTTTGAAAGAAAAGCCCCAGTCTTAGAACTGAGCTATTTTTCTGCAATGAAGTCTCAAAGATGTTAAAACTAGTAGAATTTCAAGAAATAACAAATTTAGATCAAAACACCCTCAAATCCAACAGTTAAAATGTACATTATTTGAAGCAGTTAAAACAAGTGTCAGTAAAAACTGTCTGAAAAGTCTACCAATCTAAGGTTTTTAATCATCCTACTTATTATTTGCTCTTACTGTATTCATGGATGTAAACATCATTTTCACAGTTGGACATCACTAAAATGAAATACTGAAATTGTAACTTCAATTACAAAGAGAAGAATAGCTACAGAAAGTCTTCAAAAGAATAGCTAAAGGAAGACTTCAACTCACAGACTCATTACAACCAGGTTCTAGCATGATTTAAAAAAATCCTCAAAAATCTCTCATGTCATTGTAAATAACACAGGGTTAATGAAAAATTCAACACTCGCCTTGGCCTTCTATCTTCCTCTCCTACTCAAAGTTTTGTTTTCTTCACAAGGCCAAATAAATAATTTCCCCTTCTCTATGAAATTGCAAACACTAAAATTTCAAAGCAATATAGTTGAAATAGCCCTTAAAGACTACAACTGACTGCAAATTTTTCTTTCTTTTTGCAGGCACTAGCTGAGAAATTCAGATTACATACCGTTCCACATCACTTCAAACGCAATTAAATTTTGTTCTTTTTGTCTGTCAAATAAAAAGAACAAATACATTTGTTGGCCCATTCTACAAAAAACACCACTTGAATGTTAACCACTTTGCATTTCACTAACGTGCTCAGAACTGCGCAAGAAGAATACGTCCAACCAGATTCCATAGAGACAGGATTGAAAATAACCTCTAACAGGCAACGACACCATCGGGAGAAACTTGAATTCCATGTACCATTAACTTTGGTAAAGCTATTAACCAACTCCTGTAGTTTAACTCTATCCCCATTTACAGTGTTCCCAAGTCCTTATGGGAGCAATTGTAGGTGTCCTATGAAAGCACTGCAGCTGATCTGAGGCAAAGCAAGCAGCACTGACTGAGGCCACCCCAACTCATTTCTTCAGAAAACTGTGCATGAGGTGGCCCAGCCAAAATGAACATCACTCAGCTCAATGAACTGAGCAGAATGAAGACAAAAGGATTCACAACTTGGTTACAAAAGGCTGAAATCGTAAGACAAGATGAGCAAAAATAATTTAGATGTTTAGCTGTCCCATGCAAACCCTAACAAATCCACAGAACTCAACCTACCTTTTGTCCAGAAATATTACGACACAACAGGAAGGTGAGCACATTAGAGATACGTGAGAAGCATGAATAACAAGGTGTATCACAGGCATGTCATCTGAACAAATGGTGCCAGGATGTAATTGCAGAAGCCCACAAGCCAAGCCACAGTATAAGAAGCATTTCAGAAGACAGATCAGCAAGTAACAACTTTCCACATCAGGTATGCAGTGTTATTTTTATCAGTTAGAGGAACAGATTTTACATGTTGAAGATCTACTTTGATTCTTCTAAATTTTGGTACTATAATGCACACTGTCACAGCGGAAAGGAGGAGAGGCACTTAAACTGACAGTTCTTCCCTGGGAGAAAAGAAAGAGAATTACCAGAACAGTACTGTCTGACTATGGAACATACTGTGTTGGCTTCAAAGTGCCCAGCTGAACTGAGAGCCTGGTAATTGGTAGTGAAAATGATTTTTTTGTTGGCTGATACCCTGAAGGGGTATTCCACTCAGTCTTATCCTACCAGCATTGTCATTCTTCACTGAGAACCTAACACCAAAGGTATCTTTAAGTAAGAAGTTCTTGTTTTCCACAAATATTTATAAATAATGGAAAAGGGGAGTGGCTACAGCTCCTTTTCCACACATTTTCTACTCAGTCCCCTTGTTAGCTCACAGTTAATGTCCTTCTTAAAACAATGTTGAGAAAAACAGTAGGCCAACTCCAGCAAAAAATTGCCAGTCTCATAACAAGCTGAACCAACCCTTGGAATTCACCTTTCTTTGCAGACAGACATTAACTCACAGTCTGCAGTCTCTATTGGGATTAAGAAACTCATCTGAGACAATTTTACCTTCTTTTGGCAAACCTGGCCTAACACGAAAAGTCCAGCTCAGAGAGACATGTAATTGGATGTTCTGAAGATATTGGCTGACCAAGAGGATAAATATAAAGAACAAGGAGGTTAAATAGCAAGAGGATTTTATTTCAAGAAATTGTACCATGAGAATCATGGTCAAACCATTTCTTACATTCTAATAATAGCAAACTATAGGCTGACCATATGTAATTCAAGCATATTATTAAATATCTGAAGAGTTGTTAGGATAAAATAACCAACAACTGCTAGAGTTACTAAAACATGGGGAAAATGATTGCAAGTCACATCAGGTTCTACCACCTTACTAAACCACCTGCTTAATTTCCTGTTACTGTAAATGGCAAGCCTGAATTTCTTCCCACTCCTGTGCTGCCTCAGACCATCACAGTAAGAACCAGAGTAACATCCAAAGCAAATGCAAATACCTTCATCCTTTACTGTGGGTAAGAAAAAAGAAAAATTTAAACCTTTCCCCATGTTTTTAGACACCTTCTCTTAATATCATGTGTGATTTTTATGACAACTGATACCAGAACCTGAGTTGCGGATTTTATTCTTGAGATAATATCTAAATGGCACTTGAGAACTGCTTTAGCAGTACGTTCTTCATCAAACCTAGCCTAAGCACCACTACATTACTAATTAGCCCATCAAGACAGATTGGTAGACAGTCTTTTGGTCCTTAAACCACATTTCACCATTATTTTACCTGAGTCAAACTTACAGATAAATCTGCATTTCTCAGGAACAACTCCCTGGGAATAGTTTTATGATTAAGATTGAGAAATACAGCAGAAACAGACAACCCATGAACCTAATAAGAACACTTGTCATTCTAGCCCCTCAAAAGGAGGATTAGAGTTTCTTAAGTATACTCTCAGCAGACCCAGTGTCTTGAAGATTTTTCTTTTTTTTAAATTCCATTATTATGTTCCTTACTTGGACACACCATCAAAGGTTCCCTGACTTGATTGTGAAAACTTATGTCACCACTGATTAGTATCCCTTCCTGTTGAAATACTCCTAAATATGGTAAAAAGAAACTTCAGAAAATGAAAAGTATTTGGGCATCATCCAAAGATTTGGACCCTTGAGAATGACAATGGTTAACCTCCTCAAATCTCTGGGCATTCTTTAATATTAATAATTTAATAATGGTCTTAAACAACCTTCTTTTGCAAACTACACCTAAAAAAAAAAAAGGTGTACAAAATTGACACTAAAGGGTAAACTATTATGGATGTCCAGGTTCCACTGCATCAGCATGCTAACAGGACTAGCCAAATTCTGCTACCTGGCAGACAAACTGAAAAATTTGTCCTGAACGTAAGACAAACTTATGCTCCTCAAAACAATGGAAAACAATTCAGTTCCAGATATGTTCTCTGCAATTCATTATCCTAAATGGTTCCAAAACAATTTTCAACTACTACACAGTACTGATCAGCTGTGCAGTAAACAAGAATACACAGCTATCACAGCAATACTATCAACTACACCAATGTCCAAATTCATATGAAATTAAGAATACCTGCTGACTGCCTTTCTGCTTCAGGAATCTGATTTTCAAAAGAAAGCTTTCTTACTGGATAAGAACAAAAGCAGAGCACTCAACTTTCACTCAAAGAAAACAAATGAAAAATAGCACTATGGCTTGACAACTTTTGGACATTTCCTGAGAACATGAGAGCTTCCTTTACAGCTGATGCTATCTTGTGAAGCCTGCCAAGAAATTCATCCAGATAATAGCACATTCCCAAGGGGCTCCAGAGAAGAAGAGCCCAGGGACGCTTTCCTGGAGACTTCATCACTCCCATCTCCCTGGCACAAGTCCAGTTAAGTGATGGATAAAGGCAGCAGGCTTCTGAAAGTAGGCTGTCACCAACTGAACAGCCTGCTGCTCCTTCACTCTCCCTCAGGACACCATGAAAGGGGCCAAAAGAAAGAGGCTGTTTACCAGTGAAAATTAGTTCATTGTCCACTATATGCTTTTCCAAGAACTTGGGAAATCTCTTTATTTGGGACCGAGCGGTTATTTCTATCTCCTCATACAGTATACAAATAATGCTTTTGAAAATTATTTATGGATGATCATATTATGCAAGCACAGTAGGTAAGGCGTTGGCATCCTCTGCACCTAGAAAAGAGCAAATGAGCCCCTGAGGTAACAGCTGGGTGCTACTGCCCTGCATTGAGACTCTCAGTGCTGAGGAGCACATCCACTGCACTGAGCTCTAGAGAGACCCCTTCAAGCAGCCTGAGCTTCCCTGCCAGCCAGAGGCACTAGGAGGAAAAAAAAGTGAACACCTGCCAGAACCTGAGCCTATCACTTTTTAATCTTATTAGTTCAAATCATTCTCTAATAGTCCATGGGAAACTGGCAAGCAGTATAATCTCTTCCTCACTTTCAGCTGTCAAATCACACTAGAAGACAGCAGAACAACTAAAAAAAAAAATATTTACTACTTTCCAAAATATGTCAAGTTTGCTATGAACAAAATCATTAATTGAAGGGCAGTCATCAGCTTAGAAGTGTTAACAGTTCAAAATGAGACGACCAAGCTATGTCATATTTTGATGCAACAGACTAAGATTTTCTGATAACATACATACAGAATTTATGTCTCAGTTCTTTGTTTATGCACTGATCCTTTCTACTGAAAAGATACATACTTTTCAAATGGTTTCGACTTGGTCTTTCTTTGAAGAGTTGTAAGAATTAAATAGGAGCCTAAACCGCTAAGGTTTGATAAACATTAAGAAACAATGTATCTGTAGTTGAAAGTTACAGCTAATTTAACACTACTTAAGAAATTAGTTTCAAGAGACTTATACAGTGTTACACTGCTCTAAGAAAATAATCGCGGGGAAGGTGTGTACTTACACACATACCAGAAAAAGTCTTTTAATACTATGGGATTCCCCAGACAAAGCTTTTATCGCTCAAAGTAAAAGAGATGTCAGCAGCAGGTCGAAAACAAACCATATTACACAATCTCAAATCAGACACACAAAACTAATTATTAACTGTCTACATGTTATTTTACCTTCATTTTGGACACATTCAGCATTAAGCACAGTTTTTGTCAAGTAAAAGCCAGATACGTCCTCTCCATCTAGTCTGGCCTTGGAACAAGCAAGGTGGGGATAACACCTGATCTCAGCACGTCAAGTTTTACTTGAAAGGAAAAGAGAAAGCTCCCTCAGGAATCCCCTTTAAAGCACTAAATACAAAACTCTTTAACGATTTTCTCATGCCTGTTTGCGAAGCAAATGTAGATGGTGCTTTTTACTGTTCATCCTTTCAACAACACTCCATCGCGGACCCTTCTCACTATTTGTTTTGCTGTGCTGCAGCGTTACCCGTGCTGAGCAGGCCGGCTCGTTCCCCACGAGCATCCCCGCGCTGCCCCCCGGCCCGCCAGGCCAGAAGGGCCCGCAGGAGCTCCCGCGCCGTCACCGGCCAGGCCGCAG
>VZTR01023662.1:115111-182415 GCA_013400775.1 Chaetops frenatus | reverse complement strand
CGCCCCGCCCCGCCACCCCAGACGGGCATCCTAGCGCCAGCGCGGCTACCCTAGGCGGAGATTTATATTATTTAGTCATGCGGAGCGCTTTCGTCCCCCTACTCGGGAAGCGAGACGGTTTTGTGCCCAGACACGTTTGCTTTCTATGGAAGGTTTTTGGAGCTTCCCCATACGTTGGGGTGGCGGAATATTTTCATTGGTAATGCCATCGTGCTTGTGGCGCGGGTTAGCCTGGCGGCAAAGCGCAGGCTGGTTGTTGTGCCAGCATCTCTCGCAGCTTAGCACGGGAGCCTGCTCAGTTCTCCGCGGTCACATCCCATGGAGAGCAGTAGCTATCAGCTGGTCACAGGGCCTGGAATATCCCGTGGCCTTTGGTTGCCTATCTGGGCACTCCACTTTGTAAGCCTATATTGCTGGCTTCAGTGGGGTGTGTCCCACGTTAACAATATGACTCATAGGATAAGACGCGTTCTGCCTATTCCTGCTGTCCATAAAAGGCAAGTCATTATCCTTAAGGCTTTTTAGTGCTATTTGATTATTCTGAACTAGTTGGATTGCACATTAAGTAAAACTAGGCTTATGTATACACTTGGGGAAAGTCCGACACAGAGCAATAAGGGCATATCACAGGCATTCAAACAAGAAATTAAGAAAGTACTATGACTGTTTGCAAGGCAGAAACACTAGATGCAATCAATAGCACTAACCATGCTTAATAATGAATGAGATTGCATGCATTAGGCAGACTTCTGACACATCAAATGAAAACTGCACACCAAGCCTCTTCCTCCAGGGATTTACAGTCAGTAGGCACTTTGTTATTTTACTAAGGGTTTTTTCCCAGACCTCTGGTTCTGTTTCTTTACCTATCCATAACAACTGTTTTCTGCAGCTAATGCAGGTCAGCCTTGATATGTGGCTTAGAACTGACTACTTGCAAGGAATTGCATGTTTTCTTTGGATTCTACCTCAATTCTATGGCATCTGCCATATATTCTCAGAGGCTGCTTTACTTCCTCCCCATTCATCATACCCCATTATGTTCACAGAAGACATGGTAGATGTTCTCTGAACCCGTTTTATCCCCTCCTTTCTCATCCCTTCTTTCTGATGGGTTCAAAATGAATTGTAGGAGTCCTTTCAAAGCAAGCAGAGCTTTCATTCAGCAGTCCTGCAGGAAGAGCTAACACAACAAGCATGGGGAACTGGGGTTTTAGACTGCCTTCAGCCTGAAAGCACTCCAACCCAACTTTCCTTCCCAATACCCTACTCAACAGTTTGAAAAAAGGTAATCTATACTCAGGAAGCATCTTAAGGCTCTGTAGTCATCACTCATATTTTGATTCTGTTATGATTTTTTTACTTTGGACACAGTGTGAAGTCCTTCCATAACTCCATATTATATTGAACTCCCTCTTGTGAGTAATATAATGAATATGCTATTAAAAACAGGTGTGTTAATCTATATGCTATTAATAAACAGGTGGTAACTACATCTTTACTGGATGTAGTTCAAAATGTTTGTATTATTTCCTACTACTGCCTAAGTTAGCTATCTAAAAGTAAGGAGTCTTGATCAAAGGTACAGTCTCAAATTGCATCTAATTCTGTGGTATCTACAGCTGAAAGAGAATGTAGCAACACTGCCTTGTGCCCACAACTATGTGCTGCCACCACATTTCTTGTATTAGATTTGGAATCTGATCCATTTCATTTGTGGCTGCACAATAAGCTGATCCAGCTGAAAACTACCTCACTGCAGAGAAGTTCCCTGTTGGATCATGTCACACCTCTGACTCACCTTGGAATTAGATCAGGCATGTGAAGAGGTGGGAAGGAATGGCTGGGGACAGTACTTCAGTGAGCTGGGTCAGGAAAAACAGGCATGTCCAGGGGATTATTCATCTGTTCTATTTTGGATCTCATTCTGAAGATGGCCCCTGCAACAGTGACTCTTGATTTCACAGATGAGCCTATCTGGCCAACAGTTCTCTGACCTAGGGCTTGTCTCTAGACAGCCTTATAGCAAATTTTAAGCAGTGTGTTTTTTTAAAATATGTGCTACTTTTGTCTGAAGTAAGCGGTCTCAGATGACTGGTGCAGACATTTCTTTTTACTTTGCACACTTCTCTTTTAGACAGTACTGTTGTTCAGATACAGCTAAGAGACCATAATATGGCTTGAGTTGGAATGGATCTTAGAGGCAATCTAGTTCCAATCCCCCTGCCACGGACATGGACACTTTCCACTATACCAGGCTGCTCAGACCCCTTGTTCAATCTGGCCTTGAACAGTGCCAGGTTTGGGGCATCCACAGCTTCTCTGAGCAACATGTTCCAGAGCCTCACCATCATGACAGTAAAGAATTTCTTCCTAATAACTCATCTAAATCTGCCCTGTTTCAGCTTAAAGCCATTACCCCTCGTCTTATTGCTGTATCTCTACAAAGCCCTTGTTAAAAAGTCACTCTCCAGCTTTCTTGTAGGCACACTTCAGATACCAGAAGGCTGCAATGAGGTCTCCCAGAATCTTCTCTTCTCCAGTTTGCACAGCTCCTACTCTCTCAGCTGGTCTCCATAGCAGAGCTGCTCCAGCCCTCGATCATATTCAGGGACTCCTCTGCACTCACTCCAGCAGGTCCATATCCTTCTCACGTTGGGGTCTCCAGGGCTGAATGCAGTACTCCAGGTGGAGTCTCATAAAGGCATGTATCCAGTTAATTTCCAGCGTAACACAATTCCAGGATTTTAAAGATGTGACTTACTTCTAAATTTGATTGAGTGTTCTATTTGTGTTGGTTTTTTATCTAATTTATGACTTATTTTTAAAATTATGACAAGAATTTATTGATATGAAGGTTAATTCTGCATTCTGATGATATACAATTATTCATTTCCCTATAGTCTTCATCAGGAAAGGATACTTAGGATCAGTAACTTGTAAATGACAATCTGCTAGGGGGGTTCTAGTGTTCTTTACAATCACTGAATTGACACCCATCTGCATTAGACAAGCATTTTCCTAAAATAAGGCAAAACCATTGCAGCCATGGAGATAGCAGTTCCAGTTTACTGAGGTAGTATTTTACTTGTTGTGCCCATTTATTTTAGCATATATTAATTTGAGAGCTGCTGCATTGTAAAAATTAGATGTATAATGCCTGGAAAAAGTGAAGCCAGTACACTTCTAGCAAGGACACAGATATGAAGAACAATGACAAATCAGTCCCACTGACCTTTATTTTAACTGCATTTTCATTGTAGTCCTCAGTGTACATTGCTTTTGGAACTGAAAGCTGTGAAGAAATGATAAAGGAAAAGAGAAAGGTTCGGAATAGAGCAAGTGCCAGCCATCCATTTAATCACAGTTTTTGTCTTTGACAGGGCAAGCACAAAATCTTTTGGGTGGCATACAACATGCTGTAATGCATAACAATAAGATGATATGACAAAGACAACATTTTTCCCAGTTACAGGGCACATGTAGATACTTTAACTACTGAACCCCAGTGATTTACTTCCCATCTATATTATTGTATATGTTCTAATATTTTGCAAGTGTCCAAGTAGCATGGCTTACAGTATTCTTATGTATTTCATTATGTATAGAGAAAATATATGAAACATATCAATACAGTAACTCTGGTGTCTGTTGTTAGGAAATCAGGCCAAAATTATTTAATTGTCCCTTTTTGCCTTAATATTTATGAAGTATGCAGGTAGGATTATATGAAGCATGTAACTGGAGTTCCTTCAAACCCATGTAATCTTAGAACTAAACAACGATTCTAGCAATATTTTTTTTTAATAATTCATTTTGCCCTGGCCACGTTAAAAATTGTGATGTGCAACCTTCTGGTTAATATTTGCACATAAATGCCAGAAACAAGGGTTTATATATTCTTCAATCTCTCTGAATTCAAAGCAGTAATTTCACAGCTACTCACATGAAGTAATATTTCATTTATTTACACTGCAGTTTTGTTAAATAATTTTGGATAACAATTTCATTGAAGTCAAACACAGAAATGTGTTTATGCTATTTGCTTGAGTAATCTTATGGTAATGTATAGAGATATACCCATAAAAGGCAGATAACCTGTAAGGTGCTGGCTGCTGGGATCTCTGAGTGCCTGGGCTTCCCTGGGGATGCTGGCCAGAGCATCACTCTGTGCCAGCTTCCCGACACTGCTGTAGGGAACCACTTGTCCTAGTGCTTTTTTTGGCACAAACACCTGTTCTCAGTGTGGCCAAACTGACTACACCCAATATGGTCACTTTTTCATGCTGATAACTCAGACCAGTTTTCAACCAATGATGAGGTTAAAATTAATCTTTTTCTTCTCCACCACTCTTTGAAGAAGGAAATAGAAATACTTCTACTGACCATAACGGGCATCAGATTGGAACACTACTCACTTGATAAAGAGCCCTTTTGAACTCAAGCTCTTGAAATAAAACTAACAAGCTTAGATTGTGTCTGCTCTGAAACTAATAATGGAAGTAATCTCCTCTATAGAGATTGTAGTTCTCACACAAGCAAGCTACCATTGAAATATACAGAAAATCTGCAGGTATTTTTAGTATTATTGAAATGTGTTTTGTGAAACCCTGTGAAAAAATTGCCTGATATCTGTTGGGCAAGGTAGAAAAGCTTCTTTATAAGAAGAATATTACTTTTATTGAATAATATAGAAAAGGGAATTTAAGAATATATTTATGCTAGCAGTTAATTTCCAAAGTGTATTTTATTTTACTCACAAGAACAGTACCATTGAAGTTAATGGTACTAATTCCAGTTTTAAGCATTTTTACATATACATATGTATACACACAATTAGAATAGTTGAGTGGAGTTAGCTTCTTAATAAAGCTAGTCTACAGTGTGCAAAGATGCCAGCTGTGCATCACATCTAAAATATCCCATAAAGAAAATAATTGTTGTACAGAGTTCAGTTAGTCTATTATAGCAAAAACTACACTGAGTTTGGATAAACCAAAAACTCAGATAAACCAAACTCAAATGAGCAGGACAGTCATCTCCCTTTAACATGTGCTGGTTCTTCAACACTACAGTTTGCGTTATGGTTTTGTTCCTGGAGAGGATTAAATAGAACAATACACAAGGGCATCCCAGACTTCATGTGCTTTCCAGAACATTAAATAAACCAGTGGGTTTGGGATATGTAGAATCAATAGTTTCCATACAAAAAATTTTAAATGTTCACACCAGAATTTTTGTATTTTTAAAACAGAAATATAAAATTCCACTTCAGCCTGTGTTCATGACACTTCTTTTCCTTTGCTGACTACTGAGCTGTACAGTCAGAGGCTTAATATGAATCATTTATTTTGCAGTAGCAGTGCAAAACTCCAACTGCTTCAGAAGTCCCAAATATGAGAACATCTTCTAGTTCTTCCCAGAAGATTTATGCAATCCATTCTACACCACATCTTTTGAAAGCACATTCTGTCAAATTCCTAGCATGGTAAACTAAATAATAGATATAAACACCTGGATAAATGCACAAAAAGACATATACACAGTGTTTTTCAATTTAGGCAAAATTCTATTTATTTGCATTTATCCTTGAATGCGTCACTGATTCCTACATACCATAAACCTAGAATAGTGTGCAAGTACTATATACAAAGTCTTTTGTCCAAACACGTTGTTCTTGCAGTGTGTTTGGGACATTAACTGGAGACAGGGCAGAAGGATGAGCAGAATCTTAGATGTTACATTTTTTAACAAATTCCCCTTGCCAGGATTTTAAGTTACTGTCTAACATTTAACTAGTCTGAAGTATAAAGGTAATTCTGCAGGATTCATATCAAGTAGTTCTTGAAGCATTTAGTAGATGATCTTCCCCTGTGATAGTGGAGATGATAATTCATATTTTCAGAGTGCTAAAATTTTTTATTTCATAGAAGTGTTCCCATATTGAATAGATAAAATTTGTAACAAAAAATCCAAACCACTGTAGAACATTTCATTAGAAAATAATCGCATATAAGCTTCACTTTGTATTTCTGGAAATAGACTGGAAGTGAAAAACATTCAGCTTTACAAGGTTTGAATATCTGTGTGCAATAGGAATCTAGAAGTAATATATGTATTGATAATATCAATCATGAAGAAGTCCAGGAAAATCACTCATTTTTGTAATGACAGTATAGCAGTGTTGATGATTTGGAGCTAGAGTGAATAAAGGTAAACTGCCAGGGAAGGTTGAGAATGAATATGAAATATAACGATGCTCTCACCTACAACACAGAACACTTTGATCTGACTATCCTGAAATTTATTGGGAAGGTCAGTTTGTGTTTGAGTAACAGCAAAGTTCACCTCAATTGATAAGCCAGTCATAACTGATTTTAAAAGCTGACTTAGATAATGCAATTAATGTATAAGCCTATTCACTTTTATTGATTAAATTTCTGTATGTAAAGAAAGTCTGTCTTGTGAATCATTTTGAGATTTGTGGGGGGTCAAGACGTGCTAGCCAAAGTTGAAATATTAGATGAAATAATTTCGCTACTATAAAAGAATATTATTTCTAATTAAGTATAGATACTGCACTTAATGCTTTGAAAATAGCTGACACTTTATCAAATTCAAATAAAGAATTCAGAAAATACAGACTAGTAATCACAAATATATACATTGTAATTGGCAGAAATCAGGATTTAAAGAATAACAATAGGAAACTTACGAAAAAAGAAATTACATTTCAACTAATTTATTGCAGTTCTTGGAACATGTAATAATAAAAACAGATTTGTAAAAAAAAGCATTAACAGAACAAATATGTTTGAAAATGCTGCTGAAAAAGTGTCACACAGAAACTACTGAGGATATGAAGTAGCTACAGGTTAAGGAATAAAATATCTCCATGGATTAAAACATGGAAAATGGAAACAAGGAGCAAGTTTATTAGAGCAGTGGGGTGTTTATGGAAGTTCCGTAATAAGTTTTGTGCTTAATACATTAATAAATGTTTGGAAAACTTAGCCAAATGGGAATGACAAAACTTTGATATGGAACAAAATGTTTACCTTGTTTAAATCCAAGAAAAGATTATGAGGATATTCAGAAAGCTTTCATCAGTTGGGTGAATGAGTAGTGTGACAGCAAGAGAAACTCTCAGCTCAATAAATAGTAAACACAATATTATAGCAGACGAGATGCTTATCCTCACCAGTAAGTTCTGAATTAACTAAATTAACTGAAGACAAACCCAGTCACCATTACAGATAATTTGTGCATCCAAAATCAGTAAATTTGAGCAAATAAATAGAGGGAAAGAAAGAAATACAGAATTCTAATGAGAATTAGACAAACATTGCTTATCAAATTTCAAAAGATTCTTAGCAAAAATGTGGAAAACATCCAAGAAGGGATTTAAAAATGGAAAATTTTTGTTTCAAAGAGAAAATAGGTTTTGTTGCCTCAAACTGTGGAAAAACCTTCATCTGCTGTGGAAAAATCTCTAAAGAAAAATGGCAAAGAACAGCTGTTCTTTGTTCTAAAAGCTGTTCTTTGTACTAAAAGTAGTAAAAAGTAAAACTGATATTAAAAGTTTGGATCAAGTCATGTCTTACTCCATGGATCATAATTTAAAATAAGAAAGTCTTCATCAGTTAATGAAGTCATAAATTGACAAAATCAAATGAGAAAAAATCCACTTTATTCATAATATGTGGTTAATTTTTGATGCCCCTTTCAAACCTACATTAGAAAGGTTTGAAGGGAGAAGAGGAATTTAAGCGGAGAAAACATGTAACATAGGAGGAATATCCAGAATTAAAATAATAAATATTGAAAATATTTTGGAAATCTACAGTTTAAACCACCTTATAGCTGTTACATTGACATGACATGTAGGCTCAGATTAACCTGTATTGGCAAAAACTTCTGAGTTGGGTCCTTCAATCCTGTGTGTAAATTCTTTGTCTTGATTTTTTAAATACAGGATTCTCAAACTGCATTATATTTATGACTTGAACATAAAAAGTATCTCTGCATGTATAATATTGGTACCTACTGGAATTTTACTAGCATATATAAAGTGCTCTTTTGCCTACTACTCATGTAGCACATTATACATTTGGTGTTGTCAGTGGGTGACTATTTTGAGGCTGAAAGATGAACATCTGCTTGTGTGCTTTGGTGAGGAGGGGGAGACTTAGGTTTTGTATGGCACATCTGCTTATCTTTTCTATGAAGGCCCTCAATGTGAGACATCCAGATGTCATCATTGAGATATCCACCTCATCCTAAAGTAGATAGACTTGGATGTCTTTAAATTCTTCTGAACAAGCAGCATTTCAAAGATATCCTGACCCAGTTTTGGAATTCTTCTGTCTGTATATGCCTGTGTCTGAGGTATTTGGGCTGAGTGGCCATGGTCACTGTGCCACTGTGGAAATGAGGAGCCTGCATCCCCAGGCTAGCAGAGACTGAGCCAGATGTCAGGATAATGGATGCAGCCCACACTTTTGAAGCACCATTTCATGTTAGCTTAGTTCAGGCTAAGGCTGTCCCCCTTCCAAAGCCAGTCCCAGCAATGCTACCTGTGCTGGCTTAGCTTCCCTGTGCACTTTCACAGAGAGCGGACCTTTACAAGGTATAACATTCGAATCTCATCCTTCAGTCTGCCAGCTGGGTGCTCTTCAGGCCCTTGGAAGAAATTTCCCCTTCTCAGGTGTGGGCCTTAGTCTTTCTCTTGTATTGAGGGTGGCATTTATGGAGACCTACCAGACTCTCGAGGTCACCCTGGCAGGTGGCTCTGAGGTGGGAGCCTCTGAGGTGGGAGCCTGGGCATATTCCCACCAGTCGGTCTCTGGCCAGAGTCCCAGGTGTTCAATCTCAGACACGTATTTCTGTGTTTCCAAGAACTGCGCTATTCTCTGTCACTTTTTCTGAGGTGGGCTGTGCCCGCTGCTGCTGCCTGACGGCCAGCAGCAAGGCCGGGTACCATCCCACCAGGAGCCGCCCGCCGCTGGAGGCTCGCCCGCCCCCGCAGGCTCTGGCTGACCCGGGGAGCCCCGCGGCGCGGAGGGAGGAGCGCGCAGGGCCATGTGAGCTGCTGGCGGCGGCAGCGGCCCTCGGGGAAGACAGATGGGGTGAGAGACAGCGCTCGGTCCGGCTGTCAGCGCGGCCCCAGCCTCGCCGCGGAGGGAGCCCCTCCTCCCCGCCGTGCGCGCCGCGCTCCCGGCCGGGGAACCATGGCGTCCAGCGAGGAGGACGGAGGCGGCAACGGCGCGGTGGAGGAGAAGGAGAATGGCAAGAAGAAAAAGAAGCTGGGCGCTCTGGCCACGACCTGGCTAATCTTCTACAACGTCGCCATGACCGCGGGGTGAGCGGGCGCGGGCGGCAGCGCGGCGCCTCCGCGGGGCGCGGAGNCCGGATGCGGAGAGGGCTGCTGGCCGCCCAGGGGAGCCGACAGCGCTCCTCGGTGCCGCTTCGGGGGCCGGGGTCCCGTGTGGGGCGGCGCGCTCGGGTCGGTGCTCCCTGGCTCTGAGCGGGCAGAGCCCGCCCCGGCTCCCGGCAGGCAGAGCTGCCCAAAGCCAGCGCGGCACGCAGCGCCCGCGGGCAGGAGGGATGAGCCGGCACCCGTGGAGGGGGAAGAGCCGCAGTAGCCCAGGAGATTCATTTGAGCTTGTGCTCCGTGCTGCGAGCTTTGCTATGAGGAAAGAGGGTATTTATTTTGAATAACAGATAATAAGAGCAGTCAGGTTTTGTTGTTAGCGCTCGAAGTACATATTCTCACTTCTTGAAATTTTTCCCTGTTCACTAACTTTAGGGGAAAACGCCCCCCCCNCCCCCCCCCCCCCCCCCAATCTGTTCATTTCCACGTACTTAAAAGAAAGCTAAGAATTAAAAATTCTATAACATCTAGGATGATATTCATGGTGAGAAGTTTTACTTTGGTTACCAATGGGTGATTTCACTGCCCTTTGAATCCCGCAAGAGCTCAAGTGCTGATGGAGAAAGCCAGGAATGTGATTGTAATGGCTTTCTCTTCACTAGCAACTGTGAATCTTGAATATGTATTCAAGTCTGTGCATATATTACTGCAGCACTTTTAAAAAAGTGCTTTTACATGAGGTTAATACTACCTCATTGAATTACCAGTCTTGTGCTCTATGTGTGAATTTGCTAATGAACACTGACTCTTGCCACTGACTTTTATATATCTCTAAAAGATTATCGAACCATATTTGTTTTGACCTTAGGTGCTGCTTCAGTATCTCCCACTTCCTTCTCTCCCATTTTCCATTAATACCAAAAGGAATTAAGACATGCAAAATTGGAATTTTTATGTGGAAACAGAGAAAAAAAAGAGATAAAAATAAATTCTTATAATATTTATGGAGAAAATTCCATATTTGAAATATAGCAATATTTAATAGAGGCACTACCCAGGATAAATATTTAACTAGAACAGTATATTTGTCCAGTTGTCCAGGTAGTGCAATATAGCAAAATGTTTCTGGAGTTTTAACAAATGAATGCATAACTACGTATTAACAACCATTCTAATAAAAAAAAAATTGCAGCTTACCTTTGTTTCTAAAACAGATTTAAAGTACTAAAATCAGATAAATACTCAGCTTGCTGACAGTCCCAACTGGAGATGCTGCCTTTATTATAGAAAGTGTTTTCTATTTCCTGGTGGAAATAGAAAAGGAAATAGTACAAGGGTTTTCCTGACATTCAAAGTCAAACTCACTGACCGCTAAATAAATCTATCTACAGAAATTTATGTCCACATAAAAAATCATTTAAGAAAAATACGTTAGCAGTCTTTGATTCTGAGTGTAGTCCAAGATTACTTCTCTCTGCAATGCTTTGGTTGTGGAATGAGATGCAGAAAATGCCTTGTTAGGTTAAATGTATTATGACTTCTCAGTCTAAGTCTCAGACAGAGCTGTTGCTGCCACATTTGAGCTGCCAGCTGGATGTAAGCTCACTGTCACCTTCCTCTTGTCAAACACTTCACTGTAAAAGAGGGCAGCTCCACTGTGAAAGACTACCGGTGATATTCCAGTAATTCCTCATTTCCACAGTGGTGGGAGACAACCTGAAATAAGTGCACTTATATTTAAAATCTGTTATAAAATCTAAGTAACACTTGCGGGGGAACATTTTGGAGCGCTGACAGATCGGATTCATGGGCTTAAAGTAGAAGAGATCAAAGAGGGGAGTCATTCCTGCTGTGTGGGGAAGCCTGACTGACTCTGTGTGAGTTTGAAATGCTGTCATGAAGTGCTGGAATGGGGCACACCAAGTGACTGCATAGCAGTAGCCGTCGTGCGTAGGAGTTGTTGAGGGGCTGATACTGAAATCCGTGCCATCCGAGGTGAGCGGGGAGCTGTTGGGATCCAGGCAGCTCTCATGCTGTTACAGGAGAATGGATCTGACCAAAATTACTATTCCCTGGCACCCTGTTTCCAGTGCTAGCCTGTACCTTATGCTCAGGGAGGACTACAAGTAGATGAATTAAATATTTGTCCAAATGTTTATGTAAATATTTCTCTGAATGTTTATAATCTCTCTGAATCTACCTCTGAGTATTTCTGAGACCCTTCTGCTTTGTCACTTGGGCCCTTCCTTAGCCAGAGCTCATGTTGCTGTAGAATATACTTGCCACATTTTTATGGAGAATGAAAG
This sequence comes from Chaetops frenatus, assembly GCA_013400775.1. Classification (NCBI taxonomy): domain Eukaryota; kingdom Metazoa; phylum Chordata; class Aves; order Passeriformes; family Picathartidae; genus Chaetops; species Chaetops frenatus. Next base: position 170,736 of record VZTR01023662.1, on the reverse strand, counting down.
GACTGAGTAATTGTTCCTAGCAATAACAGAGAAGAAGTTAAACTAAAATTTTTTGTCATTTTTGATTTTTCTTTTTACCTCTCAAAATAGCCATCCATAGCTCTTGTTATGCCTATGTCTATGTTAAAGAATTTTTATACTTTCTTAGTCTTTTTGGATTGAAACATGAAGTTTTTAGTCTTCTTGCTAATGCGATGTTTTAAGAATGGGGCATAGGTCTGAAAGCCTGAGACAGTTGGGTTTTTCAGTCTGGAGAATGGAAGGCTCCAGGGTGACATTACTGCAACCTTTCAGTTCCTGAAGGGAGCCCACAAGAGAGCTGGAGAGGGACTTTTCACAAGGGCCTATAGTGGTAGAATAAGGTATAATGGCTTTATCCGGAAGGGAGCAGTTTTAGATTAGATATTGGGAAAAAATTCTTTATTCTGAGGATGGTAAGGCACTTGCAGAGGTTGCCCAAAGAACCTGTGGATGCCCCATTCCTGGAAGAGCTCAAAGCCAGGTTGGATGGGGCCCTGAGTGACCTTGTCTAGTGGAAGGTGTCCCTGCTTACAGCAGGGGGAGTTGGAACTAGATGATCTCTAAGGTTCATTCCTACCCAATCAATCCTTTGAAAATCTTAATTATATAAAAATGGGTTTATTACGTGGAACGAATTCCTCATGCCTTGGATTATTTTACAGAGTCTGGGCTGGTGGTGGGATCAACCCACAGTTTAGAAGTTTTTTTTTTTAAATCTCAATTTAAGTTTTAGGTCAAATTCTACTATGATTAAAAGATACTGTTACTTTTTCTTTCTTTTTCATTGAAACAGTTATTAGTTGTCATCATTGTTCAGTTTCCTAAAAAAAACCAAAATAAAATCATCCAACCCCCTCAAATGTGCTAGTTGAATATATCTGCTTCTGGAAGTCAGGAGCATAGAACACCCATCTTTCAGCACTTTGGAGTCTGATTTTTAAGTCAACTTTTAAAAAACTTCTCAATACTTCGGAAAACATAATCGTAGTGGTAACTTCATTTGGATGTTCACAAGCAGAAGCATTAAGATCACTAGTCAGTCCTGAAATTGGTGAGTTGAGGGTCCATGAAAAATGTAAAACTGAAGTGCTAAATTCCAGTCCTTTACTTTTACAAACTTGCAACCCGAACAGTGCCTTCAGTACCAAGCTCATCATGTGGTTTCAAATAACAATATTTAATAGTCAAGATGCATGAGAATTTAACAGTGAAAATATGTAGCCACTCCTAGAGAAAAGTCTGATGGATGGGTGGTTTTGGGGGGTTCACTCAAGTAAGTCAATCCTCCAAAGGCAGAAAGTTATTCTCCATTATTTTCCAAGTAAAGAGATAAGTGTAATGTTTACATAATATTATATAATACTTACGTCTAAAGATATTTTTGATGATCTAAGAACACTGACAAGTGAAGAATCAAAGACAATCTATGAAGAAAAATACTCTACTAAATTATTTGCAGTGGATGGATATTTTTAGAATTCTAATTTGAAATGTATCCATTCTCTTTCTTTTATAGGTGGCTGGTATTAGGTATTGCCATGGTGCGGTTTTATATACAGAAAGGAACACATAGAGGCTTATTCAGAAGCGTTCAAAAGACGCTTAAATTTTTCCAGACATTTGCTTTACTTGAGGTAAATTTTAAACATTAGTTTGCTTTACTGGATGCTACATATCATAGGTAAAACAGGTTATTATCCTGAATTTAAAATAAAAATATTGTATTGGTACTAAAAGTCCTTTTTACATTAATATTTAATGAAGTTTTGGGGGCGGGGCAAGATGATTACTTAAAACAAATGGGCACGTGTTTTTCAAACTTAATTCTAATATTTCTTTAAATCGGTGCCTGGGAACTGCTTTGATTTGAGAGTCTTTAATGCAAAAGGCAAAATCTCGAAGGCATTACAGCCAACAGATCAGCCCTCTAGCGTGGTATATATCACCATCTCAGAGATGATAGGTTAGCTTTTATTCTTTATACTGCACCTACTGTCCTCCTGTGCCTTTCGTTCTTCCGCTTATTTCGAGACTGGATTCACATACCCCATGTAATCCTTTGCAACGGGGTCTGTGCAAGATGTGCAAAGTATTCTTTAAGTAATACTTTTGCAAACCACGCACTAGTGGTCTCAGTTCTGGTACATCTGTGGAATGAAGCTTTGGTTTATGGAGCGCTTGCAGTCCTTTCCCAGGCACGACAAAGAATGTCTATGTACATTTTACCTTTTTTTCTCAATCTGCCTAGAACATCTCTAGTTCAAAGAACTAATAAAATCATGTCCCCAGCTGTATATAGGCTTTTTTTGCTGTTAAACTTTCACAGTAAGTAATTCTATTCAAACCTGCCAAAATAATGAAAAGCACTTCATCTGCTAAACATTACTGACCAGAAAGTACACTATATCTAAAGCTTCACAGCTGTCATTGACAAAAGTATAATAATGTTGATAATCTGTAATGAATGCAGAACATTTTAAAATTGCTGTGTGTTTAGCGTTTCTTATATGACTTCCTCTACACTGTCCTGTAAAATTCTTCTTTGAATAAGGTAAAGGAAGAGAAGCTTATTAGTTGAATAAAATGCTTTGTAAGTATCTAAATGTCTAATATTTGCAATTAATTTGGAAAACAAACGTTTTTCATGTATTTGCATAGCTCAGATATTGAGCCCACCCTAACAATGATTGCCAGGGCTCTGCCCTGTATTCCTTTTTAAGACTGTTAGTGGGAGACAAAAACCAGAATTGAGCCTAGGTTTATATTATTAATAAAAGGCTACTAGGGTAGCTAGTAACATGCTGCACATCAGTAACCTCTGACTTATTTTTATTTACAGGTAATCCACTGTGCAGTTGGTGAGTTCTTTGTTTTAGTTCCTCCTGTAACTAGTTAAAGCATGAATTGTGGAACAGAGATAACATGTTTCTCTTTTTAAGGAATAGTTCGCACATCTGTGCTTGTGACTGGGGTCCAAGTGAGTTCAAGAATCTTCATGGTGTGGTTCATTGCACATAGTATAAAACAGGTATGTGTGAGAGCAAATTATGTTTTGATTGCTTTTAAGGAGAAGCTATTAATACAGTTCCCATTTCATTAGGAGACCAATTTAAATATTAATGATATTCCTATAGAGAATGCTTATATATTTGAGTGCAATTTTGGAAGTTAGGGTTACAAAATGGAATTTGTGTGATTCTTCCCAGGAGACTGAGTCTGGGTATTAGCTGTGAATCAGCAGTGTCTTCAGCATCATGCTCTCCATGGTCTGCCTAAGTGAAATCAATGACTACTCCTATTATTTACAAGCCAAACTACCCCAGTGTTAACAGGTCCCTTTCAATTTTAATCAACACTTGCTGAATTAACCTAAATAAAATGTCTTTAAATTAACGTCTTAAATTGAATTCACCTGGATAAACATGGTTGCAATTTTGCAATTTTTTTAGAAACCTTCTCAAAATTTTAATGTTAGGATAGTATTAACATTCGATGACATCCAGTATGCCACAATGGCACTTAAGGACCTGTCTAAATGACAATGGTTTGTTTGTCTGGCTGTAGGTGGCTGTTGTAAGGCTATTGATCCATTAGCAGAATGAAACAAGCAGTTCACAGCTAATAGGCAGGACATTAGGTTCAGTTTCTGAGGTGTGCTCTCTATGAAAGACATGTAAAAAATTAAGTGATTTTGCGCACCTGAATGTCTTTAGAACTTGAAAAGCTGAGCCATTAAACTGTCTCACCAGCAGATGGCATAGGCCTTTCTGCAGATGGATTATCCTAGTACCTGCCTCAGTTATCAAACAGAGGACTTGTTTTCTACACTGCATCTTTTTCTTTACTGTCAATTTTCCTAACATGGAATGAATTAAGTAGGCTTTTTGTAGGGGTTTTGCTGCTGTTGTTGTTTTGGGGGGGTGGTTTTGTAAGCTAACTGTTTTTATTTTTTTCTGTAAGGCAAAAATGTCTCAAAGATTAACAAGACTTTTATATTGAATGTCTACATATGAGCTGGACTATAGCACTGCATTTTGCCATTTTTTGTTATCTGCAGTGGACTATACATCTTTAGCATATCCAGCAATTTCTTTAATTTCCTCTATCTACATTACTGTAGGCCCAGCTGTGTCCAAAAAACCCCCATTTGAATGTATGTCTGATCATATTTCACACTGTTATTGTTAGCAGGCATGAATGTTCAGGGTCACTTTAGGTGGTGAGAGGCATGTCAGTGATAATAGCCAGAGCCAGACCTCCCCACTTGACTGCAGATTTGCAAGGCAGCAGATAGGAATTCTCTGCATACTTACTTAAAGTTCTTCTGCTTAGATTTAGCATGGAGACATGAATCCAAGTTTGAGTTATCAATGTTTGTCTCTAATTGCATGAGGCAAAGAACAGCCTAATTCTGTCTTTATCTTTGCTTATTTGTTTGGGTGTCTTTGAACTTCAGTTGCTGCTATTTGTTTGTGATTTTGGTGCTATTTTTATGTCTCTATTTTCTTTATGATGTTGGTGCAGTTCTTGTGCTAGAGGTGCACCTTCTTTGACTGACACATTGAGGGTGCGATTTTATGAGCACTTATAATTTTTGATTTTTGTCAGAGTTGAGAATTTTCAGCATCTTGGAGATATATTAAGCTTTGTCACCACATTTTATTTTGAAGAACCATTTCCCATTTTTGTAATTTTAAAAAAAACTTGTGTTGCTTTATTCTGTTTCACAGACATCCCTGGAGCTTTTCAGCCTTCAGGCATAGAAATGTATTACAAAATTCCTCCCCTGTTAAAGAAAAGAAAATTACTTGTGTGTAATTCTTCCTCAGAGAAGGTGGTGTTTGTAATAGATCCCCAGGTGCCTTCTTTGTATTCGGGGAGTTTTGTTTACTTGTTCACTCAGAGTGAAAAAGTGGTGTTTTGAAACAGCAGAGATGTGCTACCTACCAATGAGGGAGTTTAATGACTCAGAACTTAAATCTTACACGGGATTGTTGAGTGACTTTACCCAAAGCTCCTGATCTACCACCTACTATTCATTTAGTGAGCCATCTATGCTCCAGCTCCTTAACTATCTTAGGGCTCCCTGAAGTCTGCCAGCCTTGATCTTCTGTGACCAAGTTCCGTTTAGAAGTTATATAAAGCAATTCCTTTTGTCTAAAGTTTCATGGAGATGTGCATTATACATTGAAGAAGAAGCAAGATACAAAGTAAGAGAAAATCTAGGAAATGGAGTAGTGAAATGCAGAATGGTTAAAAAGTGGTTATGAGAAGAGCATACCTTCTGTAGCATTTTGTTGTTCTTGGTCTTTTGAGGAGTAAGACGGTAAACAAGTAGGTCAACCACAAATGAAAGAGGAATAGTTAGTCTAGTGGAAGTGTAGGTAGAGAATAAAGAGGAAGAATAAGCATAATTATAGGGTTTTATATTTTGATATTTGCATAATGGATGAAGATTGCTCAGTTGACAAATGTCTGTATGTTGGTAAACCCATATGATAATGAAATGTACATGGTAATGTTTTCTGCATATCACTTTTGTGCCACAGTTTTCTTTCTTTACAAGATATTAGTTCTGCTCTGTGTATCTTAAGGAGAAGTCTGTTTGCACAGAAAGAAGCCTAAGGATGAAGAAAATGTTGGTTCTTTATACCTCCACAGATCCAGAATGAGGAGAGCGTTATTCTTTTTCTGGTCGTATGGACTGTGACAGAGATTACTCGATATTCCTTCTACACATTCAACCTGCTCAACCATTTGCCATACTTCATTAAATGGGCCAGGTGGAGATGCCTTGCACTTGAGTTTCTCATGATTCTGTGCATGCTGGTTTCACGCATGCTGAACTAACACACAGGAGAGCAGATGTTTGAGCTTTGGTTATGTGTCAGCAAAGTGCAAGTCAGTTGCTTTCTGTACTTGGGATCATTGTTGCTTGGTTTAAAATGTTAAAAATATTTTAGCTAAGGTTTTTGGGATATGGTTTTTTCTTTGTCTTCTGTGTCTCACAGTTTGAACTCTGATTTCACTTGCTCTAATTTTTTTTCTCTGTCTTTGGAGTCATCTTTTAATTTGCAGTATGACTCTTTATGATGCTCTTGAATACAGTGCCCAAAATTAAGCACCTGTGCTAGTCTTTGTGGATGTTAGTTCTTTGAAAATGAAAAGGGAGTTGTCACTTCATCTGTGTTATTATGACTTTATAAGAAGGTCTGCTTTATCAGAGCTTTTGTAAGATTATATCCATATAGTGAAGTTAAATACCCACTTAGTTTAGCCCACCAAAAAATGTGTGTTCCAATAATGTGTTCCATATCAAAACTATTTTGATTTTGAAGCATACTTAGTGTTGGCCACTAGATCACAGACTACAGTGACTGTGTTTATCAGGAGACTTAACTGAAATAGTATTCTATGTAGGCATTATTTGAAAAATACATGTAAGGCAGACTTATGTTAGAGAAAAATATCTAACCTCATTCCTTGAAGACAACTCTTATTTAAAAGAGTTTGTTTTTTATTTTCCTTTATTTTTGTTTTATAGATAATGCAGGTTTGATGCTTCTAATGCACTTCTTTGATATGTATGATATTTATGTCCATTCTTATAAAATGTTATCTTTTTGCTAGTGCCTAAGTGAGAGACTTGTTTAAGCATGAAATGACAAACTTACAGATAGTCAGACTGGCTATCATCAGTTTTTTTATACAGACTTCAGAAAGAGAAATGCACTCAAAACATATTACATTGTCAGATAATAGTTTTTGCTATCAGGTCAGCGTGCCTTGAATAACAGAATTTTGTTTCCTTAATATAGATAATAAAGAAAACAAACATTCTCACAGAAGAGATATATGGTGAAATATTAATATAAACAAAACATTTGGAAATGTTTTTTCATAGAGTCCAAAATATCCCATCAAGATTTATGGATAAACCAAAAGCCCAGCACAACTGGGCATAAATTCAGTACCAAGAAAGATGGAATTTCTGATCTTTACCTTATAACTGCATAGAGACAAACTATATGTAAGGCATCAATTCCTTCTTATCTAATGTACATTCCTCCCCTAATTCTTGGTGCTGCCAAGCAATAGGACAAGAGGCAATGAGCAGAAACTGATGCACAGAAGGCTGCACCTGAATATGAGGAAGAACTTCAGGTGCCCGAGCTCTGGAACAGATTGTCCATAGAGACAATCCAGCATCTCCCTCACTGGAGATATTAAAAGACCATCTGGACACAATCCTGTGCCTTGTGCTTTAGGATAACCCTGCCTGAGCAGGGAGATTGGACCAGATGACCCATTGTGGTCCCTTCCAACATGAGCTGTTCTGTGATTCCCCTCATCTGTGAGTCTTCTAAGCCCTTCTGCTTCTAGGAGGGTTTCATGCTTAGTTGCTGCTGGTTTGGATCTCATTTCTTTTGGTTAGGGAGTGCACACTGTAGGTTTTTCTGTGTGACAGGTCTCACTGCTGTTCCCTATATGAACTGGAGAATTGTTCCTTGGAGAACCTGTATGTCCATGGTGCACTGTGTGAAAGGACAGCACAAAGACTATTGATTACAATTTTCATTTTGTCACTGCCCAAGTGGCCTTTGGCATTCAAACCACATTTTCTTTAAACTGGATGTTTTGCCTTTTATTTGAACATCATCTCACTTTAAAATGGATCTGACAAGTTTCTGGCACTGTCATTTTCTTTTCTCTTTTTATTCCAATTTCCATTAGCTGTAAATGTAGTATTCCTGTGTTGTAGTGAGTAAAACAGGCTTCTGACATTTTTCAACATTTTCATTATCTTCAAAAAAATCGTAGTACATACAGTTGGCCCAGTGTGTGTGCACTGTGATGAAAATATATAGGATCATCTGAATTTGAGATTCAGTACTGGTCTGAATCCTGTCAGTGACAACAGGAGTAAGATCAGCACATTTCAAAAAAAATCATTGTTGGAGACTAAAAATTTGAGGATTGTTTTGTTAAAAAGACAAAATACATTCTGATACTTCACTGTTTTTAAATAAAAGCACTGATGAATGCATTCTCTTGTCAATTCAAACAACTCTGTTGGAAGTAACTGAAACTGATATTTGGTGTCAAGTCAGGATGTTGTCCTTGATTCTGGTGCAGGAACTACTGTAATACATTTCTGTGCCACTAATAATAGCAAGATAAAATTTTAAATTTATGGGGTGTTTCTCACAAGGTTTTTTATTTTTCAATGCAGATACAACTTTTTTATCATTTTGTATCCTGCTGGAGTTGCAGGTGAACTGCTAACCATATATGCTGCTTTACCCTATGTGAAGAAAACAGGAATGTTTTCACTGAGACTTCCCAACAAATACAATATCTCCTTTGACTACTATTACTTCCTTATTATTGTCATGTTCTCCTATGTGCCATGTAAGTACTATTTAATTGTAGAAACATTTTAGCAACATAATAATCAATCTTCTGCAATGCTATAAACACTGCCTATATTAAAATTTGCTGGCCACTTTGTACCATAAAAGCCTGCATTCTGTTCCAAGCTTCACTATGCTTTAATTGGTTAGACTGAAATTTTCTATCCTGTGACCTGCTTAGGAACATAATGCGTCTTAAAAATTTCTGTGAAAATGCTAAAATTATTTTTCAGACTTAAATGAAGTAAAAAAAAAAATTTTGCTTACACACATAAATGTGTCACTGAGACTTTCTAGTGCCTCTCCCCCTTTGAAGTAATGGCTTAGAAATGGTCCTGCAAGTTGTGCCAGATTTGCTGTGGTTTTTTGCTACTAACAACCATTCATCCTGGAAAAACCATGATTCATGAGCATGCTCAGGAAAAACTTGAAACAGTATTCTCCATGATTTCATTTTCAGAGAAATCAACCCCCTAAACGTCTCTGAACACCTGCAGTCCCTGGTTTCATCAAGTTTGTCCTTGTATTTATGCATACCAGAAGCCATGTAGGTAACAGTAGAGAGAGTATCTATTTTTCACTTCCAGTATTATTTCCACAGCTACCTAAGCAGTTAAAACAAGGACAGAGTAACCTCTTATACCATATATTCCACCATGAATTGGGCTAGACCAAACTAGGCAAATATAATATTTTAGATAATATTAATAATAGAATTTATAATAATTTTTTAAAATAATCTGTATATTGAGGCAGCAGATTAGGGAGAGAAATTGACAACCAGGAAAATTAAAGTTAAAAGCTCTGTGGTCTGCATTCATGAAAGGTATTCATTTGAGAAGGCAACCTTCAATATGGACTTTCACAATATGCACACACCAAGAAATCATGAAGGCCAGCAAGAAAGATTCATGTCAATAAAAAATATTCTAAGGTGTGATAACTTGAAAACAGTTTTACACCTGTTTGTGTAACAACACTTCAGGAATAAATCTAGTTTTCTAGCCATTAAATGTAAGGGTTGACTCTGTCAGCAGAACAGTAATAGAATAGATGACAGAGGGACAGGAAAGAAGGATCTCCTCCCTTCAGACTTGAACAAGTAGAGTAAATTTATATCCTCCTCCAAGTCTTAATTCCAACATGCTTAGGACAGGCTTCAAGCACTATCAGAATGTGGTTGAATCCTGTTTCTACAAGGAAACTGTTGGAGTGAAGTTCCTTGAACACAGGGTATTTATTCAGGGGGCCTTGTCTGAGCTTTGAGTAATTCTTGTTTTTTAAATCACTGCAATGTTCATGACTTGTTGTTATTATTCACCTTAATCAACTCAACCACTGTGTGCCATAATTTTTGCTCAGTTGATCATTCTGTAAAATTGTGGTTTTCCAGTATGTGATCTGTTGAATTTTTCCATCTAATTTGCTTTCTTTTATGCTTTGATCAAGTATTTCCACAACTTTACTTCCACATGCTGCGGCAGAGAAGAAGGGTGCTTCACGGAGAAGTGATTGTGGAAAAGGACGATTGAATCAAGCTGTGTAACCATGGTGCTTTTAGTGGGAAGGAAAAGAAGAGAGGGTAAAAACCCAAAACTTCCTCTGATTTTTCTGAGTCCAAGTTTTAAAACATGGAACAAGAATAAACAACTGTGCCTAAAATATCATGGACTGCATTGTTTTTGCAATTAATATATTTTCAGACCTACCTTTTCATCTTTGGATTCACTTTGGTTTTTAATTGTTCATTTCTTCAAAGAAATATTTTCCTATTTTCAGTAGGTTAATGAGTAACTTTAAGAATTAGAATAGTTGGCTACTGTGCCTTCTGTCCTGGAAGTTCTGTTTTGACCTGTAGCCATTATCAAGAACAGAAGGAGAGTTGATAAGTTGTACTGAGAGTGAGTCTTCTGGAAAACAGAGTGTAAATTAGGTAATGATGTTTTTCATAGACTAGGTGAATTGAATGTTATTTAAGCTTTATATTAAGTATTACTTTTCCAGTTATGAGTACTGTAGCATGTTGTTCAACGTTTTTTGAATTACAGAAACACACTACAAAATTCCAGAAGGACTTTTGAAAGGAGTTGAATTCCTGATTGTCAGTGCAAATTTAGACCTCCCTGTATTTTCATTTGTAATTTTAAAGATACATAGAATAATAGATATTATATTAACTGGTTAAAAGTTTGTGCTGAGGAGTAGACAGGATGTGCCTACCTTTCTCTAATCACTGGCTGGAATATGACTCCTTTGCAGAGCAAAGCTGATTGTCAGCATGTTTCCTATTCTACATCTAAGTTATGCATGCCGAAAAATCAGTATTGCATTGAAAAACTGTAGCTATGGTGAGATATTTGACTTCTTGTAAATAGCTCAGTGGGATAAAATATATTTGAAATAGCATCTTAAAATATAAATTGTGCTTTGATTCATCCCATTGGGCAATTTTAATTGCTCCCTCTATTTGTTTATACTGAATTATACTAATTCTATTTCATGTCTTCAGTAATCTGCAAGTATCTACAAGTATATTAACAAGGATCTACAATTATCTGCAAGAAGGATCTACAGTATATTACCAGAAGTTACAGATGATATTACACTATATGATACCTGAGTGTGAGAGGTCCAACAAATTAGACACGGACTAAGAGATTTAGAGAAAAGGTAATGCATTTGAGGAAACTTGGATACTTAATGAGAGAGAGAAGATGGAAATGTAGTAATGTGGTATGAAGCCTTGAAGATGTAGGCAACAAACCTGTCTTGCTTCTGGCTTCACTAATGTCAAAAGAAGTGTATACATACATGGAAGAGCTGCATCAGGCAGCTGGAAATCAGAAAACTTGTGATTGCTGAGGTAATTTCTGGAGTACAGTCTTATATTTTGGCTACCTCAGGGGTGAAGAATTGGATAATCTTCTGAAAGCTCAGAGAACAATAACAAAACTAGTTCAAGTGAGAAAGAAGTCAGAAAGACTGAGTTGTTAATATGTGTAGTTCTTTGATATATGACAAATACATGAAAGAGCTTTTCTAAGTATGAAGGTGTAGCTAGAACTGGTTATATGAATTTGAAACAAGGTAAACAGTGAATGAATATCAGAGGAAATAAGATAAATTAGGTTACAGAATGACACAGTAGTGCTCATCAATGCGTACAGGTCTTGAAAGGTTTTTAGTTAGATTTGGCAAGAGTTTAAATACTTGAATAGGCAGTTTCCATTTTTAGCTTCAATGATTCTATGATAATACAGCTTTTCTGAAATTTGCAGATACATCAGAAAAAGGTATATCAGGTAATTTGATAAAAAAGCAAGGATTTGCTATATCCCTAGCTTTCAAATTCCGTGCTTTCAAATGCCTTAAATTTGTGATATTTATACATGTTTTCATTACATGTAAATGAGTTTCCTTTTATATGGCAGGAGCATAGCAGACTTGAGATGGAACAGTTTTATTTCTTTAAATTTTAAAAGGTATAATCTTTGAATTCCTTAAATTTCACACAAGGTGCTCTAATTTAACTTACTACTTCTGTTTTATATGCAGCTAAAATTATTAAAAATTTAAAATATAAACTACATTTACAAAACTGAATCACAAAATACTTGTGTTACATGTGTTCAGACTAGCAGCTGTATGTGTCCAACATTCTTTACGTACTGTTTTATAAACTCCACTTGCTTTTTATTCTATGAGGAACATACTGGCAGTTTTGGGAAATACATCTCCATTAGCAAACAGAATAGTGTGATGAAATATGAGAAACTAAGATTAGGTTAAGGTCTGTGTCTCTTTTTAATCTGTCAGGGCAGCTCACTGAAGACCATAGATATCAATTAATTGAAAATGCATTGGAAACTTAAGGATGTGATTTTGAAATCCTTGACCAGATGAGTGTATGCCATAGATAATATTCCTTCTAAAAGGAATATTTGCACTATAAAAGTGTATTGTATTTGTTTTCATTGTGGCCTAATGTTATCATATATTAATCAAGGATCTATTTTTATATCCTTTTATACATGTGAAATCAAAAAATGCAACACTGTTTGCTACAGTCTTGGGTTGCACTTCCATAAAGCAACAATGTACAAGGCAATGATACAATTTAAAAATGGATTTACAGCTACAAAACAGTCTTGCTAAATAATGAATTAATAAAAGTAAAGATAAGAATTACTTACAGTATCGCATTCAATGTTTCATTGACCAGAGAGATTGCCACCCAGATTAGTTTACATGACATTTACCTAAAAAAAGTGAGCAACATGTTCTTTTCTTCCTCCTTTTTTTTGACTGAAAACTTTCACTGAAGCCTCCTTTTCACAGAATCAGTAAGGTTGGAAAATACCTCCAAGGTCATCGAGTCCAGCCTTTGACTGAACCACCACCACGTCAACTAGACTGTAGCACTAAGTGCAATGTCCAGTTGCTTCTTGAATGCTTCCAGGGATGGTGACTCCACCACCTCCCTGGGGAGTCAGTTCCAATGCCTGACCAGCCTTTCTGTGGAGAAATTCTTCCTGATGTCCGACCTGAACCTCCCCTGGCAGAGCTTGGAGCCTTTCCCTCTAATCTGGTTGCTGGTTGCTATTGTGCTAACGTATCTTCTGAAATGTAGTGAGAATTGCAGGTAAAATCTTCTTTCTATTGACTTCAGATGAACTAGGATTTTATCCTAGGTAGTTTATTTAAATTTCAATATAACATCTTGAAACATTTAATTGACCTGTTAAATGGACATTAAAAATGTAAGTATGATTTTCATATGGTGCTCTCTTTCCAACTTCTTTTTTACATCTGTCTTTTTTGTCTTCCTCTCTGCAATATTCCTAGTTTTCTAAAGCATTTAAATCCTCCTGCTTATGTAAGATTAGGAATGTATTCAAGCATCAGCATCTCTAATGTTTTCATGTAGTCTTTAACAAATTGTCCTTATAATGGTATTTTCTTACTTGTTCTATATAGGCCTTCTGAAATGAATTAATATAGAGCATGGCCTTAGGAAACATTTTGAATAGCAGTACACAGGAACAGGGAGATTCCTTTTAATCAGGTGACATTTCCTACTATTGGTAGGAACAGAAACCATCCTTTCTGTAAACTCCACCTGAAAGCACCTGGATTTCTCGAGGTTCTCCCCAGAACTCACATACTGTGAAAAGCTGTTCTGGGACAGACTGGGTTGTTTCCCAGCTCAGCCCAGAATGGTTGGAGGTCAGATTGTGGCTTCAGGGCATGGGCAGCAGAAAGGAGTGTGGTGCTGAGATATCTTCTGTCATTATCTGCCAAGGGGTCACTGAGGGCGCTGTGAGCAGTAGTTGATAGATGTCATCTCTCCCACCACGCAGGGTGTGAGACGAGAGGGAGCTCAGTGAGCCCTCATTACTGTCTGCTGAGGGAGCTCAGGAGATCAGCTGGGAGGATCTCTGTGCTCAAAGGGCGTGTCACAGAAAGGGCTTTCCCACTCTGCTCAGCTATCCTTTGCTGTCTGTTAGCCTGTATGGCTTGAGATAAACTGGCCTGCCACCAATCTCAACAGCACAGTTCAGCATTAACTGCTGTGGAGAAATGGTGCCGGGTGCTCTTTCTAATGCCCATTGAAAATAACATTTAGCCAGGTTCAGGTTAATAGATAGATTGCAAGGCTAGTTAAGAGGGAGATGCATGGAGACCTTTCCTGTGACCAGATGGAAATACGTGCATTTTAAATCTAGGACTAGCTACTGCTCTGACTGTGGTACTCTCAGTCTTCACAGTAGCTTACTTCAGTTTATATTTGGATATGTGTATGGTTACTAAATAAACCAGAATGAAACCAATTCACAACCGTTATAATAATTTATAATTTTAAATTAGTTAAATTACATTAACAGCTTTTGAATCGAGGTCTTGCTTAATCTGCCTTAGAAAGAAAAAAAAAGAAAGGAACGTTAATACAAATAAATGTACTGCACTAGGCAGTAGGGCTTCATAAATCAAAATTTTCAGGCAGGCAAACTGGCTGCAGTTCATAAAGGATTTTTTAAGTGGATTTTTTTTGAACAATAAAGGTGAAAGCTTTTCTGAAAATCAAAGTTTATTAATGTATATTTTAAAATGTGCTGAGACTTACTGTATTATTTATTATCAGTTGATAATTTAAATTCATGCTGAACCTTCAGTTTTTATAGATGATTAACTGTAGCCCATTAAAATGTTTCATTCTGTGTTCATTACAACCGCTGTTCAGAAAACAAACTCCCCGTTTTTCTGCAGAGCTCTGTGTTCTGTTGCTCAAGCGAGTTGCAGTGTTGTTAGTGGCTGCGCTGCTTTGCCGGGCTGCTGAAGTGGCAGGGTTCAGCTTGCCCAGGGCAGCTCCATGGATTGCTTCCAGGAGGGCGCGGCTCGGCCGCGGGTGGCGCTCCCGGCTCGGCGTCGGGCACCGTGAGCCGCCCGTGCCGTTCTCGGGGCCTCGAGCGCCGGCAGAAGCACTGACAGCTCCGCGGATGCCCCCGGCTGGTCCGTCCCTAGCACTTCCCAGATGGAGAAGGCCTGTCTGGTGAACTCCTAGGTCACAGAGCCAAATCTGACAAATGAGCTGAGAGCTGTCCCAAGAGAACTGTGGAGAACTGAATGTTGGCCGACTCTAGCCCTGTCTAGGAAGTTGCTGCTGATTTCATGCCTGCAGCTGGTAGTGTCTGATGATGTACAGTACTTTCTGTGTCATGTTGAACCACCTGAAACATTTTTATTCATGCCTCTCCTGCCTCTCTGTTCGGTCTTGAATGTATTTGAATGTCCTTTCAGTTTATGGCTTTGTAAAAGTCTAAGTGCAGAAAAATTTATCTAAGTGTATAGAATGTATATGTATAGAGTTATATTTAAAATCTCTTAATAATATAAATGCACTGCAACTGCTTATTATTGTTATTTCTTCTGAAAAGCATTATCATTAGAAGTTTGCACAGACAGGAAAGCAACACAGTATGATACGTCTAATAACTTATTTATTTGCAAAAATGATAATTTTTTTTAGATTTAGATTCAGATATTTGTTTTAGAGATTGTTAATGCTGTAGAAATTAATAATCAATTAAAAGACATATTCTAAACTTTGTTCTAGTTGATTTTGAAAGTTTTTTCAGCATGTAGAAGTCAGTTCATACAAGTATTCAGCATATTACACCAGACTGGTATCTGTTTACAAATGCTATACGTTTTTATCTAGAATTATTTCACAAATTAATCTTGAGGTCCCCTGTAACATATTTACTCTTACCCAGACAGCCTTTTCATATTTCTTAAAATATATTCCATAAAAACCACAGAGGTTTGAGTAGTAATAATATTGGTTTATCAAAGAAGAGCAGAAAACACAGGGCATTA
Organism: Chaetops frenatus; assembly: GCA_013400775.1. Classification (NCBI taxonomy): domain Eukaryota; kingdom Metazoa; phylum Chordata; class Aves; order Passeriformes; family Picathartidae; genus Chaetops; species Chaetops frenatus. The sequence goes on along the minus strand of VZTR01023662.1, from coordinate 154,924 downwards.
AAAAGAATGTCAACAGGTATGACAAAAATTGCATTACAATGATCCTGAAGTAGGTGTTCCAGTAGTAGATGTTTCAGTGTTTTGGAACAGGACTTTTTTGTGGTACTAACATTTGAGAGGAGTGGAGGCAGAGAACATCCTCTGGCTGTCCTTTGCTATATGACTAACAATGCCATTGCAGCTGTGAGGATTTCGTTGCCATGACAGTATGATACAGCAGTATGTGAGCATTCACACCTACTTCTTTTGAATTAGGAATCAAGTGGTTGTAACGCCAAGGAGCTTAACTGCATATAAAGCTTAAATCCTGTTAGTCAGATGTATTATAATGGAGATGTAGATCTCCTAATCTGAAAGTCACAGAAATGGTCTTCTAGTCTAAATTTACAGGACGGGGATTTTCGTGTCCTGGCCCTCTACCAAGGTTAAGCCATTCAGATTTCTATAGAAGCTAGTGGAAGAATATCCGCTGATCTCAACAGGAGTGTGATGGAATATCGACATTCATGTGTTCTGTTCTGTAATTCTGGATTTACCACGACAGGAATGAGCTGTAGCCTCCCTGTTAGTACTGTCTGTGAGAGAGCCTGTGCTTGTTGTGCATTAGCAGTTGCATGGTGGCACAATTCTCCCAGCTTTGCAGGGTGCCTAGCACTGCTCCTTGTGGAACACTCCTGGAAATCACTATTGCATTATACTGATTTGAATTCAGCAGAGTTGTAGAAACTCCCTTCACGTATCTACAAAAATATCTTTGATTTCTGAAATTAATCTAGGCCCAGTGAGACATCCCATTAAAAATAGGCAGGGTAGATCAGCCCTCACAGCTGCTTGGACATTCCTAACTTGAAATGCTGCCGTCACTGAACAACTCTGATTTTCATACATAATCTCTTGGTGGTTTGTGCTTATACCACATGCAAAAGATGGCACTTTGCCTGCTCTTAAGTGGCTGTTTCAGATTTGGTAGAACAAATTGCAAACGACAAGCAAGAAAAGATTCAAATGAGTGTCCTGCTCCACACACCAAGCCCCTCCAGTGCCGGGAAGAGAATCCCAAATCCTGGGTGTGTAGTAACATTTGCATGCTTTTTAACTTATTATGTATGAAGCTGAATAGTATAATATAGACCTTCAACTCATAAAGAAAAGAAACAAATTTCATTACTGAAGACGTCAAATTACATTTTATTCTGTAAATTAGATCTGGGAAGACCATTAAGTTTGAGACTGATTCAGTGACAAAACAAAGACAGTATTGTGGATCTTGCAGCCGACACTTTCTGCCAACTGAAAGCAAGTATTTAACATTACTGCTGTTTTCATTCAAAGTCAGGTGATATTACTGGGAATAAAAAAATTGAATTCTTGCCAGAATGAGTCTTTTACAGTGATCATCTCTGACCGGGGTTCAATTGGTTTAACCTTCCAATCTCTATATACAGCCAACTCTTTAACAAAAGAGTTCTCTCTCTAGGAAAAAAAAAACCCAAACAAACCACTAACCTGGAAACAATTCCTCTAGAGGTTTTTAAATAGAAAGTGTATTTTAGAATTCATTAAATACTTTTGAACATTCTCATATACTTGAGAAATGTTTCTTTAAATAATTTGAAGATTTAGTTAGTTTGTTCTCTGTCCTTACTACAATAATAGAACTCTTGAAATGGTGTTGGAAATGTAGAGAACAATGCCGATACACTAAATATGCTGGAATCTTTAAAAAGATGATCATATCTCAGGGTTACTATAAAGAAAACAGAGGCACAAACCAACTCTGCTTGAACGAAAAGATTGGCTGAAATATCATATCTGCATGTTCAGCTCCATTTGATCCATAGGCAGTGTCCACTGTTGTCTATTATAAATGTCACTCTGTTCATACTTGTTACAGAAGTTTTTGGTTTTTTTAAAATCAATAGACATAAGTAGTTACTGGTGGTAGAAATGTGTCACTGTTATGTGCAACTTGAGTTGCAAAAATGAAAAAAGAGGGGGCATGGTATTTCCATTCCTCAACCCTTTTAAACTGAGATTGTCTTCAGAGCCATATTAGGCGGTGTTGCCATCATATTTTTATTTTGCCATAAAACCAAACATAAGCTACTTTTTAGATTATTATTTTCCCACAATTTCTTTGCTGTGTGAAAATAAGTCTATGGTCTTGATGATTTTCTCAGTTGTCTCAGGACCCTGCTATTTTACAGGTCACTAGTAGTCCACAGCTGGAAGAACATTTCATTGTGATATTCCTAAATTGGTGAAATGACTGCAGTCTTTAGGAATAACTTTATTCTCCCAAAAACTGCAGAATGAAGATAAAATATTCTATATTTATATTTTTATTAATATCCTTGCCTCCTAAAAATGCCTGTGTGAATGGATCTGTGTGGTTTGTTCATTTGTTTACTTGTTTGTTTGTTTCCACTTGTATAGTTACTTAAAGACTAATTACACCCTTGCCTACTGAATATGAAGTCAGTGGACTTTTGTGGTTTCAGATACATGAGTTCCTTGAGTTTATGGAAGTTTATAGTCAACTTCCTTGATCACTAGTTTCAACTCTTAGCTGCAAATATTTTTGGGAAAGATACAGTGACTTCACCTTCTGTCTGAAGTGAGCATTATACTTCAGAGAATCTTTCCGAAGACATTCAGTGTTTAAATATGTTTCTCTTTTAGTTCTTCTTCCTTCTGATCTTTGCAGGATGCTGACAGAGAGGGAACACTCGTGACATCTCTTGTAAATAATGTCAGGTTGTTGTTCTCTTTTCACTCCCCTGACTCATTTGATCACTTGCTAAATCCTTGAGCTGTTAAACAGCACTAAATTGAAGGTAACTCAATCACCTTCCTGTGGTCTGTAAAGTATTCAGGGTTAGACTGTGCAGAGGGCAGAGAGCCAGCAGAGAACAATGGAACAACACCGTGCGTTGGGGTGAGTGGCTTTAGCCCTGTGCCAAGGGTAGTATGTAGGATGTATGTTTAGGGAACTGGAAAGGAGACTGTGCTTCTGAGTCAGTAACTCCTGGATGGCTGCTGTGCTTGTGACTGGAACAAACTTGCTATTTAGCCTTTGGTATTGAGAAGACACATGAGACGTTCTTCACTGATGAGAGGTACCATTTATATATCTGCTCTTGGTTTTCAGTTCAGGGCACACTGTGTGCCTGCAATTTGCATGGTTCTACATGTTAAAAGAATTAACAGCTTCTGCCAGTGTTTTAACGGAATTTAATTCTGAGATGTCAAGAACTTCTCAGAAGAAATAGCACCTTGGACTGATCTGATTCTACCTTGAGAGAACAAATGTTTCAAGGACCGGAAGTAAATCTGTTTAGGGTTTTGGGTGCCCTCCATAAATAGTTCTGGCAGCTCATTCAGTCCAGTCTCCCATCTTTCTGATGTCATCCTCTCCAGCATAGCCTGTATCTGCTAATTCATTCTGTGCTATGAAATCTCATTACAAAAAATAAAATATGTATGAAAGAGAAATAGGAGTTATGTAGGTGAGCCAGCATACTGAAAATCTGGGACCTCTCCTTCCTTACTGCAGTCTTTTGTGACAACTGTGGGAAGAAGGTCAGAACAACAATTCTGAGGAATAGCAAAACTGTTGGTCACCAACACTGGTCTAAAAGTTTCCTGACTGAAGCTGTTTGAGAGGAGTCTGGGCAGGGATGCATTTCTTGTAAGTGCTTGCTGAGAATTTCAGCCACAAGCCCTTTTTCCTGAGGCACATTGGGACAGTCTTTTTGCTTTAAGATGATTGATCACTCCAGAGGTGATGCTTAAACCTTCAAGGTATCTTGTGCTACTGCTAAGATTTCTACCTTTTAAAGGGCTTTAACCTTTCTGTGATTCAGTTATAGTCCCATTACAGGCCCATTGTGTCCCTCCAGTGATGATATTTTTTCATTGTGTATTTCCCTGAGGCTGATGTATCTAAAAATATTCACATCCCAAGTAGAATTACCTAGTATTTCCTCTGGTTAAGAAAGGTTATTACCCTGAATTTGGTGATTGTAAGCATGGAGGATTTTTGATCAAAGCACGCTTAGTTTCAAAGCTGTGAGGTATACAACAAACCTTAAATTAGATGAAGGGGTTAAATTACTTCATTATTTACTAGAACCTCTGAGACTGTTACAGGTCCATATTGAATGAGACAACGAGACATGTTTAAAGTCAGCTGCAGACAAGCTGGTATTTCAGTAGGTCTCTCTGAGAAACCACAGGTAGGGAACTACTCATCTCACAATGATGGCCACTGCCCTGAGCACTAACCACTGTCATCCTGTACCGCTCCCCTTCCATGAGAAACTGAGAAATAATTACCATGGAACTACCCTGAGCTCTAAATAGCTGTTATTCTTTAGGTACACTACTTAACGAGAGGTTTCATCTACAAATAATACCTCTTGAGACTGTGAGCAGGCAGGATGTGATAATTTACAAAAGCCCTTAAGAAATTGCATTTTGAAATGTCACAGCCGGGTAGGTTTGCAGTTCACAGTAGGTTTGGAGATACAGATCCTGGGGCAAGATCCTTTGCTGCTATGCCTCAATGGAATCGTGCTGACTTACACAATTTCGAAGACTTGACTTTTAAAAGAGCTTTTCTAAGAATAGTTCAAAATATGAATAGGTAGTACGTGTGAAATGGTGATATTTTAATTTTTTTCATTTAAAAGAATTTTAATTTATTAAACAAGTTTCTTTAACAAAGCTGAAAAGAGGGAGATTTTATTTTGGACCAGTTTTAAAATAAACATTTTTCTGAATATTCTAATAATGTGAAAATGCAATTTTCTGTCAAAAGTTCATTATTTTCCTTGGAAATTCTTGGCTAGTGCAATCTCCAAGTCCTGAGATGGGGGTATAGAGAGGAGGGTGAAAGAAGGTGAATGAAAAGCCAGGTTGCCTCCCCGGCTGTGGGCTCCTACACTGAGACAGCCAAGGAAGCAGAGAGTGAACACAGGGGACAAGGGATGGTTATAACAATGGTCATAAAATCTAGATTTCCTGAGTCTTCTGCCCAACAAACAAAATGAGGTAATGTTGCTGGAGGATGAGGGGGTGAAGGATTAATTAATCCCCAATTTGAGAAGAATACAGTCTCATTCAATGAGATGTCATTGTATTAATTTTACCTCATTCTGTCTCTGACAGAGTAATCTTTTGTTCTGAATTAATCTGTTTCCTTCCAATAAAAAGCAATGTGATGGAAACTTCTTCTATCTTGTCATGGTATCTATTTTCTTTCCTGGTGCAATTGACCTGGAATTTGGAGAATAGTGTCAGGAACTTGAACAGGGAACCAGCTAACTCTTCTTTCTGCATTTTTACTGCCTATCTCAAAATGAGTGTTTGGCTTGTTCTATGCATCAGGAGATTAACCCTGATTCACCTTAGTTTTGTACCAAGAAAATTCTCTAGGGTCCATCTGAAACACCTACACAGCCACTCCCCTGAAGCCTCTTGGTACCCCTGCAGTAGAGTTTCATTAGAATCCAGCTATTTGAGTTTCACTTTTGCCAAGGATTTGCCTTCAGACTCTGGCAGCTTCCAATCCCTTTCTGATACAGGGGCAGATCTTCCAAAGAAAACAACCACTGCCATGAATCTGGACTCTTGCAGGGGTTTGTGCTTTCAGTCTGGAGTGTAGATAGAGGTAAAATAATCCCTGTTCTAACAGTTCAGCCATCTCGTTTTTTACCACTATGCCCTTTGGTAAGGATGATTGACTGAAAGAAACATATTTTGTTCTCAGAACTTAGAAAGAGGCTTAATGTTGTGACAGACAAGAAACTGGCTGAGAAAACAAAGGATGAAGTGACAGCAAGGACTGTTTCGAAAGTAGAAACATGGGATTTAACTACAGTACACAGTAAAAAACAAGCTAGTTCCAAAATATAAATGCTGATCTTGCATGTCTGAGGTAAACAGAGAAGGTTTCCATGTTTCCCAGATTTTTTTTCTGAAACTTAAAGTGGACCAGATGGTCATTTGGTGGGAATTCATGTAGTGCCAAGAAAGTGAAGTTGCTGGTTTACAGCAAATGAAATGTGGCCCTTTGTATCCATAACCCATATCATGTGTATTTCTCTTTTCTATATTGCTTTAAGTTTTCTAAACTGCATCTCTCTAGATCATTCTTTGTAAAGCTGAAAGAAATCAGTGACTCTCTCATTTCATTGTACATGGCCTTACTTGGTTTAAGGCTATAGCAAATACAATTTTCCCTCTGTTATATGTGAGTCCCTTCTGATATTGAGAACATTATATTGTCTTCTCAAAGGATTGATGCTGTTTATTGGACATAAAACTAAAGGGGATGCTAAAAAAATTATAATAATACAGTATCTGCAGACAAATGGCTTTTCTGACACAAAACAAAAAAATGAGTTATTGCTGTAAGTGTCAATTAGTGCTTTTAAAATGCTTTAATTGCACAGTATCTATTTCAGACTCTTGAAATGCAGAGGTAATTTGGGCTAAAAGAAGATATGATTCACAGTCAATATGTAACTGTGACTTGACAAGGGGCTTAATAGCTGCCTGAGGCAGATCAGAATGTGTGATAATGAGAATCTAGCAGAAAAACACATAGTGGAACTGAACTTCAGAGTTTCCCAGGGTAAATGGTGTCAGTGACGAGCTCCTTCTACAAGGCAAAAAGGCAGAAGTGGTCAGTCTTGACAGCAGTGACTGCTGCAAGCTTGGAGTTACTTACAAAGTACTCATTTTTGAAGTAAATATGTGCATTCATTCACGGTCATATTCTTATATATATATGTACATACATCCATATATAAAACCTTTTTTTTCGAATGCGATTTAGTGAAATGCATTTTAGCATGACAGAGAAGTGGGATCACGATAAAGCCTTCAATTTACCGTGCTCTGTTGTCTACCCATGTCCCTTGCCAAGTCCTTTCTGGGAAGCTGTAAAAAGAAAATTATTTGCTGGCTTAGGTTTGGACTTAACTCTGTTCCCTTTATTGCTACTGTACTCTTCTCTGCAGGGGATCATTTTTCATTTTCTTAATTGCAGAGAGAGAGATCATGGTGTTGGCAGTGGTTGAGAAATGGGTTTTAATGAAGTGTAGTCCACTTACTGCACTGGAACTTTAGCATCTGCAAGCTGAATGATAGCATCCTGTCAAGCTGATGTTGATGATTTTGTCACCAAGGGGACAGATTTATTTGCACCCATGCACTTTATAGCAAGATTGTGCTTTAAAAATGTTTTGTCATGCTGCTTTATGTCTACCTGTATTTTTCCGTTTGAGAATATTGCTACTTGGAAGTAAAATAAAAGAGAAGCTACTGTCTGGACATTAAGGTAAGATTCTTTTCAAGTAACTTCAGACTTTCATGCAGCAGATGTTTGCAGCCAGGGCAGGTACACAAGCTTCCCTTTAGAATCAGGGGAGAGAAATGGGTGGTTCATTTAACCTTTTGTAGATATCAAATTTTAATTGAGATGAATCCCACTCTAGCCTCTTTTGCTACAAATACCATACTGTACCTGGCCCTGTTAGCAGTATTTCAAGAGGCACACTGATAAAGGACTTCATACTTCTCACAGGCTTCCCCATCAGGAGGAGTCTGATTGTATCCCTGCTGCATATCAGCTTTCATTTGAGAAGGTCTCCAAAACAAATCACACTCCAAAACTGATCACTTTCCATGGCTTGTAAGTCCCACTTGGAGCAAATGAAGGAAAACTTTGCAGATTATCTCTAAATGAAAAGATACATCCTTTATTTTTCTGGATTTTGTCTATGAGAAAGTTAGAAATTGTGCACATCTTAGAGGCTTCCTAAGGAGTGACATGTATGTGACTGTACTTTCAGCTCATGCTTGCTCATGTCCTCTCTCCAATGGCTTTTCAATCCAGTTGTGAATTTCAGCTACATGAAAAAGAGACAATAATGTTTCAAAGACACTGTATTCCTGATTTTTTTTTTTTTTTTAGAAAATTTGTACTTGAATACAGAAGAAAAAGTCAAGTGCATGTTACCATACAGGAAAGGCAGCACCATCAGCTGGTCATGGACTTGCCCCTGGCTGAACTGGGGTGCACACACTGGCTGCCCTGCCAGCACCAAAAGGCTCTGGACAAGCCACTGCACCCTTCTCTTTCTCTAGCTGATACCTAGGGGATGCAATAGAAAGCAAGGATTTCAGAAATGTGAGGGCAGAATCTCGGGTTGCTGAGAGAGAAAGGCATTAGGAAGCTGCTGGATCTGTGATGAAATGCTGAGTAGATAAAAATCCATAGGGATCCAGGCTTAACAGATTGTTCTGCCCAGGTCATTCCTATTCACTTGTAACATTGTAAATACTGTTCACTTTTAGAGGTCAAAGAAGGATCAAGAGAATTTGTGGGAATAAAACATACACACTCTTCAGAAACTGGAGCAAACAGCTGACTTGCCTTCACCTGCAGCATCATTTCCTGCAATCCCCAGTTTCCTGCTATGAAATCCTCTTAGCATCCCTCTGAAACACGAGTGTAAAGAAAATCTCACTGTGTCTGCACTTCTATTAACTAACAGGAAAGAGGTAATCTCTGCTGCCTGGGTGTTGTCCAAATGCTACACTTAATGAGCCTACTTAAACATCTTAATGAGAGGAAAAGGTATAGAAAGGCAGTTCCTCTGAGAAGTTTATTACAAAATAAGGGAAAGCTCAACAGTGGAAATTCTGCAAGTCACACAACACAAATTCAGTGTGGAAGGGAATCAACATCCAGACAGAAACATCCATAAGAAAGGAAGAAAAATTGTGTTCCCTTACTTGTCAGGCTGCTTGTAACCAACCCGAACAACTGCTTAAAATGAGCATGTATCTGTCACTATTGTATCTAATGACTTAGACCTCCTCAGGCTCTGGTTTTGTCTTGGGTATTCAGAGCACCTGGTGGGCCTTGTGATATTCTGCCTGCATTCCCTGCACTGCTCTGCTCAGTCCTGATTCTCTGGCCTGCCCTATTGACCAACTTCTTGGTCCTTCAGTTTGAGACTCCATGACCCAGGAGTTGGCATAAATAAGTTAATTTCATGCCCTATTGAACATTGTGCATGGAACACAAGACTTTTTTTTTTTTACACTTTTAATGGTAATGGTAAATTTTGTTATTTTGTTTTTGTCCTTAGTTTGCTTCCTCAGAATTAAACTTTTTGTATGCCCTTTTTAGACCTTTATTTTGTCCATCATCCTTTTTATCTGTGCATTTGCTTTCTGTCTTTATGGATTCTTTTACTTTTTAATGAGCCTGGGTATTTGACCTGTTTTCCACCTTAGAACAGATGCAGTATTCTATTCCCTAAAAGTGAATGTTCAAGACGTTATTGCCCTTTTGTGTGGAGCTCTAGAACACCCACCCTGGCAGCCATTCTATGAGTGCCCTGTGTGTCTGTCCTCAGCAGTATGAGGTTTTCTCTTTGAGGTCTCAAATTAGCTCAGAAGCCAGTATCAAGCTGAAACAAACTTTAACAGAGTTATGTCCTGCTCACATCATTCCCTTTTGAGAAATTCTTTTTCAGTGTGTAGACTGTGAATGAGCCCTTGTTTTTTAATAGGTACATTAAATCCCACTCTGCAAGCTCTTACAAAAATGTTTTCCCCTAAGAATATAAGAGTTCTGGCCAAAATCTGATTGCTTAAAATACACACATCTTGCATGGTGTTTCAGAGGGCTGCAGGTGTACATGTTGATTCCAATTATGATTTTCAGTCTTTGGCCTGTAGAAATCCAGGAATTCCTTAATTTTTCTCTGTCCTTCATTGGTTTAGGGTTTAGTTATCCTCTATTCTGTAAAACTGTTTTCTGTTCCTTCTAACTTGCAATCAGATCTGGTTCTCTTTTGCTAGTGCTAAATAATCTCTGCCTTTTCACAGGTTAAATCAGGACTGTTGATTGGATTTTTCCCCTTGATTTTGACATCTGATCCCCATTACAATTTCTTCTGACACAGTGATTATAATAACAGTATATGGTGTATTTTGAGTTAAGACAAGATATAGATCTGCTATAATGTCTCAGAATTTCTTCCCCTCTGATCAGTTTCTCTTGTAAAGCTGATACCTTTCAGAGTACTTTCTTTCTCCTAGATGTGATACAGATCTTCAGCATCTTTTGTGCTACCTGATCACTGGCTCAAACTTCAACACTTCCCTATGCAAACCTGATTACATGAAAATCTAATGCCTGTCTCCTAGCAAAATTTTTAAAAATACCCAATTCAGGGCCATTTTTCATGTTGCTTTCCCAGAAAACATAATGGTCACTTGACCTTTTTCCCCTTGCCTGATAGATTTCTGGAAAATGTCACATTTCTTGCAGTTTTAGCCTCATGCCTCTCCACAAAACACTATATTCACTACATCTTTCTAGTTCTAAAATCTTCTCTCTGTTTTTGAATCTACTTTTGCTTATTCTCTTGCTCCTTGCATCAAGGAGTACTCTTTGGCTTGGGAACTTTTACAGAATTCAGAATTACAGCTTTTAACCACAGTGAGTCATTACCAAAACAAAAGGTAAAAGGAAAGACAATGTGAAGAAACAGTACATTAGGGAGGGGGACAAATCTGTGTAGCCCACTCTAAGCCTGCCTGCAGACAGCTAACTCTGACAGCATTGCTCCAAGCCAGCACATTTCAGTGTCTGTCATGACCCCTTGTTCTCACATGCAGTCTATAATCACCTACCCTTGAGAAAAAATACTTGTTCAGAAATTCAGAAACATGTTAAAGAAATATTCTGGACACTAAAGAAGAGCTATACAGTCCTCTGTGCAAGAAAAGGTAATTAAAGGTAGGTAATTATTTCAGCTATTGACAGAGTTATAGGTGGTTTTAAAATATGGGACCTTTCTCAGCTGTTTGTAAAAATACTAGTTGGATAAAAAAAAAAAAGAAAAAAGAAAAAAGGATAACACTGAGATGTGACTATGAAGAGGATCTGTTTTTCTGGAGACTGATGCTTCTTAAATTATGGAGAGTTAATATGTGTGTGAAAGACACATTTAAACTCCACGAAACACGTTAATTGAATAAAAATTGCACTGCTACCTTAAAAACTGATCCCAAAATGTGCTGTTCTGCATTTTCAGAATGAACCAGACTAGTGACTAGTGTATTGTTAGCAGCAATAAATATCTCTTGGGTTGTTATTGAAAGCCTTGAGACAACAGGGATGAAAGAGACAAAGAGTTATGTTCCCAGGTAAGAGTCACAGCTATTTTGAAAGGGGCATCTCATTCAGCAACAGAGACAGGGACTTACCAAAAGTTCTGCAGGCATAACTAACAGCAGGAGGTGAAGCAATTTAATGATGTGAAAGGCAGCTTCTATAGGTGAAGTTTGGAGTATAACAGTTCTGGGAGAAAGGGTGCTTCACTTTAAAAAAAATTATTTCTTTTTTCCAATAGCTGACAACAATAGCAGCAGCAGCTGGAAGTGCCTGAGAGTGAGTGACAGTGAAGGGGCCAGGATGAGCCACAAATGACAGTAAATAAGGAAAGTGACTTGAAAAGGCTCTGGGCCCCTAGTGGCTCTAAGAATAGTGAATTGGGACAACAAAAGCAAGAGTGCACTTTGAAAGAAAACACGAATGTGCTTTTCCTCCTGGCCACATCTGAACCTTTTCTCAACTTACAGATCAATGCAGAAGCAAAGATGTGCAATATCTTTCATGTGGCTGTGCTGTACTATTATAAAACCTGAACAAACAGGTTTTGTTTACCAGCCTTCTAGTGAAGCCTCATTTTTCAATCAGGAATCTTCTCATGTACAATTCTCCAGTCTACTGAAGCAGAGGGTTAGGTCTTCCCTTGACATTGATAAAGCAGCACCAATTTCCATTGGAGAGTCTCTAGCAGCTCACTTCAGAAGTGAACTTTGTAATGGAAACAATGTTTAGGTTTTGAGTATGAGGAATAAAATCTTTTCCATCAGCCCAAGAATTCAGTGAAAACTAGATGCCACAATTCTGTGAAGTTGACAACAACTTTTGGTGGTGTCTGAATTTACAGACTTTGCAAATAGACCTGGATTTGAATCATAAGCTTCTCATCTTGGATAAATAGTTTCACATCTGTATTGTCCTGCTTGTTTAGTCACTTGGTTTTTCAAACTGGGCTTTGTCAAGGCAAATAATAAGCTAGGTACCTTGTAAAGCACCTAGAAACATCTTTCTTAGTCAAGGAGGGATTCTTGCCCTTTTTTTCTGCCACTTACAGTCTTAGAAGAAGCTTGGGTCAAAGTACTATAGGTCAGGGATTTTTGTTCATACTCAATGTACATACTTTTACAATGTTCCTTGTTTAGTGAATTACTTCTTTTTGTCTTCATATCATTATGTTGGTTCAGCACCTCCTTAACTGGAGGCTATTTTGAGGGGCAGCAGCTGAAAAGAACCTGGCAGCAGCATGGAGATCCAACCTGACAGCAAAAATCCCTTCTCATTGTAGTGACCACAACTTGCTCACATCTGAAAATCTTGTCTCCACTCATGAAAAAAAATAAACCTTTTAATTAAGACCTCCTATCACTGATAGCCCCTCTCTGTGTAGACCCCGGCCAAGACACGAATAGTCTTTCTGACACTTCCCTCCTATGTCTGAATATAATTTCATGGAAAATTAAATATGACAGTAGAACTTGCCAGTGACTGTGAGGTGAATAATAAGTCTTCTCTCTGCTCTCCAGTACATTCAGTGTTCACAGCACTGAGTTTGGCAGAGTTGCTGGGGTTGCTCATTTCCTTTACACTGAGCCAAGATTCCCAGTAGTGTCAGGACAATTTTAGAAGCAAGATGCACTCAACTGAACTTCATCTATGAAGAGATGAACAGGTGCTTATAGCTGAGTTGTCAAGTCCATATATTACCTTGATGGTTTTTTTCTGTCTGAAATAGAGCCATTTTTGAATATGGACTTTTGGCCAGTCCTCAGATTTCAGGAAGCCATCTAGTCCTGAACTGATGTATTCTGGGGAAAACAAAAATGCAGAGAAGATAGAAACAAGATCTGCAGTATGCAGAGTAATTTTCAGGGGTGGAGTAGTGGTGGTGCCTATTGCTGGGGTTGGAGCAGCTGCAGGGCCTGTTGTCACATTGTCAGGTCTAAAGACCTTTTCCTCCTGGGGACATGAGCAATGTTGAACATGGCTCAATAGGCCTGGACCAGGCCCCAACACGTTGCAGTGATTTGGATCTTTTGTGGGGTGCCAGGGTCATAAGACACTTCTTAAAATATTTGCTTCTTTTCTGGATTCTGCATATGTTCAGGGGTAGGCTGCAAACACATTGGAGGTGCCATCTGCCCTAGGGATTTGCTCATACAATCCCACCACTCTGAACTTTACAGCTTTTGGACAGATCTCTGGGTAATATTCTTAATTATTTGTCTGACCTTAAAAAAGCCTTGAACCATATGCAACAACATGCTGGCCCTAGCAAAAAGACCAGTTTGGTTTCAAGGGTAGACACAGGATATTCAAAATTTTTAAAGTTCTTGACTACTGTAATCAGCCTGGAGGACAAGGAAGGAATACAAGAAGGGAGGAAAAAAATAGGAAGGTGTTCCCCCCATATGTTGTACCTCTGACAAAAATGAGAAAAAGCCAAAGGTGTGATTTTTAGTCATTCCCAGCAGATGACTCCCAAAGCACAGAGGTGCCTGCAACACTGAATACATCCACAGGATTGGTGTCCCAATCAGCAGCACTGTCATATCATAAACCCAGCCTATGAAATACACCAGAGAGAACATGTACTGCAAGTGAGGTATTACAGGTATAGCACAGACAAAACACCACAGCTATGAGGGCAAATAAGTCCACATTTTAACTAGCGACTATTGTTAAACCAATACAACAAATATTTATAACAATTTTCTTTTAACACACTCTTGTCCTTATCTCAATATTTGGTTCCCCTGTTCAGGTGCCAAAAAAGGACTATGATGGTTTTAAGCCCAGTTTGAGACAAAATACCACCCCAGCTGCTCCCTCAATCCCCCTCTCCCTGGTGGAATGGGGAGGAGAATTGAAGTAAAACTTGTATGTTGACACAAGAAGAGTGTCATAATTGAAAATAAAGTAAAATGCAATAATAATAGTAAATAATGATAATGATAATAATAATAGTAAATAATGACCTCTCTCCCCAAAGCCAGATCAGCCATGCTTCCTGATAACTCCCCCTAGTTTATATACTGGGCATGATGTTCTGTGGTGTGGGATATCTTTTTGGTCAGTTTGGATCACCTGTCCCAGCTATACTGTCTCCCAATATGTTTTATTTTTGTGCATCGCTTCACTGGCAGAGAATGAGACAAGGAAAAACAAAAGTCCTTGACTTAGAATAAAATGACTTAGCAAAAAATGCATCACTGTGTTATCAACACCTCTCTCATTCTGAACCCAAAACACAACAATGTAACAGCTACTGAGAAGAAATTAATTCTATTCTAGCTGAAAGCAGAACACTGAGATAGGTAAAATAGTTGTTAAGCAATATCCAGAATGCTTTCTGCCATAATATCCTCTCTCAAGCCTACTAACTCAATGGATTTTAACTTCTCTGTGCTTTGCTACATTGCATGACTTCAAATTATATTTCAGGGAAGGAACAGAGCTGGTGCATCCACCTGTGTAAAAAAGTGATAAGGAAAGGTTATGAGAAATCACAAGGTAAGGAGCTGGAGGCTAGGGAGTTCTGTGAGGAGGGCATGAACACCCTGACATACAGCCAATGAATTTAGTCTACAGATGTTGAAGTTTACAACCTGCAAGGCTGAAGATGTGTCACTTGACACGCTCCAGTTGAATTGGAAGCGTCAGAGACTCCACACTGCTGTCCAGATCAGCAAAGGCATAAATCAGCAGGAATCTGGCTGGAGAATCTGAATGGATGCCCATATTGCTGAGTAGTGGCTTGCAATAGGAGTAGGTCTGTGGGGTGAAATAGTTGGCACTGGGGATCCAATGTCCACACTATCCCGAGTGGGGGTGTGGAGGGGGGTTAATGCCATTAGTGGTTGGAGCCCACTAGATGCAACCCAGAAGTTTGTCTACTGGTTTAATTTAATCTGAAAGCAAGCCATCTTGTGTACCCTGAGATAACTCCACAAAGCAAACAAAAATAGGATTGATATGGTGACTGACTTTAAAAACATTCTCTGAGTGTAATACCCTCTCCATTTCTCTAACAATATATAACAATAACCTAAGTGGAAACCATTCCCAAGGGCAGAAAAAACTTTGGTTAAAAGGTGAACTAATACTCATGGTATACAAAGCAGTGCTTCTTCCACAGTTCTCCATTTAGGACGTTGAAGTATTTCTCACTCAGCTGTTTACAATTTGTAAAATACCATAGAACCACAACTCCAGCAAACACTGATCACCTGTGCCTGGGTCTCTGCTCTCTGGCACCACAGACCTCTGATCCCGGTGTGGGTCCTGGGGTGATACTGCATGGTCAGTAACATAAACCCATTTCTATTTCCTCTGATCATCAATCACTCAGGATTTCACTGGTGCTTAATTGTGATACTTTAGGCTCTCCTATAAAGACTATGAGATTTCATGTACTTGGAGCCCTTCTGCCTTTCTAAGGCACCTACATTTTCTTTTTCTAGGAATAGCCTTGGTGATAAAATGAGTAACCTACCTCTCTGCCAAGAGTGAACATGATGACTGATGCTTAAATGGCACCTTTCATGCTAGGAATGTGTAAACCTATGTGTGGAATCCTTCCCTGGCTGCTGGCTGTGCTGTCAATACGATGCCAGAGCCTTTCTACAGGCACAGACCAGGAGATCTCAGTGTGAGGATTCAACACCCTCCGTTCCTGCCTTGGAAAAATCTGTGTGTGAGGCTCTGACCTGGCTGGCAGGCATAAGTACTACACAGGGAGTTAAGGTGCTCCCATGCCATGCTGCAGGGAGCAGCAATGGAAGAGAACTGTGCAAGTCCTCTGGTGAGGTTTCTGCAGCCATGTCATAGGCACCTCTTCTCATCCCTCCTAATGTGCCAACAGCTTGATCCTCTAGCACACAGGGTGGTCTCCTGAGTGCTGCAGAGATCCAGGCAGTTGAGCATGAAAAAGTAAGTGATATGAGCTTTATGTTTATTCTGTTCCTACTGGCTTAACTTAAGCAAGACTTGACTGAATGCTGTAGAAGCATTAATTAATTTCTCAGGAATGTGGTGCCTAGCAGCACTGATGTTAGAAAGAAGACTAAGTATTTAATATTGGTAGTTTATGGAACACTCTTCATGGACAGATTCACAACACAAAACTATCTGAGGAGCAAACAGATCAGCTGTTCCTTCAGCCAGCCAGCCAAACACATCTTCAGTTTCTCCACCACAAAATACCTGATTCAGAGAAACCTGTAAACTATAGAAAAGGAATTAGAAAACTAAAATTGAACTTCATTTTTTCTTTTATTAAACTTAAACTTCTGCAGGGCTGATACACAAGTTCTTACAAGACAATATTGCAAGTATCAAATAAAAATATTCTTCAGTTACAAGGGAAGTCAGTGTTTCTATAGCCAGAAGCAAGCAAGAGGATGGTGTCATTCTGTGTTGATGGGAGCCCTGGTCTTTTGAAAGCCTGTGCACATCTGCCCAGCGACATCAGTAGTTTTCTATTTAAAGTCAAGCACTGGTTCACTGAACCTGACTCAAAGATAACTGCAGCTTGTTTCATGAAACTGGAAAATTAATCGGTGTGAAATGTATTGGAAAACAGAACAGTTATTCATATGCCTCAGCAGTTTCCTTATTAGGTAAAACAAGCTTTTGATTGTTCTCCCAGGGCATACAATACCTCAATATGCTGCAAAGTAGGCTGTCAGAAAATGAGCCAGCACGACTTGCATACCTCAGTGACCACTTTTGTGACAAATGCAAATGAATATTTTGAATCCAAGGTCAAAGTCTAATCATCAAAATGGCAAAGGCTCAGTTAATAACTTCATTAGATCTACTCTTCACCCTACATCAACAGCCTGCCATGGGCTGACTGGGACCCAATGGGGTTTGCAGAGGGCAGGGACCACTGGTTGTCCCTATGATGAGTTCCCTAGACAGCTACAGTGCAAATTCTTCACAGCAGATGAAAAAGAAATCAGCACGGGATCAAAATCCTCCTTTGGAAAAGCAAAGCACCACACATTAAAATAGCGGGATTAGAAGCTCATAAAACAAAAGGGTGGCTTAGGGTTCCAGATGTATCATGTTACAAATGGTCTTTTACAGTTGGCTTAACTCCTTAGAACCACTGAATCATTTCCTACTTGGGCACGTTTGGAAATGTCAGCTTTTTCCAATTCAATTCTATCTGGTTGCATCAACTGAAAATTCAGAGTGGCTCAGTGACTAAGTGTGGTAAAGACAGCTGTGTAGAAGAATAGAAATTAATTCATTATCCCAGCAGAATTAAGCTAATTTTAATAGTACTGACCCCTACCCTGAACAAGGCTAGAACAAAAATTAACAGGCAGGTCCTTTAGCAGGAAGAAAGTGTTTCTTTTTGTCTACATTGCTTTTCAGCAAGTAATGATAATAGCATCTGTAATAATATGATGCAGGAGGTCTGGATGCTCTCTGCCTCTATCCCTGTGGGATGGAGTAATAAGAAATTATGTTGACTTAACCATATGTCCAGAAGGATTAATTTTGATTCTGTAGTCTTTGTATCAGCTGCTACCTCAAAGGAGATGAATGTGATGGTGATGTTTCTAGGCTACTGATTACTTGCTATCCCTGACCTGAAAAGTGACAAGACCCCTGATTTTACATGACTCCAGCCTGACTACGGACTACTGCTAGGAGAGAAAATTAAAAGAGATGGTGAGACTGCTTTAAATACATCTTTATATCTGGTGTAGACACAGATTTCCTAGCCCAAGATGCTGTTTCATGTTGTGGGTTCATTCAAGTTATATCTGGGATGAGGTTAAGTCAACACCATGTAGTGCATACACACAGAGCACATACATAGCACCTGCACGGGCATCATCAGATCTTCTAATCCTCAGTACTTAACTTATGTGTCCATGTTGTGTGAGCAATATACAAAAAGTGATACACTTGATGATTTTGGAGCGCAGACAAGTAATTTTTAAAACCTTGTCAGCCCCTCTGTGGTTTGTGCCCTCCCTGGGGCAGCACTGCATGCCTGCTCACACCAGACAAATCCTCCAGGGTGCTCCCAGGCCCCCCCCAGCAGCTGGTGGATGGACTTTCTGTGTGGGCAAGCAGCTGGCCTGACACCTCCTGCCTCGTCCCTTCCCCACAGGCAGCACCCAGAGCAGCTGTATGGTGGCAGATGCTGCTGTGCCATAGACCAGGCAGAAGCTTCTCTTTGAACACTGCCCAAGTGACTGGTATTTTGAGTGTCTGATTGATGGCACTAGTACGGACTTAGGCAAAAACAACTTGATACAAATGAGTTGTAATAATCGCCAAGTGAATGATTGCTAGTGTTTTGTTAATGTTTTTAAATAAATCCAACACCACGTTTCTAGAAGATGTCTACATTGTGAGTGGAATTTTTCACCATACAAACGATTTCCCTCTCCTGCAGGGGAGTGGAAAGAACTTGGCCACAAAGCAGCATAATGAACACATAATTTCCAACATGACATTTACACTCCAACCATATTGTGTTTGCAGACATTCATTTGTAAAAAATTTCTTTTTTTCTTCCTGAAAAAAACTGCATTTTTATGGGTAAAACAATTAGTGAAGGTGGCCACGATGCCACTATCCTCTTTAAATCATCCAAAATAAAAAATAACCTGATATTCTAGAAAGCACAGCTCATTTCTGGTTGTTATCTATTATTCATAGGCAATGTCAATAGTTCATTAGTTCTGGTCTGTTTTCCCATGTCAAAAATCTTGCTTTTCATGCCTACAGTCATGCAGTAGAAAAAATAGTGTGATCAATGAACTCAACACAATGAAAAAAATCCCATTCAAAATAATCTGTTTGCATATAGTCTAGAAGCTGAAAACTTCACATCCCATTTCTGAAAAAACCCCAACCCAACAACATTTCAGGGAAATTAAATTTATTTTCAAATAGAAATTAATTATTTCTTACTGTTTTGAGTGAGGTATTTGAATAAGTTCTTACAAA
Source organism: Chaetops frenatus (assembly GCA_013400775.1). NCBI lineage: Eukaryota > Metazoa > Chordata > Aves > Passeriformes > Picathartidae > Chaetops > Chaetops frenatus. Next base: position 135,747 of record VZTR01023662.1, on the reverse strand, counting down.
CAACACTGGCAGAAATTGGGATGAGTTTGTAAACAGACTGCAAAAAAGGAAAAACTGCAGTATTCTGACAACATATCCCTCTTCATAAAAATTGCAGCTAGTCCTACCTAACCAGGAGCTGTTTGTGAGCATTTCTCAAAGTGATGAGTGGTGTCTCAGCATTTCCTTCTCTCTTTCTAATGATCTGTTATAATGACAGCAGCTTTTATCATATCTTTATTTGTGAGGGCCCCTTGCTTTCTTCCTTTTTTTACTACAAAAGCTCTCAAAGGAAGCCTTTGTATGTCAGGAGAAGCCAAATTAACATAATACACAGCATCTATAAATAGTTGCTTCAAATTAGACTTCCACAAAACCTTAAAGCAATATTTCTTTGGGGTTATTTTTCCAACTGCTGGGAAAAGATACAATCTCATATCACATTTTTTCCTTTATAAAACATTAATGTTGTTGTTCTGATTTTGTATATTTTTCAATGCTTTTATCCAGCCACAGGTAAAAGATGGCCAGTTTGTTGTTACGGTATTTTGAATTTGTGCAAAAATGACCTTGTTAGAAATGTGGCATGGGGTACTGGCAAATTAATTACCAAGGACATTGTCAAATTATCTTAAAGACAGATCCTGGAAAACATGGATTTTTCATAAGCTCTGCTCCTAAATTTTCTCAAACCTTTTGAGAATTGCTTCCAGATGTGAAAAAATTAAAAAGAGCTCATAAGCTGAGAAAGATTAAGACAAGACTAATTAAATCAAGGTCTGGTATGGGGATCATGAGCGAATGTTAGCCACTATTTGCACATCATAAGGATCAATTATTGAAATTATCAGATATTGAATGCAAATGAAATAACAGAATTATTTCTTTTTTTTCATGTAATTCCAAACCAAAGTGCAAAACTCAATTCCATGTAACAAGGACATTCAAGAGGAATTTAAACAAATGCCTGGAAGAAAAACCCCTTAGTTTTGGGGTTTTTTTTTTTTTTTGGTTGGTCGGTTGGTTGGTTGGGTGTGGTTTGTTGTTGTTGTTTTTGTTGTTGGTTTGGTTTGGTTTGGTTTTTGTTTGTTTTTTTTTTAACAAGACAGTCCAGAGATAACCAGTAACTTGGAGATTTCACAGAGCTGAGGGTTTACACTGAGGGAAAACCTACTGGTTGCATCCTTCTCCTTTTGCTTTTTCCTCTCAGGTATGGTTGGAGAGAGGCATTGAGGTTGCCCTAAACACACACAGTGGTTGTTATGGTCTTAAATGTCTCAGGTGTTGCCCAGGCTGCAGTTTGGAGGCAAAGACCCGATGGAGGGTGTGTGCATCAGCACTGGGGTCCCTTCCCCACATCTCTCCCCTCGCCCTCAGGACAGTCCTGCAGAGATGTCCCGGTACATGAGCAGGGCTGTGAGATCTGTAGAAAACCTTTGATATTGCTGGTTGATTGAGGGTACTTGCCATTGAGCTGTTAGCACTGGGAATGTCAGAGGCTGCCAGGAAGGAGGCAGCAGTTCCAGCTGTGCCAGACTGGAGCAATCTGGCCCGTTCTGCTCTCCGTCTGCTGCGCTGGGATGGAGGAGGCTCGGGACTGTGCTCCAACAGAGGCTGGGGCTCTTCTGCCTGATCATTATTTGTCTGGGACTTTCTTCCAAGCACCAAGGGGTGAGAAATGGTTTCAAAAATTATGCCTGTGAACTATACAGGCTCTTTTCCACATCAGTTGCTTACTAATGGCTCATATTATCAAACACAGCTTTACAAAACCTGCATAGGGACACACCAGTTCTTCCAAAATACTTAATCTTTTTTTTTTTTTTTTTCTTTCTTTTTGGTTTCTTTAACACTGAGGAGCTTCTTTTTTGCTTTTTTCCCCACCATAATTTTAAGGACTAATAATTTCATTATTAAGGGAAAAACTTGGCTTTTCAGAATCTCATAACTCAGTGACTAAGCAGTGAGGGAAACACTAAATGACACAAGATATCTAATTAAATCACAGGCATACTTCAGTTTCTTGAGATTTTGTCCTGATAATATTTTCCTGATCTCCATAGCGGCTAACATTTTAATCCTGGCAAGGGAAAGGCAACCACTCCTAATCTGATCTGATCTGATCTAATCTAATCTAATTTAATTTAGGGTTTACAATGAAGCTAACTCATGACCAAACTGTTTGCTTTTTAATTCCATGGCAATATAATACATTGCTATAACCTGGACAAATTACTGATCCCAGCTCATGTATAAATATAAAGGGTATTTACATAAATCTTAGACTATAGTATTAAACAGCTACGCAAAGAATGTCTGTTCTGTTCAAATTAAGAATAGTAGGTGCATTGAAGAAATCCTATGAAAACTATTATTTCAAACTAACAGGGCTCCTCAGTAAATATTTTTTGAGAAAAGGCAACAGCTGAATAAATAAATAAAACAAGCTCTTTGTGTAGCCAAGCTTACTATGCTTCTGAGACAGCACCATCTACATTAGTATCTACTTCCCCTTTCCCATAACAGTCACTTTTTCAGGAGGAATTTACAAAATTAAAATAGCTTTTTTTAAAAATAGCTGGATGTTTTGCATGATAGAAATTATTTTAACACTTCCACTTCTGTAACTCAATACAATGACTCAAATGCAGGAGACAAAACTTCTTAAAACATGTTCATGGGAGATGTTTAAGAGCAGATTTCTTGCCCTGTTTTAATTTGACTGTCATTTACCAGGAACCACAGAGTGAGTTTTTTCTTCTTCTTCTTCTTCTTTTTNTTTTTTTTTTTTTTTTTTTTTTTTTTTTTTTTTTTTCCAGTTTAAGAGGTTTCTTAATATTCTGGCCAATCTTTTTTTTGTTTTTTAAAGGAGTTTAGCTTCTCATTGTTCACTAAGATATTCCAGCTGTACTGCCACCAGAAAGGGCCTCCTGCAGAGCTGGGCTGTGTCTGTACTCACCATGTTTTGTGACTCTCAGCGTTCTTTATGCCCAGGCCCACTAGCCTGTTCAGGGGCTGTATCTGCTGTAATCACCTTGCACATTTAAGGCTCACTACATTAAAACCTGTGGCAGCTCCTTTTCTTGAAGGAGCATGCTCACCCTGACAGAATACGAGTGGTAGAGACACGTAGGTGTGCCACTGTGGGATATGGTTTAGTGATGGACTTGGCAGTGCTGGGGTAAGAGTTGGACTCTATGGAGGTCTTCCAGATTGAATGATCTTCACTGATTTGAACCTAGACTTTCGTTAATTATTTTTTTTTCTTGTGAATGTAAGTAAAAAATCAACCCAATATTTTTTCCAAACCTCTTGCAACTTTGAGGAGAATGGGCTGTTGATAGTAGAATTCCCAAAGCAAGGGCACACTTTGTGATCTCCTTAATATGAACAGCCTGGTAGTGCTCTGCACACCAGTGCAGTGCCATCCAGTCAGGGTACCAGAGCTCTTCACAGATGATGGATGAGTTATTTTGGTGGATGTAGGATTTCTCTGCATAGCTCTTATCAACCAATTCTGCTCTCTGGGGAATGTAACAGCAAAACTGTCTTTGATTTCTGTGGTAAGTGTTTGAAAAATTCCACCTGCTATAAGGTGAGTGTGCCAGACATCTTTTACATGAAAAGGATGAAGGCTAATTTTGGCTCTAAATTCAGGAGAAATTGAAGTAGATAGCATGAATAGAGAAGGGTGTCCATGGATAGGATAACTCATGTCATTAAGACCATGAGAACATGCACTGTACCAAATCTCTAAATTATTTTTCCCTCATAATTAAACATGCAAGTGTAATTAAACCCTATATCTACCAAGCTTAGTTCATGTCAAAATGTGACTTGATTCAACCTTATGTCTCCAGTAGAAGTTGTGTGCCAGGCTACATAAGTAATACTCATTTAAAAGCTTGCTGTCACCTCATAAAATAATGTCTGAATACATTAAAAAGAAATTCTGTGTTTTCAGATGAGGACAGGAATGCTTTTAATTCCACTAAATATTTCTCAAGAGAAGAGGGCTTTACCTCACATGTAACTGAAACAGTCTCTCTGGGTTTTTTTATGCACATGATAATAAATCTCAGCTTAAATATTCACTTTTGGATGAGATCAATTTCTTGACAGAAGTGAGTATCTTTCATTTAAGTATAAATGGAACCAGGGTTAATGGTTCAGATGTGTATGTACATATTTCATATGACTGTATCTGATAATAGGAAACCCAGCCATGATGCACCATCTGTATCCTATAAAAGTAAACTTTTGTGTCTTTGTTTTTTAAAGATCTTTTACATAAATAGATGAAACGAGGTTGATACTTTTCATGAAAAATGTATAATTTCAGCTTCCTTTTAGAACCAGAAGCCCTTACAAGGTTGTGTATCTATAACTGGCAAAACCACCTTGTTTGTACATAATTTATTCATTTTGCATCCTGTCTAGGTAAACACAGTGTCTATAGGGTATTTAAAAACAAATTGTGAATGGGGAGGTAAGTTTATATTTCATAACTTACTTAATTTCCTAAAAATGTCCTCTTTACTGAAATAAAAGTAACTACCTACAGGCTCAGGAATCTAATTCAAACTTCCAAATTTTATACTATTTTACCTTTATGATTGCAGAATAGATCAGTACAGTCAAAGGTCAGAGGGGGAGCTCTGTCACTTTTTCTGTTACGTTACCTGAACATGGGAGTGCAGATGCTGTAGTCTACAGAAAATAATGCCTGTTTGCTATCACCAGGGAAAAAACCCAAGAGAGATCTGATCTTCATTTGCCCACCACAGAGCTCCTTCAGTGTTTCTTCACCCAGAGCTGGGGAAAACACAGCTCCCTTCCCTGCTGTCCCCTCCAACAGCTGCTGCAGTTTGTGATTAGGATAATGCTTTGTGTGGGGGTCAATGAGTGTGCAGCTCAAAGCACTGCCACTCGTGTCACATCCAGCTTAGGACCTCAGCCAACAGGTATCCAAGGCATGGGTTCCTACTGGAGCTCTACCAACACAATTCTCCATGCTCCACTCACATCTCCCTGGCCCACACCTCTTTCTCTAGATTCCTACAGAACATCTGGCAACATCTTCTCATCATGCATTGGGAGTGCACTCACGAAGTAATGCGTTCTTGCTTTTGTTTAGCCTGAAATATTTTTGTGTTTGTTAGAAATGGCCTGCACTCTGTTTATGAGTCTAGATAAAATACATACTCAATAAATGTAAAATGTCAGTAAATGGTAAAACGGTATTTATAACTGGGTCAGTCATTAAAGACCAAGCATTGAGTTATAGTGCTGTGTTGCAGCTTTACGAATTATATGGTGTCTGAACAGAGAAATCAATATGTCACAATTTTGAATTACTTAGCAACTTTTAATTTTCAGAGATCATCTTGCTTCAGATCTTGACATGCATCACTGGGTCAGACAGGAAACGGGCCCCATGATGGCACTGGTTCCTGTCTTACAGGGCTCAGTAGGCTACATGCAAATATCCTGTGCAGCAGATCTTCCAGATACCTGTCACTGTACATCATCCTCAGCTAGATGCTAACATGCCTCAGAAATGAAAACATGCAATTTAGTGCTTAAAATTTGGTTCACTGTGGTTGAGAAAGGGAGCTAGTTCCAACATCTCCAACGTGGACTGAATTTGTGGTCTCAATCGTATCCCTGGTGCAAAGATTGTTGGTTGTTGTTTATTTTCTCCCCAAAAAGTTATTCCACCATATACATTACTGAAGACTGAGTCACACAAGAAGGAAAAAGGTGGTGCAAAGGCTGAAGCACTGTTGATCCTCGGAGAAAATCCAAGTAGTGTGGTTTGGGGCAGTTCAGGGAAGTGAACAACTGCTTGCTGCTCTCTGTGGTACTCTCTGGTCAGCTGTCAGCAGGGGGCTCATTCAGTTTTTCAAGACCATATCCAACAGCTATCAAAAAAATTTCACATATTGCTTACTTGTTAAATTCTCAGTTTGCTCTTAAGGACAGCCAAGCTGAGCCTGAGTGCATCTGGGGAGCCTGAATAAATTTTCTCCAGCTGCAGGTTCCAAGTGATGATTCCTTGCTTTAGAATTGACTTTTACACACACTCAGCTATTCGGTCAAATGCATACTCATGCAATATGCAAACACGACATTAAAGGAGAAGGATTTTAAATGCTGTATTTAAAATGCACATCTCCCCAGCACATGATAATGGTACTTTAAGCATCAGCATTCCTCTCAGTCGAAAATGCCTTCATCCCCCCTCCCCTCTACCCTTAGTGCTTAGGCTCCACACACTACACACACCATCCTGTCTCTCACACTGAGCCCCTGTGCTCCCCATGCACCTCTTCACCATCCTGGAGCCTCTATCCTCCTCTCCTTGCTCCTGATCTCCCTTTTGGATCCTCTTCCCAAACACTGATACATTTTCAGATTTCTTCAGATCTACTGGTAACGCCACGGCTGTTCAGTATGGAAGACTCAGAAATGGTGTATGCAAACCATATATTTATAAACTTAGTCTGTTTAGATGGACTTGTTAACTGTAGGGGATGTCCAAATAAGTAGTATGGGTGTTAAAGATCTCAAGGTTAAAAATGAGGTTGGTCAATCTGTAAAAAGAAAATGACCATGTGCTGAAGAAAGTCTCACCTGGGAGCTAGGTATTGAATGCCTGTTCTGAAAATAATGCTAAACATAAAAGTTGTTATTGATCCCTTCTATTCAGATGACACTCACTTTCCCTAAGCTACATTTGGTTTTCCCCTCTACTAGACCTTAATTCTTTCTTGCTAGGCCATCAAAGGCACTGGATATAATAAACTAAAATGTGCTTTCTCTGGGAGTCCAGTAATTGAGAGGGAGACAAATAGATAAGTGGCTATCTGAGGGCCATAGGAGAGATTCTGGCTTACCCAGCACATAGATTTTGCAGGAATGGCAGTATATTTGCAGAGCCTAATGAAAGTGAGCCAGGCTGCAATATGATCAGCAAGGCCTGTCACCGAGGTGTGGGATATCAGCATATTTACTGAAGTTCCATACCTAGCACTACATGTTTAGAGGAGAGAGACAGCGAGAGAAGGAGAGAGCTGAGCCCAATTGATGATGATCTGCTGTGAGAAGGAAAATGACCTAACTCCCTCCCTTGCCCTCTGCCTGCCACCTGCCACACCCATGGCCAGGGCACAGGCCTTCCAAGGTTTCTCATCTTCTCCTCATCCCAGAGAGGGGCTGTGCTGCCCTACAGCTGCCAGGGACAGCCCCAATCCAGCTGCTCCACTGCCAGTCCTCTCCCCAGCAGGACAGCAATGGTCATCCAATAGCTAAGATGGCTCTCTCATATGTTGGCATGAATCCCATCATATTTTGGCCCATTTTGGACTCTGGTCTACAACCAGCATCATTCAGACAAAAACTACTTCAGAATGGAGAAAAAAAGGCATTTGAGACAACTCTGTTTTACAACAAGAATTCCCAAATGCCTGTACAGCTTGCTAGCTCTTAAAGTACCCTGGATTTATTTCTGTTTGGAGGTAAAGGCTTTCAGTTCCAGTTTATAAATGGCTCAAGATGCTACTAGACAAACAGAAATAAAGAACTGTGTCGTTTTTTCCCCTCTCGCTTTCACTGATGATTCTGAAACACGAAGCCACCCTAATGCTAAGAGGTATATTTTGTACTGTTTATTTTCCTGTACTATTTCTCTTCCCAGGATGTGCTGAAGGTTCAGTGACTATCTTGCTTTTTCTCATCACTGCATGGATATGCCCCCTGCCCTGTGTAAATACTGATGTTTCACTTCAGAGACACACTGAGCTTTCAGAGGACTCTGGCAGGTGCTGGCCCCAGGTTAACACGTGCTTAAAGCTGCATCTGAGCTAAGGGACCTTGTTGAACGCTGACTCTCAAGCACCCTCACAATTACTTTCTTACAGAGCCCCATGATTTTTGGGACATGGTTTCTCCTGCAGGTGATCTCCTTTCCACAGCAAGGTATCTCAGTCACAAGCCCCGTCTGGCTGATCTCAGTGTTGACCCTCACGTCCCTTACCTGCACCCCTTTGGCAACCCTGCCTTGTATCACAGCCTTATCAGCATTAACTTCACTGCTGCAAATAGCCTAAGAAGTACCTGATGATCGAAGAAGGAAAATCTGGGATGTGCAGCTGCTATGTTTCTATGGAGCATTCAACAGTTTTTGCTGCAGAAGAGACTGTGAGAATCACTATTATGTAAGAATATGTTTAGGCTGCAATCTGGGCAGTTATATTTTTAACTCTGTTTAATGAGGTTAATGGCTTTTTCCCAGTTTAAAGACAGAGGTCCTGTCTATTTTCCTCCAAATCCCTTAAATCCATGAGTTCATGGTGCTCTGTACTTCTGTGGTGTTCTTCCACTGCAATGAAGTAGTCTATCCCCATACTTTGACACAGGATTCTTCCTTATTTTTCCATTTACTGTATTTTGTGAATTTCAACAAAAAAAATGTAGGAATGCCAAAATAAAATAAAAAAAAAAAAAAAAAAAAAATAAAAAAAAAATAAAAAAAAAGGGGTCTAGCTTATTTCAGTGCACTGTGATCCCAAAAAGACATTCGGAGCTGATCAGTCAGCCACCCTCCTGGATGAAACTCAATGGATAATCTTCCCATCCCACAATTAGGCATTCATACACCTGTCTCTTTCTTTTTGATTTTTCCAAGTGATCCCTGCTATTTGTTCATATCATTAATTTATTTTCCTGAATTGTTGCTCTGATTTTTCATAAACATGAATGATGCTGACTGACCATCACATCCCATCACATATATCATAAAAGATGACTCTGGACTCCACTATGGCCTCCAATTTCTATCACTATGTATTTTATGTGCACACTTCAGCAAACATGTGATCCCAAATGGGATTTTTCTACAGATTGGCAGCTGGACACACTGTGTCACACTCAGTGATGGAAAGAAATGTTTAGTTTTACTTAATTACCTCAACCATTGACCACAGTGCCCAATGAGAACACTTCCACTATGTGACATCCCTGGGGGCATATTCACCCTTCAGCCATGCACGCATTTTAAAAGCTTCTGGGAGCTGTAGAGTCAGTCTGCATGCTGATCTATGACAAGTAAATGTTGCTCCAACAGTTTTTGTCAGTGCTAATTTACTTGCTTTGTTTGTTTGCTTGGGGTTTTAATCATTGTATTAAAAGTCTTTGCTCCTGATGTATTTGACATTGTGCCATTGGTCCATTAGGATTTGGTTGAATGTTGTGCATTATTTTTAATTTGCATTCACAGTATGCTCTGTAATAACTCCCACTGAATTCTAGCAATGGATGCTGTGAATTTGTATTAACAGCAGCGCTGTTTTGTGCAACTGTAGTAAAATTCTTTGCAAAAGAATACTTAGTGCATCATCTCCTTTAGCGAAGGAGATCAGAGTTTCCAAATAACAACAGAGACTTGCAAATTGTTCCTGGGCTAATTGTAATGGAAGGATTCATCTTGGATGGAAAGCATTGGCACAAGCTGCTGTTGATGACAGAAGTTTACATGGTTTCAAAAAACAATTAGACTCAATTATGGACGAAAAGTCCATGAAAGGCAACTAAACACACAGCTAGCTCTAGTTCAGAAACTCCCCGAGCTATTGATTGCTGGAAGCTGAGAAAGGGTCCTAGGGATGGATCACTGCTCAGTTCTTCCCTGGGATTTTTGGGCACTGCCTGAAGAACACACTGTTCTAGTCTGACCCAGGATGGCCTTTCGCATAGTGTCATGTAAAGATGTCGTGCTGAGGGCCTTTAGGAAGAAAAGAGAATGGGGAAAAAAATTATCTCCCTTCAGGTTAACAACTTGCAAGTTTTTTGGTTTCTGAATTAAGATCCTCCTTTGTTTCTAATTGTAATTCAGATCCTCTTGGCCCATCAGCTTCCTTTGGAAAAGCATGCACACCGCACTGCACTACAGTCATGGGCACATGCCTGCGGTGCCCTTAATTGGATGAAGGCTCACACAGTGGCTGGCAGTAGAACACTCATTTTCAGTAGTTACTGGCCTCAAGTTTGCTTATGCTACAAATGCATTTTTGGCAATGAGTATCTGCCATTGGGCTGGATCATCATTGCTAAAGAGGAGAAGCTGGTTTCTCAATTAAACTAAATAAAGGAATCTGGTGAAGTACACGCAGTATATTACTCTGATAAATATAAAAACATAGCTTACAACAGTGAAATATCATTAATTTTGTGCAAATGAAGCAAGTCCTGCTGCTGGTTAGAACAGGGAGCTAATAACACCAGGTCATGTGTTCAATCCCCATACAGGTCGTTGACGTAAGAGTTGGACTTGATGACCGTTGTCTGTCCCTTCCAACTCAGAATATTCTGTGATTCTGTAAGTATAATATCTTGTGAGATACTCAGAGCCCATGTGCCCTGATTTTTTTTCACCTTGACCTTCTCCAGAGAGTGAACAGTTCTTGACTGGATGAGTCATCACTGGGACACTTGATGAACATCTCAAAGCTGTGGTACATGTAACTGCTTTTAAACACCTAACAATTTATCTAGGTTTATGTAGATCTCAACAGACTGTTTGCTGGCCGAATTTGATTATTAAATTACTATTTTAATAAAGCCTATTTTTAAAGTTACAGGACACAAAATTCTGTCCTGAAAAAACAGAGAAAAAACATTAAGGCAAAATAAAAAGCATAGCAGCAACGGCAACACAAGGTGATTATTTGGTTTGGACATTTTTTTTATTTTAATGGGGTACAGGAATGCACTGCTTTTTGCCATTTTCCTTTAGTGGAATGATTTGGGCCATTTGATGTCCTGGAGTCTGGCAGACGGCAACTTAGTTCTTGTGGTTTATCATTATGTAAAACCATGTTGCTCAAAACGATGGGTAGAAATAAATGAAGAAGTTGTGAAATGTGATGGACCAATAACTTTCTCCCAGTTTGAAACACATATGCTTCAGTTTTGTGCATTTGCTGGAATTTTTTTGCTAAAGCAGTCACAGTGATGACTACACTAAAAATACCAAAATAATTGTCTCACACCAACACCTCACTCTGGGGCCTCTCATGCTTTCCCAGAACATGGGACTCCAGTTTCACTGAACACCTTTAGTACCTTTCTCTTCTTCCTAATTGTAACAATCATTTCTCCTCCTATTTGCAATAACTAATATCCCTATGACAGCCATTGCTTGGATGAGAAGGCAGCACTAGGAAAGCATTTAATGAACATTAATTGCTTCTTAATATGATTTAGCTGCTGGAAATAAGAAGGCTAAGCTGGCTCCATGTGACCAGCAGCCCTACAGGCACCTCCACCAGACTCGTTTTGAGATGCAATCCTGCCGACCTGGGGGACAGCAGCATTTCATGGATGATAACCAAGGCTGCATTTTGCTTTTCCAAATTAGCAGCTAAGTAGGGCTGTAGGAGCTCAGTAACAAAGTCATGATGATACCACCTGGCTGATTAGTGATCTTTTCCTTCTATGCAAGCCAGCAATTATCAATTCCTGCTGACTTCAGAAACTAATGGGAATCAGAGGATGGGGTATGCTGCCAAGCTGCAGCAGCTTCCAGCTGTGAGGAGGATGATGAGACAGGACACAGACTCTGTGTACACTGTTAAGTCTCTGTCTTTTCCTCTGTGGCATCTTTGGCACCTGTGCCTTTATCATTTTGACCCTCTACATTACATTACCTGACACCATCACTTCTGACATGGCAACACCATGTAAGAGGAACTTGGTCTTTTGAATCCAGCATTCCTAAATTTGAATTCTGATTCACCATTAATTCTCATCTCACCCTTTAGTAGGGTCACTTAACCTTTCTACTAAGCTACTGTGCCAGGAAACTAAGGCTGGTAACATTTAAAGATACTGTGACAATCAATCAATACATGTTTGTAAACTTGTTAGTAAACAACAAGCACCAAGTACCAAGTCTAATTTAAACACCTATAGTTTATAATCTTCCCATTTTCTCTGCAAGAACTTTAATATGACACAAAGATTAACCTTCTGATCTCAGAAAAAAAAAAAATCTTTACTGGCATTATAGACTAGTGTTGGCAGCAGACCTCTAACTTGAAATATGATGTCTTCACTGGCATCACTAAATTTCCCACGGATTAGCTGACAGCGATACTTCAGGACTCACGAGAAAACTGTATTGCAGAGGGAAGTAACAGAGAGGGCAAAAAGCAAATCTTTTTCCAGACTGTAATTCTAAGTCTTCTTTCATTCAAAGCTGGAATTGAATACCACTAGGCTTTTAAGATGAAAGACTTACTGTTTTACATAGGGTATTATGAAATAGCTGATGATATCCACTAACATGAGCAGGAGCCTTCATGTTTTACAGAGGTGATGCAGGATTGATATTCATAGTATCTGCTGATCAATAAACATGCATATACCTTGAAAAGCTCCACTGTTGGCCCCCTATTTGTTCGTATACAGTGTCAACTGGTTTTATAGGATAGGCCAAAAGCAAGCTTTTGGGAAATGGTGAGGAATCACCTTCATGTTCCACACATTTATGATTCATCAATCAATCTCAAACGAGTAAACTTCTTCAGGACTTCAGAATTCTTCACACTGGCTTTGTTTTGCTATTACAACTAAGTATGTCAAAGCCAAGAAGACAACTGAGCTGTGCTCCCAGGGGGATTGTGCAATGAGCCAGTCAGATACCTGCAACCCCTTGGGACACCAGCAAACTGCTTTAGCTCCCTCCCACCAGCACCCACAGCCCTGCTTGCCAGTGAGCTAACAAATACCCCAAAAACACCATTAGATGTTTCTCTGCATACCCCATGACAATCACAGCCAGTGCTGTGCTGTTCCTCTGGTGCACTATAGGCATGCTGCTTCTTATTGTCATATCTAACCACTCAGAATACCAAGTCCGTGTTACTTCATTAATACAGTTGCAGTAGAGCTCTTACTTTGAGACTTTCTAGCCGTTGTTTGAGAACAGATGAACAGCAGCTCCAAGGCTTAAGGAAATGCTCACAGATACAGAAAACATGAAGGATAGGGAAGAATCTGCAAAAACAAGGTGTCAGACAGCTCACAATTGAAAGGCTGTTGTAAGTCACAGCATCTCTTCTACCCAATCTTTTAATAAAGGGGGCTGAGATTATTGACACCTTGTCACTTTACTAGGTTTCTCATACCAATGGCTAGCTTGTGAAAGCAACACTGAGTGCACCATTAGGTAGAAAGATACAAGCTTACTACAGAAACATGTCTTTACCAAAAACACTGCAAATCAGACTTACAGAATGTTTGGGATGAAAGTGACCTTAGACATCATCTAGTTCCAACCACCCCTTGCCATAAACAGGGACACCTTCCACTAGGTCAGACTGATCCAAGCTGACCTTGAACACTTCCAGGGATGGGGCATTCACGGCTTCCCTGGGCAACCCATTCCAGTGCCTCACCATGCTCACAGTAAAGAATATCTTCCTAATATTCCATCTAAACCTGTCTTCTTTCAGTTTAAAGCCATCCTGCTTGTCCTGTCACTACACGCCCTTCAAGTCCCTCTCCAGCTTTCTCGTGGGCCTCATCAGACACCAGAAGGCTGTGATGAGGTCCTCCTTCTCTTCTCTTCTCCAGGCTGAACCATCCCAGCTCTCTCAGCCTGTCTCCACAGCAGAGGTGTTCCATCCCTCAGATCGTGTTCATGGCCCCCCTCTGAACATCCTTCCCATGTTGGTGAGCCCCAGAGCTGCACACAGTATTCCAGCTGGGGTCATGTTTATCTATAATATACGTATTTTTATAACACACCTTTATAAAACAAAACACAGGACACGTTGACTATTATTTTTTAATTCAGATAAATAGCTACTGAAGTAGCAGCAGCTTCGCTACACCAGCCACGGGTCAGGGCTGCCTGCTCTCGCCGGCCAAGCCCCGCACGCTGCTTCCGCCGCCGTCCCGCACGGCGCCCCTCTCCCCTATTAAAGTTTGGGCAGTTTCGACTCCCTCGCTCCGCCGCCCTCGGCCCTAGGAAGCGCCCCGGGCGGCCGCCAGAACAGGCCGCCAGCAAGGCCGGCCAGTAAAGGCCGCCAGGGTGCCGCCCTCACGCCGGCCGAGCTCGGCCGCCCCCCGCCCCAGCNCAGCAGCCCCTCCGCGCCAGGTAGGGCGGCCGGGCGGCCTCGCCCGCGGTCCGGAGCCGGCTGGGGAGGGCGGGAGGAGCGGGACGAGCCCCGTGGGCGCGGCGGAGCCCGGCGCGGTGCCCCCGGCTCGGTCTGGGCTCGGCGCGGGTGCTGGTGGCTGCGAGCGGGTCGTGGGCAGGAGAGCGGCAATGCTCGCGCCGGGTGATGTTCAATCACTGGTCCTGACAACTTTGTTTTCCCGTCTCGCTTGCCAGGGGCTGGGAGGAGGAGGCAGGAGTAGCGGCTGTCACGCCGAAAGTGGTGCGAGCCCTCAGGTCTCCCCTGACGCCCCTTCCTCAGAGCGAGAACAGGTACGGGCTGGCTGCCCGCAGGTGGGTCCGTGAGGTCGGGTCTACAAAAGCAGAAATTCGCCTTTGCTCTGGTTCGTTCTTCCTTTTGTTTCGGCAGCTTGATCAGAGAGAGCGTTAGAGATTATTAGATTAGAGCAAATGTCACTGCCTTAAGTATAATGAATTATTTGCTCATGGGCACTCTTGTTGACGGCTGTCACTCTGCCGTTGGTTTTGAGCCCAATAAAATGTTGCGTAGAGCAGTTTTGTTAGCGTGCGATGCAAAAAGTGCCAGCTGAACGGCGTGTTCCAGGTATCTTTTATTTTTCTTTCCAGGAAGGTGGAGCTGGAACTGGTTACTGTTTTTATAATCTGTATTTAGTTAAAAATTCAGATTTATCATTTACAATACATAGGACGAAGGCAAGACTGTTTCGTTTTGGGTTGGCATCGTACTTTGTAGGAGCCCATTCACTTGATCCTGTATCTTGACCTTTTAGATCAGTGTAGATCTTTGCTTTACAGCCTGTTATTTTATACTGTGAAGTTTAATATTAAGATACTTCATAAGATCAGCTGTGAAACATGTTGTGTCTTACATGCAGACTTCAATACTAATGACTATTGTTTTCATGCTCTTGAGTCCCCACAAACTGTAGGAAAACTAATAGAGACAGTGGTGTAATCTGCAGACCAGATAAATACTACGTAAGAAGTAGTTTTGAAATATTTTTTTGCTCTTCTCTTTTACTTTATATGGCCTTATTGACATTGCAGTTCCCAAGATTATAATATGTTAATATATATTATGATCAAAAACACGTTATAAAAATTAGATAGAACTTAAGAACTGGGTCTTTCACAGAAACTGTGATGTCCTGATTGTGTTGAAGACAATGGTGACAGTGCAGTTAACCTTACTGAGGCCACCATCTCACGCAGTCTAGTTGAATTTGACAGCCTATGCTTTCCCTAAGTGAATGCAAGTGATGTTAGTTGTAGTAACCATTGCAGTGTACCCTAACAGTGCATTTTTTATGTGTTTCTGATGAAAGAGCCTTGTGCTCCCTCCCTCAAAATTTAGAACTTTCAAAAGCTGTAAGTTTATAGCATCTTTCAAAATTAGAGTGAAAGAAAAGGAACAGAATTTTGCAAATGTTCCTGTCTGGTCTTAGTGAGCTTCTAGCCTGCTTCTCTTTCCTGTTCTCATTTTTTCCCTTTCTGCCTCCTTCCCCTTATTTCCCCCTCTTAGTATTGTTTTTGCAGTATGTACTCAGTTCTGCCTTGCGTTTTTTTTTGTAGCCATTACTCCTTTTTTCTCTCCACTCTGTTTTGGGTTATGTCTGTGGTTTCCCCCTGGCCAGTCTCCTCACTCACAACTAGCTCTTCCCTGCTAGCTTCTGAGCTGCATCTTCTTTCATTCAGCTCTGTGTGCTATACCATGGAGTTGAGTTGGCTAGAAATGCTGTCAGAGAGCACTTCAGAGAGCAGTCTAGCTATTTCCCATCTGCTGTTAGTAAACTCACAACTGGAGCAAAGAAAGTAGAAACAACACATACCAAAGAGGTCTGAAAATCTGTGTCACGTTTTTAACCTTTGTAATAGGGCAAGTGAGCTTGAGATTTTAAATACGTATTTTTCCTTATTCAACTTGGAGGATTTTGGCACCAATTTGAAGCTAGTTTTGGTCAGCCTGAAATTGTATTTCTTCATGACTAAGTGACTGCAAAAGTGTGTCAAGTAAATAATTCATCAAAGAAAGTTTCAATTTACTCAGCTCCTGTAACCGTAGTGTCTTTGGAGAGATGTCTTGCCAGCTGAATCCAAGAGTGGATGTGCTTTCTCACCTGA
Organism: Chaetops frenatus; assembly: GCA_013400775.1. Lineage (NCBI taxonomy): Eukaryota > Metazoa > Chordata > Aves > Passeriformes > Picathartidae > Chaetops > Chaetops frenatus. The sequence continues at coordinate 119,444 of VZTR01023662.1, read as the reverse complement.
GTGACTGTAAGCTGGCCTGACAGGAGTTTGTGGTGCATGTTTGGCTAATGAGAAGGGAGAGAGAGCTGCTGGTCTGGACTGACCAGGAGCTGTTACTTCATCCAGAGAGCAGCAAGACTGGGCAGGGAGCCATGCTAGAGGGGTTTGATCCAGGCAGCAGCTGGACTGGGCCTGGCTAAGGGCCATGCTGGAGAGGTTTGATCCAGAGAGCATCTGGACTCATTCAGGAGGCTCAGACCAATCCCTCAGTGATGGAGATGGATGGTCTGGTCAATAGGAATTAGATTCCAGTGTGCAGTGGCAAAGTATGGTTCTCCTGAACAAGCCCGATCCTTTGAATGGCATTGCTCTGTTATTGACAGCAATGTCCTTTCCTGCATAAGAGCAAGAGCATGTGCATGGATGTGTTCAGGAAAGGAAAAAAAAAAAACCTGGGCACTATCCTTCATCTCTAAGTATAAGTAATCTAGACAATCTTCACAGTCACAAGCTAATCTTTTTTTTAATCATGATTTCTTTTGCTGTTGGACGCATATTTGTAACTAGACATCTCCTGAAGAATCTCTAAGGCCCTATTATTCTGTTGCCTTGCAGTATTGAAAGCTAATCTGTTCTTTTACTTTGAGTTATTCTTTTAAAAGGATGAAAGGATGAAAAGGTGGGGATTGGATCAGACTTTCTAAGATATTTAGGCAGCTGTTATGCGCAGCAATGTTTAAATACATGGTGACCAGGCACCTAAAGTTCTCTGAAGATCTGGGTCTTAGTCAATAACCTTGATGATGTGGTTTGTCTCTTAGAGGACATTGCTTACCCCTCTTTCTTGTTAAGCATTAGCTAATCGGAGCAGTGTGACTGCCTCTACAGTGTGGCTTGCAGATTTTGTCTTGGGCTTATTTCCCAGCCTATTGTGCCTGTTATTAGGGTTTCTTACTGAAAAGAAACGCCACTGTTAGGAAGATTTGTCTAGTAGTCGCCAGATTTATTCATGGAACCAGTGTAATTTATACTGCAATACTATGTTCTCTCACAAATTCTCCTATCTATGCCTCATACCGTCCTCTCAATTTTTAAGCTGTAACTTCAAGTACAATTTGTATTTTCTTAAACCATCTGTACAACCAAAAAAAAGAACTCTTTCTTTTTTCCCACCTTTAGACCCTTGGTCTTCCCTCTCTCCCCAGCTGTGTTTGTGTAGTGGCTGCATTAATAGTAGGACAGAAAGCTCAGTACTGTTAGTGCTTATCAGGGGAAAATGAAAATAGTAAGAGAAGCTAGGTAGTATTTTCTTTGTTATGAGGTCTAGGGTGTGCTAGGTTAAATTTAGGCACAAATTCTAGCTCCTATTATTCTGCCCAGGAATATGCAGCAGATAAATAATGCCAAGTCCTGCAAGGGAAGTGAAAATAGCACTATTTATATATACTTTATATAAAAGTAGCAAGGTAGCAGTCCCCTGAAGAATTGACCACCATTACTCTCTTACTTTGTATTGCCAGTTTTAAGGCATTCACTTACTATTTCCCTAGCTTGCTCTCTGTCTTTGCAGGTCCAAGGCAAGCACAGTGTAAAGACCACGGGGGTAATTGTACAGTGGGAGGAAGTATTTGAGGAGCTATGAGTAAACAAGTTAGCATTAATACAGTGTTCCACAGTGTTGATACCTCCAATTCCTCTCTCAGCAACAGATCTATATGCAGGCCTAGGAAATAAACAGCTATACTTAATTAACAATGCTACAGAGACCTGTACATTCTGTCTCCTGTCAAAATATTGCATTCAGGCAGTCAGAAGGGAAAGAAGAGACAGGCTAATACCACAGTTCTGGAGTAGCCTAGTACATTGCACAAATAATTTGCTGTGGTTTCGATTAGTCAGCAGTGGGGGTCCACATCACTAATTTTACTGCTCTCTTAATATTTTGCCTGTTCATTCCCAAGTGATGCATGCAGAGGTATTTTAGGAGCACATTTTGAACACATGCCTCATGTGTTAGTCCTGTCTAAATGAATAGGTGTTCAGTTGAAAGCTGCTGCCAGGACACATTTATGTTCTGACAGGGGTAAAAGGTTTCCCAGACTTTCTGTTTACTTGGTCCAAGTGAAACTGCTCTGTCATTCTATCATGTGCCCTTGTAACATGATTTTAGTGTAAGTACCTTATTCTTTTCACTTCACCTACCATGAGGCTCTGAATGCTGCTTGTCATGTTACCTGTCATGCAGTTCATGGATTTTACAAATAAAACGTAGCTGATGCTATACACAGCCCCAGTGAATGCACTGGAGAGTCTTTCAAATAATTTAAAGATGCAGTTTGTGTTAAAGACCTGATTTAGCATTCCTTACATAAGCAGTACCTCTATAGAAACTTGAACAAAGATAGTAGGATCAGTCTCTTTAACAGTTACTGTGATTAATGTTTCAAGACAAATTCTTTCTCCTGCCATTTGATAAAGCCATTTTTATCGTCCATTTCACCAAGAATTTAAATTGTGTATTGCGTTATTAATCAAGGTGTTGTGAACTTTAATCAGATGATAAGAATATAGTGATGTTTTTAATTTGAAATAGTGTCAAAGACAGCACTTAAGAGCAGCCTTTCTAGGGAAGTATGGATTCTGGGTTTTTTTAATAGTATTCAACTAACAGATGATGAGATTCAAAAATAAATTAGTCCTTTCAAGGGAAAGATTAAGACAGAAGATATTTACAATCTGGATAATGCTCTTCAGTGCCATTTTGGTAGAATGATAAAAATGTGCAATTTTGCATACAAAAGTTATCCTTTCTAGCTGGAGATGCTCAGCTGGAACATGTTTAGAGCTCTAGTGCTGTTTCAGACAGACAAGGGCAAGAAGCTATAGAAAAGAACAACAACTGGTTCTGCTGGGTGTGGAGTGAATAGCCAGTGAGTGGGATTTTCCCTTCCTTTCAGTATGGACTTACTAGGGAGGTGAAATTTGTGTTGCTTTCACTGCTTCCAGACTGTCCAGTTCTGAGCAGTTTTGAAAATCTCATCCCTCATTCTTTGTTTCCACCTGATTTGGAGGGAATTCTAGAGGAATGGCCTTTCAATCTTCATGTTACAGTATAATTCACAATAGCAGCTTTCCTTTTTCCATCTGTGTTTTTTTTTCCTTCCCTACCATTCCTCCATCTTATGCCCATCCCTTTTTCCTACTCTAATAACTGTTTGGGGTTGAGTTTGGTTCTGTTTTTAAAGGGTATCCCTTTTCTTTCCCTTCCTGTACCTTGTACCTTTCTACTCCCCCAGAATGCTGTGGTACTTGACATACATCTCTGTCTGGTGATCCCCTGCACTAAGGTTCCCTATTGTCTCAGGACTGAATGCTACAGCAGCAGAAAAAGGACTTTCCATATAGTTTCTGTATTTCTTATTCTAAAGGTGGATACAGTCCTTGTCTTAGACAATTTTACAGTTTGAGAATCTGCTGTCTTCCTGAGAGCAAGATATAGAAAAAAACGTGCTGATAAATATGGCACATGGTCTTAATCTGCTGTGGATTTATTAACGTACAGATGGTGTACTTCCTGAGTTCCTAGAATTACCATAGGAAGTATGTGGTCCTCAAGCTGTTCGTATATGATTAAAAAAACCTCTGCTTTTCAGATTTGGTCCAATGAGATTGGCTTTGAGAACATCTAAGCCCTAAGGAAAATACAGCTGAAATTTCCCTGTATCATCAGTTTTATGAGTACAAGCCAACAGAATGTCTCTACTTCAAGTTCTCATTTAGCTTAATAGTTCATGAAATTAGTTGAATGTAGCCTGATAGCTGCGTTGTTAGGTACGTTATCTGATTTCATTGCAGAAGTTGTAGTGCTGCTGTAAGTAGTGAACAAAGACTGCCATCCACTAGGTCAGGTAAATTCATTTAGTGGTAAATGTTGCCTTGTGCAATTGTCTGAAATGAGCAGAAATTTAATCCGAGTCTGATGTCTGCACAACTTTGCCATGAATAATGCAGTAGAAGTCTGGACTGCCTCTTGCACACCCATATTTATCTAAATGCAAAATATTTCACTCTTGTGAAGCAGAGGCCACTCTGACAGTGAAACAGAAATTTAACTTTTAATGGAATGAGTCATTGTTTTACATCTCTCACAAATAAATTGTTTTAATTTTGTACCTTCTGCACATAAAGAGTGTTGAGTAAATTTTATGTGTAAAAAGCCACACAAGCATTTTGGTGATCTAGCATGTGCCTGCACTATAGGAATAAACAATCTAGATTAAAATTCCTGTCTGGTTTTCTGCTCAATTGTGCCATTTTCACCAATCTTTACGTATGTTATGGAATGGGCAGGAAA
>VZTR01023662.1:93437-115095 GCA_013400775.1 Chaetops frenatus | reverse complement strand
TGTAGAGAGAGAGTTTGGCCCTCCCCCCCCCCCCCCCGCCCCCCCCATAATGGCTGTAAAAATGACTGTGAGGATTTAATGACAAAACAGAACAGGGTTTTATTTTTGTTCTTTCTTTTTTCTCTGACTTCCTCTTTTTAGAATTTTTCAAGTCTTGAAAATGAATGCATAAAAAACAATTATATATTAAAAATATGAGGTAACTTGCTTGTGTTTATCTTACGAATTTAAAAGGACTAAAATTCTGTGGAGTAAAGCTTGTATTTGAGGGAATATTTACTCATTGCGTCGCAGATCTCAGGACATAACATAATAGGAAGCTGTAAGGACTTGTAATGGTTGTCTGCACAGAGTTGTGAAAGAGTGTTGGTGTTCTGCCACTGCCTGCTAACACACCTCACAGGGAGCTGATCAAACCTAACTGCCTGCTCTGACTTGGTCATCCTGGCAGCCTCCACATGTTAGAGAGGGTCTCTTCTGGCCAGCTGTGACTCAGAGGGCTGGAGCCACTTCTCAAATCAGCATCCAGCATTTTAGGTTTTAGTTGTAATGAAATGCTTATTTGCAGCAGTAACGTGCACTTGGCTTATATCAATAGTTGGGTTTTTTTGTTTGTCTTTTGGTTTTTTTCTTTTTCTTTTCTTTAAGATGCTGTTTAGGCAGCTAAACTTTTGCCTGTAGCCATTCCTCTTATTTCAATCTGCAGCTGTAGAATAATCCCTTGAGGTTACTGAATTAAAGAAGCAAGAGAGAGGAAGCATGATTTAGTGCTAACTAAATTTGTTTGAGAACTGTAAAGGGCCTACCTGGTTGCTCTGCATAGACAGAACCGTTCAGACCAAGCTGCAATAAACCTGTGTAGATAAATTTTGTAGGCAGAATATTTGCTAGCACTTGCTGTGTGAGATCTGCAGAGTTCTTAGCTCTGAACTGTGTGCTCTGAGAGCCTTCTGCTATTTGTATTTCACTCCTTGAGAAAAAATGGGGTAAAGAGCTGTGTGCAAAGGCAGCCAAGGAGCTCTCAGTAGGCAGTGCCAGCTGTTACTATCTATTGAAGCCACTGCAGAAGTGAAAGGATAGAGGTTTATGTTGTGTTGTCCTACTGTTGTCCTCAACAAGGGGCATACAGGTTGGATACTTCCTTATGGGTACAAAGTGTATACCGGGAAGAATTTCTTGGTGGTGGGAAGAAAGGAAGAGGGCTGTTCTCTCTCCTCTGCAGCCTGCATCCTGTGGGAGTTGCTACTAGGGGTGACTGAGTCTCTAGAAAATTCATGAGCAATGGAAAGAAAATGAAAGGTGGTTATTTCTTTTTCCTTCCCTGTCAGCTATGACCATGACAGTCAGTTCAGTAGCAAAATAAACAAGCATTTATTCTTCTGTTTCTTCTTGAGTCAGTCATCTCATTTGAAGTGTTTAAGAAGAAAAGGCTCTGGAGGGACCTTACTGAGACCTAAAGGGAGGGTGCAGGGAGGATGGGGCCAAGCTCTTCTTAGTGGTGCTCAGTGATAGAACAGAGGCAGTGGGCACCAGCTGAAACACAGGAGGTTCCCTCTGACCATCAGGCATCACTTTTTCGCTGTGAGGGTGACTGGCACAAGTTGTCCGGGTAGGCTGTGGAGTCTCTGTGCTTGGAGATATTCAAAAGCATGTGGACACAGTCCTTGCTCATCTTCTTTAGGTGGCCCTGCCTGCGCATGGAGTTTGGAATAGATGACCTCTAGAGATGCCTTCCAACTTCAGCCACTCTCTGGTTCTGTGGCTTGAAATGGCATCTTTCCCAAGCAAGGTCTTCAACATCAGCTTGTCAGGAATCGTGTTGCTGAGGGGTCTCCATGCTGTAGCAGGTGAAGGCAATGGAATTTTGGTCCTTGTCAGTAAAAGCTGTGGTGGTTCAGAAGCACAGTGCATTGTGTGCAAAGCAGGACGGCCCTTTCTCTTCATGTGCAAGTGCCTCTGTACAGAGATGTTTCAGTTGTTCTCTAAGAACAGCACACAGCGTCTCTGCATCCTGTGTTCCTGCTTCTGGGTTGAACAAATAGGCTGCAGTATCCAAGGGCTCTCCAAGTAGTGAATCAGGGGAAAGCAGCAAAAAGGATGGGGAGATGGCAGGGAGGAACATGGTGAGAGGCAGGGAAAATTAATGCCGGAGGAAAAATCCTTATGGTGAATGGCAATCCACAGAGTGGAAGGCTGATGGTAGAAGAGGGTGGTTGTATGAGATTGGACCTAGATACAGGACGAACTGAAGTGAATGGGAAAAGACCTTGGTATCTCAGTCATTTACTAATTTACATCTCAGTCTTCTACTAGGACTGCCCAGAGCAAGAGGACCACACAGGAGTTTGGTGAAAATAAAACAAGAATTAAAGATCACTATCTAGCACTTGCCTTGGTTCCTTTTACAAATATTTTTTCTTTCTATGTAAATAAAGAATAAACAAGGCAGGAAGTGTTATGCTTGAGTCAGTAAGTTAAGGTTGAAGTACAGAGATCCACTTCATCTGTGGTGTTTCCTGTATATATTATATTCACTCTGAATGTTGCATTTCATCAACAATTTTAGGAAATCACATCTGTTAAATATTTTACTAGTGAATATTTTAAATATTTTTAAAACATAATGTTCAAGAGGCTTTCCATTTAATTTTTTTTGAATTGCATTTGCTGATTACATTGTAAAGTGGAAAATATAATTCAGACTATGAAATAGTTATTTTAAAGAATCAAATATTTTACAGTCCCTAGCAGCAATCTCTCCTGTAGTAACAGAAGCTTCATAATGAAAGTCCATAAGATTTGTTTGGTAACGTTTTCAGCTAACTCAATGGTTATTAATCTTATTGTCATAGCAAAGTAAATGTGACAATGTTGGTAGAATATGTTCTCTCTTTTAAAGTTTATGGCTTTTTCTCCTCCCGCTCCCTTTTAACAGAACAACTCTTAATAAAAATGGAATTTACCAGTTTGAACAGGCTTCAAAATGTAAGGCAATTCAGGACAACATTTTGTCATCATCTATCAAGAAGAAAAGGTAGGTGTTTGCTGTCCTTTCTGCTTTATTTGTTTTAAATAGAAGGGTAAAAGGTAGTCCTTCTTTACATAATTCTTGGTATATTAAGGTGGAGCTATGTAACAGAAAACTGTATTTGTTCAACCAGCGTTTGCTGCCTTTTGTCTTTTACATGGATAAGATTTTTTCAAGATTGGATTTTAACTTTTTTATTTTCACAATACAAGATTTCTTCTTTTCAGTTAGCAACATTACATTCCAAGTTATTTACAAAAATATTGAGTAGAAGTGTGGGGTATAATTTAATTTTTGAGTGTCTTTTCCCTGACTGGTGAACACTCCTCCTTGTTATGAGCAACTTCAGTTAATGATTCTGTTCAGCATTGTTGACTAAAGTATGGAAATATACAAGTTTAAAGACTTGCTGTTTAGTTGCATGATTGTGTTATGATAAGAACTCCGTAGGAAACTAAGAGTCCAATTTTAGACACATTGAAAAAAAACCAAACCCAAATTAATTTTGTGTTTCAACTTGCTGTTATGTATTTTTCTGGCATGGAGAAAAATCCAAGTTTGCTATCAGCCCTGGTCAAATACCTTGTCACTTTTCAAAGTGAAAAGGGGAGAAGCAGCCCATTGTTTTTGACATGTAAAATTTTTTCCTATATGGGTGTAGCAATAAAGAAAAAGATGCACCAATAAATAAAACATTGTAGGTAAGAAAGGCTTCCCATTAGGACTGAGTTGCAGCTTAAAGTGGATGGTGCTATGGTGTCTTTAAAATTGGGAGCTTCCCTCCCCACTCCCCTCAATTTGGGAAGAGAAATGTAATGAGAAACAAAAGGTGAGCTAAAAATAATTATATGCCTTTCTCTATTCAAAGTACTGGAGAATTCAAATTTTTCCTTAATGCCAAAATAACATTAAATGATGAGTTGAAAATTTTTCTGTCTTTTCTGCCCCCTTCTCACTTTTTTATTGCATTTAAAGATCTTTCACCTCTTTCTAAGTGACCATATTCCCAGCATTTTGTCTTTGCTCTTATTATTACTTCTTTATTTATTTCTTCTTTTTTCCCCCCTTCTTTACAACCTCTTCTCTCGTCAATATTCCACCTCTTTCAGCAACACTATCACTGACGTTTTTATTCTTTTGAAAGGTGCTAGACCACTATGTTACTGATGCACTGATAGTGAGAGCTGAAACGTAGACTGGCAGAGGTCAAAGAATGCAGTTGACTGAAAATTTGAGTGATTAACACCAAGAGAAGCAAAAGCAGTTACTGTATTGCTTTCAAAATCCACTTACAGCAATATAAATGCTGTTGTTTATCCCATATATTGCAAAGTTTTAGAGTCTTTGGAGATGAGCTCTTCATATTGAGAACATTGCGGAGCTGAGATTATAGGAGAAACTTTGCGAAGCACAAGACCTGTATTTTGTGGTTAAAGAGAAAGGGGCTGTACCATTTAATGAGGCAGAAGATGAATTGAACAGGTAGGAAGAGAAACAGATAGTTGGAATAAAGGAGCAAGGGATTGCTTTTTGCCATGAATATTGCAGCTATTGCCCATCACTGAGAGGAGCTACAGGGATTTTGTTGCCTTTTCAAGGTGTGACCCATGGGCATGGTATATAAATGCTTTATATTGCATTTTTTTATTTATAGACTTGCAAGGACATTCTGGACACTCCTGCCTCTTAAGTTGGAAGAAAGAGAAAAAAAATACTAGTTTAAAGGTTGTCAAGTGATTTGATAGTAAGAAATGCTATGTAAGTGGGAAGTTTTTATTATAGCAAGTATGTGGTGGTGGTGACGAAGAGCCTGGAATGCTGAGTTTTGCTAGCAGTTTTCCATTCTTATTCTAGAGCAAACCCTGTGTACAGTCTCCTGAGGGCTTTAAAACTGATCTTGGTTTTGGTAGTATTAAAGTGTCCAAAGGCAAAACAGATCCTCCCCTTACTTTGCATTTCCTGTAAGATGTTTTTCTGTTTATTTGTTTCTTTCTTGAATATAAACTGCCAAGTAGAAAAGTGTCCTTTTTTTCACTCCTGCTGCTCACTGTTCCTTCTAATTCAAATACCTTCTTTTACAAGTTGGTATTTAGTTTTAGCAAATAACCAGTAAGAGTGCATATGTCTCTTCTGACATTTTGCCTGTTGTTTCCATACTATCTCGATGCCTCTGTCCTTGCTGGTGTCCTTTAGATATCTGCCAAAAACTAGAGGATACTAATACTTTGTCAGTGCCTTGAATGTGCATAGTATTTCCACCTTAGCCACTGCAATTAACATAGAAGGTCACTGCTTACCTGACAAATACTCCAGGCAAAAAAAAAAAAAAATCCAAAAAAAAAAAAAAAAAAAAAAAAGCAAAAAAAAAAAAGCATTCCAGGTGTTATTTGTCATTTGGGCTCATATAGTATAAGTGAGTTTCCTAGGACAGCAAATTATTACAGTGGTTGTGATGCAGGTGGCAGACAAAAACACGACAAAACATGTTTCATTCACTCTTCTCAGCACTGTAATTATTGTGTTGTCCAAGTATTTTTATAGTTCAATTTACCTGAGCTTTTTTAATCTTAATAATAAAACCCTTTTAGCATCAGTGAATATGTGCTGTAGGCTCCTGGGTGCCAGTGGAAATATATATAATGTGCCAGCTCTTTAAAATGGAACAGTGGAGAAGATGACTGTCTGGATTACAGCAGAGTAATGAAATGGCTCCCTGATAACCTGAACTGATTCCTTTGGACAAGTGAGTCCACAAGCCTCCTGTAAAGCAGGAAATGCTAAAATTGTCTTTCTGCAAGGAAGACAAAGTTTTCTGGGCTGCAAACCCAGCTGCAGCAAATCCCAGAGCTTCATGTTGAGTCTTTAAAAAATTATCTGTAGGAGCACTGTCTGTATTGGAGTTCATTTTATAGAAACCTTTCATTGGTGTGAGCAGATGCCTTGCAGAGCTGCCGCAGTTGGGAGCTCCTGTCCCCGAGGAGAGCGTGCTGGGGTGTCTCTGCTGCCTGTGGCACTGTGCCAGCTGGCAGAGATGAGTTCTGACAGTCCAGAGTGTCTTTGTAAGTCACAAGAGGAGCTAAACTGGATGCATAGGGTGAGCAGAGGTGGTGTTCTGACTTGTAAAGGCCTGGAAATGGTGCTTTTCTGTGTAAGCTGTGAGCTTGGATACTTCTGAGCAAAAGCAATTCCATCCAGTAGAGACAGGTATGGAAAGGCTGCAGTGTTTTTGGTTTGTAATTGGTATTTTTACTCTAAGTGCATTTTCTGTTACAAGTATTAGAAGGCCTTTACAGTTTCTGACAGTGAGTGCCTATGATTCCTCTGAGGCCTCTGAATTAGCATTATGGATGATGCTTTCATTCTTCTCCCTACCCAATGTTTCCCTATAACTTGCTAATAATTTGTCAGTCCGTGCTATTTCTTTCTGAGTCAATGGTAATTTTTCATTTAATTTCTGACTCCGATCTTCATCTTATCAGTGTCTTTAGGAAAGAATTTGCTTTTTCTCTATTTTTTTTCTCCTGGATGATGATAGCCTAAGTAACTCTTCATGGTCTGTTATCCTGTTAATTTCTGGAATGTTTTTGAAGTTCCAAGCATCTAAGAGTGATTTCTTGTTTAGATTATGGAATGAAACCAGACAAGTTATTCAACATCAGAATAGGCTATTTTGGTCTTGTGCTTTTATCTCATCTTCACCCCACACATACTCCCTGCCCTACCTGCACTGCTACTGACACTTGTCTGACCCCATGGTGACTCAATTTAGGTAGCACCTTGAGCAGGAAAGTAGTTCCACTTTCTCTGGCTGCAGTTCCAAGGCTGATAACGTACCAGCAGGCAGCTGCCAAAATAGGAGCTTGATCCCAGTTTCTCAATTTCCATCATCCTTTGTTTATACTGGCTGTGGTGTTAGATGGAATCTTATCTGGTTTAACACAGTGAGGAAAACGAAAACATACATGCATATTCTTTTCTTTCTGCATTATTTTTTTTGCTCTGGTAGTAAAAGTGGCCTATGAAGGCCTTTGACAAGTGCAAAACCTGGCAAAAGGAAAACGGAGGTGAGTCAGGTAGGTACCCATAGTGACACAAGGGAGAGAAATTTTTTGCAGTTGGACTGGAAGGAGGAAAAATGTACTGCACCAGGTCAGATCAGCTACAGCTGCAATAAAACTTTTTTTTTTTTCTCTTCCTGCTTCTGGGGATTGAGTTCTCTTCAGTTGTGAAGGGCTCAGTAGAGTCGGTTTAGTCATAATGTAGTTCTGTTAAGAGTTTGCTAAGTGTGGAGGATGAAAATTGTGCATGCTGTCTCAGGTGCAAACTTGAGCCAGAAACCAGTTCTAATGCAGCATTCCTCTTCAAAGTATGATTTATTTTTCCATGTGGAAATTGGACATGATTTTACTTGAGGTAGGATAAATGAGCTACCTATATTATATACCTATAGCAATTGCTCTACTTTTATGAAGCAAACAATCTTTTTGTTTCAAATGTGGAACAGAGAGAAGGAAGCTTTCAGATAATTGACCTCTGCTGCTGCAACCATGAGAGTGTTTTTATGTATTGCTTTTTATCAATTCTCATGCCCCACGTAAAAACAAGTGACATTTCTTGCCATCCCAAGTCTTCTAAAACTGTTCAAAATAGACACTTCTAAGTGACAGCTTGAATTAACTTGTGATTGTTTGGGTCAACACTATGCTATTTTTGTTAAAATAATACAAGTTAGATCTCATATGGAGACTTGAGTCCCATAGAATTTTAGTCAAGGCATCTGTACCATCTTTTCTTCCTAATCCCCCAATTATTTTAAGTCAGTTACTGTTTTTTAGAAACCTGTATTATGATCCAGGCACAAATGGGAGAAGTAGTAACATTGAACATGAAAGCAAAAATGTCTCCATTCTTTTTACTTGCATGTGAGAAAATATTTCACTTATGAACAAATTTAAATCTCTTGAATGGATTTTCAAGAGCAAAGAGCTCTTTGGTTATATGTAGCAATGTAACCAAAGTTCTGAATCATGTAAAATAGCAGATTGTTTTATTTTAGAGGCAGTTTAAAGGAAAACTTCCATCTGTAAATATTAATCTATTGTCTTTAGATGATTGAGCTTTGGGGACTCTATAAAGTAAATGAAGGAGAAGTCATAAGAAGTATTATGTTTTATCTTGGCCTGCAAGACCAGTTTTCAAAACACTTTTAAGGTTTGAACCACCAAATACAAGAGAATAGTTTATATTATTTGGGACTTGCTGCACTTGAGATGATTTCTAATAACTTCAAAATATTTATGGTCAATCATGTAAGTTTGAAACAAGTGTACTTTTGAAAGTTTCTGAAGTTCACTGGTACTAAGATGAGATATTTAATAGGTCATGCTAGTTCAATGAGGACAGTGCTGTTACAAATTACAAAAATAAAATAGGTCATGGAGTTCTAAAATCAATCTATTATATATGCACCATGCACATTATTATTAATAAATGCATCATTTGAATGTTTTTAGAGACTGTTTCTAAATATACATACATATATATTCTAGTGTTTGATGTTGTTTCCTTTTTTAGATACTCAGAAGATTATTATCTTCACATAGTCACCAAACTGCAGAACTGCACCTGGGTGAGGAAACCAGAAGAATCTACAAAATTCAGGTAATTTTAATTGCCTCATTTAGTAAAACTGTTTACCCTGGATTTTTCTAACAGAATTTTTCTAACAATTTAAGTATTCCCTTTTAAACAGATAATTTTGTATTGCTTGTAGTAGTTTCTATGAATTTTTTGATGCTGGGGCTCTTCTTGTTTGTTGGAATTTAACTGTGCAAGCTGAGTAGAATAAAAAAAAAAACTACATAAATAATTTCACCTATCTCCACTATAATAAGTAGTAAATTAACTCAAGTAAAATGAATTAAAATATTCCTGGCACAAACCCTACAGTGTTAAAAAAAATACTGGTAATGTTATTTTGTCCATCTGAACTGGCACTCTGCTAAAAGGTTGTAATGGAGCAGTTTGTTCCATACCCCAAGTCTGTTGCCTCTATCATGGAAGTCCCCAAGGCACTCATTAGGTTTGTCTGAATGTCATGGCCCCTGAGCATGATGGCATGTGATTCTATCTGTGCTTGTTCAGGGTGGCACAGAAGGACATGCTCAGTAGGGATGGTGGTCTCTGAAATCCTAAACTCTCCTTTGGAAATGCATCACACTGGTTTTAAAGAACAGCTTCACTGTGCCATCCCTGTTTTCTCCAGGGGAAAAAAGCTCTCTTGAATTACATTTTTGCATGGGTCAGAATTAAAGATTCTGTCATGATTGTTAAAAATAAATAAACTGACCTATCTCCCAACTCTTTGGAGTTAACTAGCATTGAGAGCTTAATATACACATGCTCAGCATAATCCCTTTGGAAGAAGTAGTTCTGGGGTGAGGGGGGATGGGGTAAAGGGTTTTGTGCAACATAAATTGCGGTGTTTGCTGTGAATCACAACTGACCAGTGGTGTTCCTGAAAGCTGAGGTAGGAGTATACAGAGAGTTAAAGTTTAAGAAACTTTGCATTGACTCAGGCAGGCCTTAGCTGTACACAGAGCTCTCAAACATAAGGAGCTGTAAAGCAGCCCATTCCATTTCAGAACAGACAAGTGCCTTGCACGGAGTTGACAAGAGGTTAAGCTGCTCTCACCTGCTCCTCACTCTGCTACCTTTGGGCTTTTTGTTTTCCAATCTATTTTTTTTAACTTCTTTTTCTTCCAAATGGACCAGCCACCATGTGCTACTGCTTCTGCTGTACTGGGTGTTTGAATCAGTGGCACAGTAGCCACTCCTTGATCCAGTCTGATTTCTTCATTTACTGCTTATACGATGTCCTCTCCACCAGGCCAGCTTCTACATCTTCTAGGCCTATGGGAAACAAACATTCAGAACATCATATAAGACTGGACTTTGGGTACAGGATGCTTACTGTTCCTCATGCTGTCTTTGGCTTCCAGAAAGGAGTCTGGGTCATAAGTAGTCAAGGTGGGTTACGCAACCAATGATCAAACTGGAAAAACTCAAAAGACAAAGCTGTGGGATGCACTAAGCCATCAAAAAAAGTGTGGACTGTATGTACATTGAGGTGATCTTACTAGCTTTAATTTAGCTCAAATACCAAGCAGAAAAACATCTTTTAAAATCCGTGGTTCAACATAGGCTGGACAAATTGCTAAATCAACATTCAAGGGCTGTGCTGTTACGGTTCCTTGGTTTTTAACATCCAAACTAGCTGGAGTATTAGCTAGTTCATATGTACATAACCCATGCTGCAATTCTGATAACAGTGCTATGTATTCTGTTCCTGAAATTTGATCTGATTGGATGTTGTCAAAGATTTCCATTGATATGACTAAGGACTAGTGCTTTGGTGTAGGGCATTGTGAATGATTATTTTAAAAAAGATTACACTTTTGCGTAAATCTCATCTTTCTTTTTTCATTCTCAAAGACTTCTCTATCGTTTTTTGAAAATAGGATATTAAAATTTTATAGTTGTCTTTAATTCATTAACATACTGGAGATTTTCAAGACTCTTAGCAGTTGGTCAATAGAGTCTTTAAAAAAGAAAATAAAATTTTATAAAATATTTGCTGGCTAAATCTCCATGCTTACAGCACTCCCAAACTTATTTATCAGACTTCAGCCTGCAGCAAGCTTTGGAAGGGCACTTTAGGTGAGAAATGATGCATTAATGGAGCTACGGGTGAGCAAAAGTTTCTAGAATTGTAGTGAAATAAAAAATCAATAATCCTTGGGCAGTAGATGTCTTCCTTTTTCTGACTTAGCCTAATGTCAGTAATAGCTGTGTAATACAAATATTATACAGTCTGAAAGTCTCATTAAGTAGGTAGATAAACACACCCATTTGCAAAAGAGGAAATTAATCTCACAGGGATTGTGCAGCAGAAATTGGGTACTACAGCCAGCCACATTCAGCAGGAGAAACTTGAAGCTGCTTGTGTCACATTATTCACCTGCCAGTGCCACCAGAAGTCTGCCTGCTGACAAGACTGCAGAGAAGCTGCTTGACTTCTTTTCCTGTTTGTCCATCTGTTAAATGGAGTGAACGCTTAGATGCTTCTCAGGCAGGATGTCAATTTTATGACATATCTCTATTATCCTGAAGTTCTGAAGAACAGGCATGCATATTTATAAGGGATTTAATGTCTTATGCTTCAGGGCATAAACTAACCTCTAATTAATAAGGTTCAAGAACAGCTTCTCCTGGGTAGTTAATTTTTCAGAGAAGCTTTCCTTTGCAGCTTTTGCTGTTGGCTTCCGTCATACTGCTGGTGGAGTGAAGCCTATATTCCTAGAAGACAGCACTGTGTGCCAAGGAGCATACATCCATTCTCATTGTAAGCCACTCTCCCAGCAGATCCAGGCCAAATAAAAGAATATGAATTAGAAGCGCAGTGCAGGAGGGAAATACTTGTCTCTTTATTTGGCAAAAGGCTTACAGCTGACAGCCATGTCTGGCACAAACTACAGTGTTTTTGCCAACTCACTGTTGGAGAGCAGAGTGCAGGACTCGAGGCTGACCCTCTACTACCTGGCTCAGCTTTGTCATGCAGCTGTGCAAAATGTGTCCATTTGTTGTTAGAGGGCTTCCCGTTCCCAAATGGCTCCCTCTAAAGCTGCTCTACTGTGCAGGCTCACATGCTCTTGGCTAGGTTGCTGTCTGGCAGTGCTCAGGGGTTCTTGACGGCTTGTGGTGTTTACACATGCATTTCTCAAAATCAAGAAGAACCAGAAAGCAAGTACAACCCATGATGTTCTCTTCAGTATCTCCCATATCCACAGTCACTCTTTCGTGGTTAATTTTTGTCCAGACTCTGTCAGGGAACCAATCTCCTGGCATTTCACTTATTTTGGTGTCTATAATGATGACATCAGCATTGCCAGGTATAGGCTGCCCTCATAGGAGCAAGTGCAAGCACTTGGTTCGTTGCTCTTGATTTATTGTGCCCCACAGTAGTATTTGTCAGTCATTGCTAAAAGAATGGTGTAAGTAGCCTCCTCCTAACAGTGATTTTGGGAGTCTTCTCCAACATCTACTGCTAGGGACATTAAGAAAACTATTTTTTTATTCAGACTTTTCCTTTATAAAACTCATCTTCTCTTGACCTTTTTAAAATTTCTTTTGTTCTCTATGACTCTTCAATCATCTAGCATCTCCACAGTATGCCTGTTTTTCTAAGCTCACCTGTATTCCTCCTCCCTTTTCACATTTACATCAGCTCTAACTTGTTTTAGATAGAACAAGTCCTTGGATTTCTTGTCTGTAAGAGAGAAACTTGGTAGAAACTTGGAAAAGTGAGGGAAATAATCCCACAGCTGCCTGAAAGGGTCATCCTTAAAGCTCTAGCAAAAAAAAAATCTCTGCTGTGTAGCTTCCTCTGCAAGGGATCTTCTAGCTACAGTCAGCAGAGTCTCAAGTTCCCTAGGTAACCTGAATATTAATTATTATATTAGTATTCTTGAAGGGCTTTCCACTTTAAAGAAATATTTCATTAGTGCAACAAATTACACAGCCCAATTAAATGCAAGCTGCAATTGTTTTTTACACCTCCACATCTCTCTGCTTTACAGACTTTTAAGCTTGATTTACTCTTCATTTGGGCTATACCCCAATTGTATGAAATAATCTGCAGGTTTTCAAAATAGTTGCAACTCCAGTTTTTGCAGAAAGCTGCAACATAGTTTAAACAGCCCTCAACACGAGGGGAGAAAGGTTACAGACAAAGACTGAGCAGATGCTGTGTTTCAGAGAAGCCTCTGAGCATTGTATTTCTGGGCTATCTGATCTATGACTATGATCTATGACTATCTGATCTATACCTATGACTGAGCTTGAAGCCTACAAAGCAATGCAACAGCACTTCAGGAGCATAATCATACTGGAATAGTGACCTGTGGGTACTGGGCCCTCTCCCCATGGAAAGACCATTCCAGAAAAACCTATAAGCATCTCACAGTGAAGGGAGAAGGATATTACTAGGTGTAAAATACTGTTTTAAATTTCCTGATGTTGCACTGAAGTTTAGCTGGCATAATGCTCCTCCCAAGCAAAATATTTTTTTTTTTTTTAAAGGAACAACTTTTAAAAAAGAACATGGACTCTTGAAAAAAGAGTTAAAAGATCAACCATTTTCCTAGTCCTGTTATTTTCCCTCTTCTTTTTTATTCCACTTGACCTCTATTACCCTTTTCCCACTTTAATATCTCTTCTGAAAAGTGTGTGTTAAACATTCCTGCAGATTATAGAATCTCACTTCTTGAAGAGATTAGTTTTGTTGCAAGCTACTGTCTAACCCATATAATAGTATTGCTTATCACATCTGTGTACTGCAATGAACCCCAGCTGAAACACAAATAAAACACACTGCAAGGTCAATTTATGCTTATATAAGCTTGCACAACCACATAATCAATAACTTTTCTCACACTAAACAGATCAATATTTCTGCTGTAATCTTTGAAATCTTCCAATTTACAAGAGAGTACATAGAACTCAGACTGCAGAGCGATTAAGAGTACATTTGCCGCACAGATTTAATAGATCATATGTAAAATAATGAGTATATATTCATAAAGACATATTTCAGGAGAGAAAAAGATGGGTGGAGAGATAGTAATTAGTGACAGTTTGAAGAAATGCTTGAATCTTTTAATTGGTCTACAGACTATTATATACTTTTCTAAAGGATAGAGGATTCCTATAAGGAGAACCTAATTTTGGATCAGTCTGAGCTAATTATGTCTTCATGGCAGAGTCATTTAAATAGTCTTTGATTTGAAAATTTTATTACACTTTTTACATATTCAGCCTTGATTTCAGATTCAACCCTTTTTGCTTTCTTTGTCTTAGACATTTATGATGTTATTTCATTTATAGGCAATTCAAGGGCTGTCAGTGTAGCATTCCCCTTCAACATGTTCTGTTTCAGGTATCAGATTTAACCACTCTTTACTAAAAGTTTGGAATATGTCATAATATGCCTTATTGCTCTTCGATTGACACATTGACTTGGATTGACAAGAGCCTGGAGAAACCTGTATCATTGTCTAGAGCCCCCAGTGCAGTACAATAAGATAATTGCTTGCTCATTATAAAATATTACAGCAATGGACATAGCTAAAAAGTAGTCTTGGTGTTTGTAGTTGTGCCCTTGAAATTTTGCTGTTACATACTGAAATTTTTTGTGGGTTCTTCTACTGTCACAACAGTCTCTGCAGTATGAAACCTCAAAGTCTTTGATAATTTCACATGTACAGTACAATAACTCACATGAACTAATGATTACAAATATTAAAGCTAGGTAAATGATTAAAACAAACTGTTAAGCAAGCACAAAACCTTTTCTGGTTTGTAGTAATCCATGGACTTTTGTCGCTTGAATGCTTTGCTCTTTGTTCAAATGACCTTACAAGCTGTGCTGTGAAATCCACTTAGCTCACAGGAGTTACTGCTTTAAATATTTGCTAGTTTTAATTTGTATTTGGTTCCTTTTTATGTGCTGTTTCTGTGTTTAGGGTAACTGAAGATCTGCAAGGAGATCTGTGTAAGCATTGCTGGTGTCAATAATGTGCAGGTGCTTTATCACAGGACTGGTATGGTACTGTTTTTGCAAACAAATCTTCACTTTATAGATGTTTGTAGATGATGACTTAGAATCAAATAGATTTACACCATTATTGAAAAAGGTTTGTCATGATTACTATTAAAATACTCCAGTTGTTGAAATTTTGCACCTTGCCTAGGCAACCTCTTTCAGTGTGTTTTCTAATACTGAACTTAAGCTTTCTTTAGAGCAAATTAAAATTTTTTTCCTCACCCTTTCCACAATAGCCTTAAAGGAGAGTTGAGCATCTACTATTTTGAACAAAATTTTGAGTATTTTGATACTTCTTCAGTGTCTATCTCCATCCATTTTTCTCCTCCTCCCAACTCAGTTTAGTCCAATGCATAACGACAGTGAAATATTTCACTGTTCTCAGCAATGATAAATGCCCTCAGGCCACAGAACCACAGGCACTGGTGTCATACTGAAGCATTTTTAATGGAAAAAATTTGGAGGGGTGGGAAGTTTTTAAACTCTGCAGAAGCTTTTTACATAAAGACAAATTTCACCCTCATTATAGATTCTTCCCATTTCATTCAGAATAAGGGCAGTGCTGGCTTTTGAACCAGCTGAGGGAGTCTGCTAACCCTTGACTGACCATTGATTGTTTTAGTCCTTATGGTTGGTCCACACTGAGTTGTTGAAGATGTTGAGATGTTTGCAGTATCTTCAGGATGTGTGCACACTGTGATTTGTCAGCAGGCATGTGCAGCCTGCACACAAGGCCTGATCCAGCTAGTGTGCATGTATTCATACCATATTCAGAACCAAGGTAGCTAATTTAGCTGCTATCTTGGCTACAGAGAAACTGGAGGAGTTGCAAAGAAACGATACCAGCATGTTTAGAGCCTGTGTATTTCACTAAATACAGTGAATATATATGAACTGTTTGCTATGCAGAAAAGTTTGCAAACCTCTAATCAAGGCAACAGCCCTCTGTTACTGCCAACAGTTCAGCATGGAAAAACTGCATAGCAGCTGGAAAATAACATTATTTGGCTTGTCTCACAAGCCAAAACAATTTTGGTAACTTGCTTCAAGAAAGCCGGATTTTCATAAGGTCTCAGTGGCCATGAACCTGAAGAAATTATTTAGATACTATAAGCTCAAAATTCTGTACCAGCTGAACAACAATACAAACTTGGGTCCTGCATCCTTCAGCCACAAAGGAAAAAATTCAGTGGAAGTGTATGCTGAGCAACAAAAAGCATTCTTCGGTGAAACTATGTTTGACTCTGTGTTGTCTAATATGATCAAAATTTCCCACACAAATGCAGCACACCCCTCCTCTTAGGTTATTGGCTAAGATTATCATGACTGTATTTACTCATTCCTGTGAGATCTGTATTACCAATCCAAATGGTGTAGTCTTTTTCCAGGTTCTGATTTTGTTCCTCACTTATTACAAGTGACTTCTAGATAATGCAATCAGCTCCCTTTCTGCTTATCTTGGCATAAGAAATATGTGTTTGGAGTTATGCCTCAGGATTTAAAAATAACTCTTAGATATCTCTCAGCTTCCAAATCCCTGCAGCAGAAGTGTTAGAGGAGAAGGATTCTCCAAATAAGAAACTGTCAGTAATAACATCTATTACAGAGGAGATATTTTCCAAAACTAATGCCCTACAGAAACTTGGGTACTTTGACTCATGCATCACTGTCAGTCTGGACTTCTCATGCCATGACTGGATCATAAACACCCTTTGTTCTAAGGTAACCCTCCAGTCTCTGATAAAAGCTGGAACTTAAACCTTCTTACTGTAAACTACATTCATGTTCTGACAGGTATAAGGTGGATGCTCAGCCTATATAGCAACATCCTGTCTTCCAAGCGCTGCTTGCATATCTCAGGGTTTTCTCCCAGTCAGAACAGACAACATTAATCACTTTCTAGTCTAAAAAAAAATTTTATTTTGACCCTTATTTCTTATCCCACTATCTTTTTAGGAGCTTCTTGGTATGGTAGATTTTAAGTTTCCCTCTCCCCAGGTGGCATGATACAGGAGTTAAAATGTCTTGACTTTGCAACTCCTCATCTAAAGCACTTGTTAAAAGGGTTGGCTTGTAGGATATGTGTGTTAATCTTACGAAGTAAATGCTCTTTAGTGAGTCGTCATCTCCTAACAGACCACATATGAATGACATTAGTACTCTGATGAAATTGCAGTGATAGATTGCTTGAACTGCCCAGTCTGTACCCCTTCCTCATTGTTTGCTGTCAGTTATAGATTACCATTGTCAGATATAGATTATGTGTGTCAGAGCTCATACAAAATCCTGTGTGAACAGATTGCTGAGTACACTGCTGTGGGTATTGCTGTCTGCAGGTTACATGCATTCCCACTGGAGCTCTCTACAGGGATGCTTGGGCACAGTGGGATTCTGTCGCGATTTGATCTAAATAAAAGGTTTCTGTTGTTACCACCAAATTTTTAGCATGGATGCTCTAAGAATATTTGTCATTACTCAGTATGCATTCTCTTGTTTTTGCTGTGTTTCCGGACTAGCTTGGTTCTGTTTTACTTCCTCACCGAATCCATAATATTAATTTAAACTATTACTTTCTTATTAATTCTGATATCTGTTTTTCTTACACGCTGTTTCTGCTTTTATTGAAGCACTCATTCTTGTGGAATGAGTAATAAAAAGCAGAAACATGTCATCTCTATTAATGAATGGGATCTGTTATCAGCTTGCCTTTTCAGGGTCTGATAGCCACCACACACAAAAGAGCTGTTTCACTAAAGTTGGCAGGAATATTCTGGCATTGTTCCTTCACTGAATGTCCAGTGGTTGACACAGATAATGTTTACGTCTGCCTCATTTAGCTTAGCTTTGAAAATAAACAAGGAAATCAACATTAAGGGCTATGTGATGCCTCATTTCCATGTGAGTGCCAGGGAGCAGTGAAGGACAGCTGCTTCCTGAGGGATGGGGTGTGGGGTCCCAACACAGAAACCTGGCCAGTAGGGCAAAAACTGGCAGGTGGGCTCATCCCACCCCTAGCCAGGAATGGGGCAGCCCTAGCCCAGGCATGGGCACCTCCCTGGGGACAGGATGGACACAACTAGAGACTGGCCCTGCTGTGGTGTTGCTGGGCCAGCAACTGATGGCTCTGGAAGACTGAAATAGGGTCCTGGACCCTAGACAGGATAGGGGCAACTCTATAGAGCGGTACAGAAGTAGTGAGGCCTGGTGGTGCCCTCAGGACCTGACAGTGAGATCTGAATCCTCTTATTCCTACAATATTTATTTAGACTGGAAAGAGCTGGTTATAGCAAAAAGTGACAAGAAAGAAAAGCAAGTGTGCTCCAGTCAAAAACAACTGGTTCAATATCATCCAGTGTTCCCAGACATGATAATTTGACTCTACAGCCTTATTGCACCCTTTTTATTTTGCCATATATTTAAAATAGAATACTATATATGCACAGAGAAATTGTTTTCACCATGTGGGTACCTCCTAACCACAGAGCATGGTCACAGTTCCATCCACACCCTTGGACCTAGTGGTTTCCATTGGCCACAGATCTTCCCGGCCCACTTAGGCTTTGAGCAGGGCAGTGGGAATCACCGTGTTTAGGGAGTGGAGTTGAGTGCAGCAGGAAATCTGAACCCTTCTGGTTCCTCTCTCAGGAGTGACATTTTCTGGTGACTCCTAGCGTGGTTATTTCAGATCTGTGCCATCCCAGCACTCAGCCATTCCCATTTTCCTTATACATCTGGAAACTTTGCCTTGGAGGAGTTTTAGAACTCAGTATTCAAAACAGGTTAATATATACCAATAAGTCATCTGACAACTGAAATGGTGCTTCTTTCTCTTTCTTTCTTTGGTTCTTTCTTCCTTTCTTTCTTTCATCAAACCAACCTTCCCAAGCTTTTTTTCCCCCCACCCCATTTTTACCATTTTTCAAGAGAAGTGAGATTAAGAGTTGCCCCAGCCCCTTCATTCTCTTCCCTGTCTTCCGGGATACATAATCTTTAGGTTCTTCTATGTGCTAGACTATGCTTCTGTTCCATCAGAAACACTAAATTGTTATTATTTATAATATTTATAATAATAATAATTAGGGGGTTTGTTGTTTTTATTATTATTATTGTATTTTCTATATCTACAGTTTTGATAAACTTAAATGAAGCAACTTCTCTTACCAGTGTCTTACCCCATTAAAATCAGCTCACTTTCAGGCAGAATTTGGCTTCTACTATTTAACTAGTTTCAACAATTTGTTTTACTTTACACATTTAAACAGTATGAAATAAAACCTTTCTATTCCTTTGGCTCTAATGGTAATTTTTTTTTCTTCTCAATTAACCTTCAGCGTGGTATTTTCAAAATTCTAGGCAATTCTGTTATAAATATATTTCCTTCTCTAAATTGTTAGTAGTTCTCTTAGTGTCTCACCTAATGAGAAAGCTGTGTCCTAGCAATTGATACATAATGTCTGGCCATTAATATTTCAGTCTTAAAGCTTGAAAATCAGATCCCTGGCAGCAGAGAGGACACTGTTGCCTAAAGCAAAATGAATTATAGTGATTTGGGTCTGATTTCAAAGGTCTGATGGCGATTTTCATTTCACTGTTAATAATGTAGAATGTTTTCACACATAATATTTTTATAAGTTTGAATGTAACAGGAATTGTAAGATGAATGATAGTCTTTACTCCCACAAAAGGTTTGAGTGAATCCCTTGCATTTTTATTTATCTAAGGACTTCTGATAGGTGTTTTGGGGAGCAGCTAGGCTATCTGTCTTCTTTATGTGCAAGTTGGGGTGTAATTTATTTAACACCTGTGGTACTGGGCACAGGAAAATTGTGATGAACAGTTGTAGAAACTAATTATTAATTAATTGGCTTGCAACCATCTAACTGTTCACTAAATACCACTGCCAGTATCTTCCATCACCATCTATTTTATTCCCTTTTTTTCCCCTTCTTCAGCCTTCTAGTTTCTTACAATCACTTGTTCTATGTTAGTGAAAAATCACATTTTTAATTCTCTGGGGACTAAAGTCTCTCTGTGTTTCTATATTAATCTTAGCAATTAATAATATTGAGGAGATTGATTACAACTTTTTCTCAGTGGGAAAAGGAGACCAAGAGATAAAAACAGTTATCAGTTCTTGGTCTGATTAGTTTCTCAACATTTGCTGTGAAAATGGACTTGCTTAGCAAAGCAAGTCAAAGGAAAAGACATCACAGATGGTTAATATAGCCTTTTGCTGCTAGTTAATTCAAACTGGTGTTCATTGATCTGGTTCTCTAGCACTGCTTTCCTACTTAGTTGAATATCTTTGAGCAGGTTTTGTTGGTGTTTTTTGCAGGTCAGAATTAGCTTCGTGCTGTGATGCAGTTCACAATTTTATTGCTTCTCAAAACAACAGCCCACTGGGAAGTAACATGAGTTATGAAGTGGACAGTAAAAAGACCATCCTTATTACAGAGGATATTTTTAAGATGCTGCCTGTGGTAAGAACTGTATCTGTACTCATTATTATAATCACAGTTTATATGTTTTGGGTTAGTAATTGAGATGCTGTGAGTCTTCTGGAAGAGACCCATCAGCCCCTGTATGCACTTCATGCACTTCTTTATTCACCTTGCAATGTGGGGTTTTTTTGGGTTTTTTTTGCCTTTCTCTGCAGCTGGTAGAGGCATTTACAGGATATCATAGACTGGAGGTAGCATTGCTACAGAACACGAGAGGTACCTGATTTGGCAGCCAGTTGAATTCAGGAACAAATACTCTGAAAATGTTTGCCTTGCTGTTATCATTCCCGTTTTTAAAGGTATTTCAATGTGGAAGAACATTTCATATTCCTCATATGCCCATGCCATTTCCAGTGCAGGCTTGGGCATGTAAGTTATGAAAGATATTTTGGTGGTAAACCTGACACAGAATAGTGTAGAACGGAGAAATTTCAGCTGGAAGGGACCCACATTGATCATGTAGTCCAACTGCCTGATCAATCCAAGGTAAAGCAAGTTATTAAGGATGTGGTCTAAATGCCTCTTAGACACTGACAGCTGGGGACATCAGCCACCTCTCTAGAAAGCCTGTTCCAGCAATTGACCATCTTCTTGGTAAAGAAATGCTTCTTAACGTCCAGTCTAAACCTTCCCTGGTGCAGCTTGGAACCTTCTGACGTGTCCTATCACTGGATACAACGGAGAAAAGGTCAGCACCTTTGTCTCCACTTCTCTTCCTCAGAGAGCAATGAGATCACCCATTCTTTTCTCCAAACTATACAAGTCCAAAGTCCTCAGCCACTCTTCATAGAACATTCCTTCCAGCCCTTTCACCAGCTTTGTTACCCACTGGAACAGGGTGTTTGCAGCCAGAAACACAGGTTGAGAGAGGGAATCAGATTTTGTAGCTCAGGATTACAATAGGCATACAGGATCTTGAGACTAGACAAAGAGGTTGTATTTGGATTCTTGAAGCTAAAAGCACATGGGAGCCCTCATACCCATCTCTGGTATTCTTGATTTGTGAGATCCCAGCCACCATGAGTCTAGTTCTTCCCAACGCTACTGTGAATCAGTCTTTACTGACTTAATTGCAATAGAGGATATAGTGATTCCAAATTTGAACTGAAGAAAGGAAAAAGTAGCATGTTCTTTGTGCACATGTACATGCTAGGCTAACCAGAATTGCCTGGCCTTTGTGTTCTCCTACCATCCTTTCAGAACTGAACAAAATATTTGAACATATTGTTTTGTAATATATTGCCAGGCAATATGATGTTTGCCACTTTTCCCATACTTTTTGCCTTGTTCATAACAGTGTCCCTTCTTGTTTCTCTTTGGGCAAGCTGATGAGAGAAGAAAGAAGGATAATGCTTTCCATAAAGAAGTTTTGACTCACTTTTACAACTGGGTTTAATTTCTGCAAAGTATCCCAGCTGGTGTCCTCTGGTGAATGTCAGTGCTCCCACAGCAAAAGAGGTTAAGCAA
>VZTR01023662.1:18997-92705 GCA_013400775.1 Chaetops frenatus | reverse complement strand
TTTCAGCTGGAAGGGACCCACATTGATCATGTAGTCCAACTGCCTGATCAATCCAAGGTAAAGCAAGTTATTAAGGATGTGGTCTAAATGCCTCTTAGACACTGACAGCTGGGGACATCAGCCACCTCTCTAGAAAGCCTGTTCCAGCAATTGACCATCTTCTTGGTAAAGAAATGCTTCTTAACGTCCAGTCTAAACCTTCCCTGGTGCAGCTTGGAACCTTCTGACGTGTCCTATCACTGGATACAACGGAGAAAAGGTCAGCACCTTTGTCTCCACTTCTCTTCCTCAGAGAGCAATGAGATCACCCATTCTTTTCTCCAAACTATACAAGTCCAAAGTCCTCAGCCACTCTTCATAGAACATTCCTTCCAGCCCTTTCACCAGCTTTGTTACCCACTGGAACAGGGTGTTTGCAGCCAGAAACACAGGTTGAGAGAGGGAATCAGATTTTGTAGCTCAGGATTACAATAGGCATACAGGATCTTGAGACTAGACAAAGAGGTTGTATTTGGATTCTTGAAGCTAAAAGCACATGGGAGCCCTCATACCCATCTCTGGTATTCTTGATTTGTGAGATCCCAGCCACCATGAGTCTAGTTCTTCCCAACGCTACTGTGAATCAGTCTTTACTGACTTAATTGCAATAGAGGATATAGTGATTCCAAATTTGAACTGAAGAAAGGAAAAAGTAGCATGTTCTTTGTGCACATGTACATGCTAGGCTAACCAGAATTGCCTGGCCTTTGTGTTCTCCTACCATCCTTTCAGAACTGAACAAAATATTTGAACATATTGTTTTGTAATATATTGCCAGGCAATATGATGTTTGCCACTTTTCCCATACTTTTTGCCTTGTTCATAACAGTGTCCCTTCTTGTTTCTCTTTGGGCAAGCTGATGAGAGAAGAAAGAAGGATAATGCTTTCCATAAAGAAGTTTTGACTCACTTTTACAACTGGGTTTAATTTCTGCAAAGTATCCCAGCTGGTGTCCTCTGGTGAATGTCAGTGCTCCCACAGCAAAAGAGGTTAAGCAAGATGTACAAAAAGTTTCTGAGACTGGGATAACAGCCAGCTATATTAACATCAACCTAAACAGCCGACAATTTACATTAATTTTCTAGGTTGTGAACTGTGCTGGTTCTCGAGTGGATGCACTTAGCTCCCACTGAGCCTCCCCACTGCAAGACAGCAAGCCCTAACAAGAGGAGCAGAGAGGGTGAACAGCCAGAAACAGTAACCTCTTCAGTGAGGCCTCACATTCATAAAGAGTTCAGCCAGGGCACATCATTATCTTTTACAGCATCTTCAGGTTCGCCAAAATTCGTTATTCTGCTTCAAATGTAATTGTGTGATGACACAAGTGAGGAGAATTTGCAAAGTTACCTTCTATTACCTGAGAAAATAAATTGCTATATGACAACCCCCAGTCTGGTACAGTACAAAGGAAAATGGGTAAATTTAAACTATCTTCAGTATAAATTAGTTCCTTAGCTCATCAAGGTTTCAATCCACTACTAGATAGTTTTAGTGTTTAGTGTATTTTAAAAGTACCCATTTTTAACAATCCAGTGTTATTCTCTCAAAGTTCTGATAGCAGAGGTAACAGTTCTCTGTCTGTTGGTGCCTATTTGTGGCTCTTGGCTGTCCAGGTTTGGCAAACCTATCTGCTAAATGGTGAATGCTTTTACTGGGATTTACCAGATTAAACCTGCAAGAGCAAATAAACACAGAGAAACAATCAAAATACTTATAAAGTGTTGTCTGCATCTTTTTATTTGTTTGCAGTCCTCTCCTCTTTCAGTCTATCCCTTCAAGAATTGTGCTGTGGTTGGAAATGGAGGCATTCTGAAAAATTCCAGTTGTGGAGCTGAAATCGATAATTCTGACTTTGTGTTCAGGTAAGAGCTGCTTCATCTTCCTAAAGTGTGTCCAACATTCCTAAAAATTTGGCAGGATTGGAAGTGTGCCAATGCTAGTTTGTAACAACGAAGAAGGAGCTTGACATTTCTTTATTTCTGCTTCTTTAAGGATGCTTCTGCTTTGTAGTTTTCAGAATGCTGCTTTCTAATTAAAGAGCAGGCTGGATGCATACATGTATCATCTGTGATTGCAAAGACACCTTGTAGTGATGTGAAACGTGATTATCTGGGAACCTGGCATTTCTGGTCATTTAACAACCTTTAGGAGACTGATATTCAGTGTCCCATGTATATCTCTGGTTTAACAAAGTGTTTACTTAGCCATAATTTGGCTCACCCATGTAGCTACTTAATTGCCCCTATGTTTGTTTCCTCTTCTGTTACTCATTTTAAAAATTAAGCATATATTTAAGTAGTTTTTTTAATCTCCTTCAATAGACTGGGAGAAAACCAGGCACACTGCGAGTGTAATTTGGCCCACTCTCTCAGTATGTGACTCACAGTTTGTAGTTCATGCAAAGAAACAGAGCAACAGAGGGAAGGTTCTTTTCTCAGTGATGTTCAATCACACAGCATGCTGGATTTTGTTTCCTTTTCTTACTTTTGCCTAATATTTCAGCTTTTGAAAATCTAAAAAAACCCCCAAAAAAAGTCTGTCCAGTTAGATAACTGTTTTAATAAAAATGGGAAGTCTGTACTAAGATGCTAAATTTACTAAGTGACTTAATTTAAAAAAATGCTCTCTTTACATTTTACAGAAATCACTGTTTCTGCAATAGGACAAGCTATGCTGTTGTTGGAAGACACAGTAAAAGACTTTCAGCAGAAAGGCATTGTTTAGGCAAGAGGGGCAACATTTCCTAGCAGCTAGCATAGGGCATTCATAGACTGGCTCCTCCTGGGATTTTGGCTGTGCTCCTGGTTTGTGATGTGATTTATGAAAATGAGCTCTCCATGCCCTATTTTAGCCATCTGTACAGTAGATTAAATATCTTTACTAGAAGTGCTGTAAGCCTTATTTAATATTTGTAAAGTGCTTAGACATCCCTGGAAGCTGATGTGAAAGTGTCATTGCACGGGAGAGGCATTTGCAAATAATAACTGTAAAGCATTTCTGGCACACATCTGTTTAAGCAAATGTTTCTCAATTTCAGGTGTAACCTCCCTCCAACCACAGGAAACGTTAGCAAAGATGTTGGCAATAAAACAAACCTTGTGACTGTTAATCCGAGTATCATAGCTCAGAAGTGAGTACTACTGCAAATCTGTTTCTGTGCAATGGTGTATAATTGTTTGACATGATTTTGATTTTCATGGAAATCCATTTGGATACCAGGATAGAGAGCAGTGCATGTAGATTACCTTGTTAAGCCTTAGTTTCCATGTAAAATATGTACTAGTCTAAATAGAGATCTTCTATGCCTGGCCTTTTTTGTAGCATAAAGGGGTCAGCAATACTCAGATTAGCAAGGGCCTTGGCTGATAATAGTCAACAATTTATGGGAGAGTAAAATTGGTGATTATAAGCCCAAGCCTCTTCTTTTGCCCCCATTACCCGCATAACCCTAAGCATTTAGAAACTAATTGTAATCACAAATCAGGAAAGCCTGGAAATGTGTGTCCAACTCCATCAGCAGGACTGTGAACACATTTTCTTAGGTAATGTGCTTAGAGGCTGTTCGGATGAAGGCTGTTTCCTGAATGGAGGCCCAGCTTCTGTAATCCATTTTTTCAATCCATATGAAAGCTGCTTGCTCACACACTTTTTTCTCAGCAGAGGTGGCGTTTTTTTCACCTTCTTGATGAAAAGAAAATCTAATAAGGCCAGCCTGACTAATCTGACATTTTCAGCAGGCTGGAACTGCAGCTTATCTATGAAAAGGACTGCTGTGC
Organism: Chaetops frenatus; assembly: GCA_013400775.1. Classification (NCBI taxonomy): domain Eukaryota; kingdom Metazoa; phylum Chordata; class Aves; order Passeriformes; family Picathartidae; genus Chaetops; species Chaetops frenatus. The sequence goes on along the minus strand of VZTR01023662.1, from coordinate 88,889 downwards.
CATGTTATTTACTGCTTGCTAATCTTACTGTATCTTATTGTCTGTCATAACTGTATTGTCAAAAAGACAACATCAGGCTAAGCTTTTTTGTTTTCCTCCTTGAAAAGAACAAGGAAAAGGTACAGTAAGTACATAGAAATGACTAACAGGCATTTTTCATTGATTCAGGGATAGGAACTAATTTTTTGCAATGAATACTAACTATGTTAATGCTTACCCAACCCTTTTTTACTTTAATGAAGATGAATTATTGCTTCTCCAAAACTAGATTTAGCTCATTGATATTAGTGGGGCTGCACAAGATATGAGGAAGGGAAATTGTCCAATGACTCTGCATCCTTGGTGACTACTGACCCGATCCACAATTTTTCTGGGCTTAATCAAAGTGTTCTGACACAGCTGCACTCATTTTTTTAGCCAAATCAAGCCACACTAGGGTTAACAGGAATTACACTGAAGGAAATAGGAGATAAACCTGTGGGTGAATTAACTGAGATTAAAAGGGAACTTTTTTATTTTTAAAAAGTATTTATTTAAACATTCATAGAAAATTATAAGTGTTTTTGAAGAAGCAGGAAGCAATTCAGTACCATTTAGCAGAACCAAGTTTGTTTCTTCTCTCAGAAGACCTATTCTGACATTATTCCCTGTAATTTCTAATTCTGTGTTTGCATATTGGCTTAGTCTGTTGTTACTACAGTGAAGGTTAATCAGCTTTTGAACTGTGTTTGTCAGAGTGTACAATGTAGCTGAACTGTCTTGGAGAAAAGCACAGTTCTTATGTGTCCTAATGGAACTCGTTACACTTCTTACAGTGGCAGAGCTGGAAAGGGGCCTGAGACACTATTGAGTTGTTCAGGTTTCTGGCTAAGGAAGAATAGAGGTCTGAATTTTCTCCTGGAGGCTCAGTACTTTACACTGAGTAAAAACAGAGAAAATATTTGGAGTGGAGGCCCGAAATTCACCCTTCAGCCACTTTTCCTAGACATAGGCTCAGGCATTTCTTGCTTGTTTTGGCTGTGTGACTCTTGAATGCACAAGAGGTTCAGGGTCACCAGGAGGGCTTGAGTCTCTCTCATTCATTTTGTTTCAGAGTCAGGTGTAATGGCACTTTTCTGGGAAGCAGAAGCTGTAAGTTTAAACCCCTTCAGGTTGAGAAGGGGTGTGTCACTCCTTGCACTATTAGGTTGTGCAATTTAGTTGTGCAAGAGGTAACTCTTCCATGAATGTTTTGAATGGAAATGGCAGTAGCTGCTGTCCTCTGTCTTGAAGTGCTGCATGAAAAGAAGGTTTGAACCTATTGAAGCTGTGAAGAGAAATGAAACCAACTTTTCCAGCTTCTGCTGGAGCCATTTGTAAAAAATGGACTCTGGTAGCCTTTAAAAGGTGAAAATACACTGCTCAAATAGACAACTACCTACAAAAGAGGACTCGGTGCTTTGAGTCCCTAAAGGAGTGGAAGCTCCGTATGTTTAGGTGATTTAGAAAAGTCAGATCTATAGAGGACATGAGTTGAGTGACTGACTCCCTTGCTTGCATCACTTCTCAGATAACTTGTGAATTTCACTAGTCAGTATTTGGGAGCACAGAATTATGCAGTGTTGAGAACTAAGTCTCTTTGTTCTTTGTTGGGGGCTGAAAACATCTGAGAATAAATCCTCATCATTTGTGAAGTTAGAGCTCTAAGTCTTTATAGGTCTCCATGTGTTCCCTTTGTAGTTGAAGGACATAAGCAGGGATGCCTATGTTTTTAGCTATTTTAAAAGTATATCAAATGCAGGTAAAATCCTGCAAAACTTGAGCACACACTAATCTTTAACACTCAAAGGCTGCTCACATGCCTCCTTGGATTTCTACACAGGACAGACACAGAGATTTTGAAGAGAGATTTTTGTATACCTAATTATGTAATAAACACATTTTATAAACACACAGAGTACATGTTGTAGTGCATGTATTTTTAAACAGAGAAAGTATGAAGACAATTTTTTTTTTGCATTCTTCTTAATTTCTTGAATTGATCAATTGTGCAAACATGTCCTAGTCTCATTGGCAGTGAATTTGATCTGCTTCAGTTCCTCATGTGTTGCCAATTCAATTCTATGTAGTGTTCTTATTATACAATAGTCAGATTTTCATCGTTGCACATATGACAACTTAGGGTGATATAAATTTGCAATGTAGACAGGCTGAACTGCTGCCGCAGAGTTCATAACTCATCTTTGCAAGTGCAGTCTGTAATGTTTGTATCAATACTGCATTCCATTCCTAAAATTTTGTACTTTGCAGGTACAACAAGCTAAATGAAAAGAAGACAGAATTTCTGGAAAACATTGCAGTCTATGGAGATGCTTTTCTTTTACTGCCAGCATTTTCCTTCAGAAGCAACACAGCCACTTCTTTCAAAGTATACCACACTCTGAAAGAATTTAAAGCAACCCAAAGGGCAATATTTTTTCATCCTACTTATCTGAAAAGTCTTGCCCAGTTCTGGAGAACTAAGGGTGTGAAAGCCTACCGGTTGTCATCTGGTTTTATGATCACTAGTGCTGCTCTTGAGCTGTGTGAAAATGTGAAGCTCTATGGCTTCTGGCCTTTCTCAAAATCCACAGAGAAGATGCCAATCAGCCACCACTATTATGACAACCAGCTGCCTAAACCGGGTTTCCATGCAATGCCCAAAGAATACAACCAGATCCTTCAGCTTCATGGCAAAGGCATTTTGAAGTTACAGTTTGGTAAATGTGAATCAGACTAAAAAGGTAGGTCCCATTCTTACCACATGAAATGTCTTTATTTCACTGATGTGCCAAGGGAAAACTTATTTTACAAAATGTGAGTCTGTTCTTCCTTAGAGAGACATTTCTACCTTACACCCAATGAAAGTTGTATTCCTAAATAAGTGAAAGATTGGATCTTTCTGAATAAAGTTCTCACAGAGTTGAGAAGTGTTTTCTAATTGTGAACATTAGATAGGGACCATAGCTAAATACAGATTATCCCCATAAATCATAGTCAATCAGAAATGTCTGCTTATCTCAGATACTTGTCTCTGCCAACCTGTATTTGGTTTGGTATCAGTTCCCAGGAACTGGCCTCCTTTGAGAATTGCTTTATTAAAGGCATTCACACATTTTGATCTCCGAGAGGAGATGCCTGATCCTGTCAGAGCCTTTCCAGGTGTATACAGAGAGCAGAGTAAGGATGAGGACTGTTCCATGAAGAGGAAGCATGCATCTATGGCCTCATTCCCTCTCGTTAGGTAGGGATCCGAGCAGTGTGCACTCACAGCCTGGGGCTGCAGAGCAGCTTGTGGATGGCAGTGAGGGAGCTGCCATACACTACAGCAGCACTTGCTCAGCATTTTACCTTGAGGCAGCTCAGAATCTGTGAGTTAAAAATATAGGATGAAGTGTCATTCCCTTTCCTCTCTTGTTTCTGTCCCAACCCCTTGGACTTCTACCTTCTGTGTATTGCCTCAGGGAAATGCAGCACAGTCTGGCCTCTGATCTTGAGCCAAGTTACTGTGTACACACTAGAGATGACTGAAAAGATTTGTCTGCATGTTTTCAATCTTGATTTGCCCTGTTGACAAAATAAGACCAATTTGTATAATACTTCTTCATCTTTTAAACTAAGTCAGAAATTCCTGAGCTCACAATACTGTCATCAGAGTCTCCTTTCACAGAATTCTATTTTTCCAGGGGGTTCAAGTTAATATAATAGTAAGTGAAGTGTACAGTAGAACTGCCATTGTATACAATATACTTTAATTGGACTGATGTAATCTCATGACTGTATTACTCAAGTTAAATAAATAGCATCATCTTGTTGAAGCCAGAAATTTTAAGCTTAAAAGCTAAAGGTGCTTTTCTTCTGGCTAGGTTCTGAAATGTATTTGAAAATATGCTTGTTGGTATTTAGAAAACATGTTGTCAAAGATACATTCACACTTAGTTTATCATCAGAGAATGCTAAATTTTAAAATAGCAGATTGTTAGTACCAGGAAGGCACAATTTTATTCAATTTTGAGAGGTTTTTTAAGAACTAGAAAAAATAAATGGCTTTCAGATTATTAGAATTATATAAAACCTGTGAGAAGAAACCCAGAATCCATCTAGTGAATCCATTCTCCTAGTCCATGGCAGGAGATTACCTAGAAGGAGTTGAATTGTATCTATATGCAGTTTCATGTGGCTAAGGTATGCTTTTTTTGCTTGTTAGAGGTTGCAGCATATTGGAAAGGTTAAGAAATACATAATGTGTTTTTTCTTAGTGGCTAAGCTGTTTATATCCAGCAGCTTCCATTGTATTTGTTGTTCCTATAATATAAATCATTGGAGACATACTGTGTAATTTTAATTGTAGTAACTAAAGGAGCTAAGAAAATGAAAGGAAGCTCCTTAGAAATATTTACTCTAGAGAGAAGCAGCTAGAAGCCACAAAAATGTTTAAGTATCTGTATGTGTTAATTAAATGCTGTCCATGCTTGACAGACTAAAAATCACTAGTGGCCAAATTTGCCAAATAAGCTGTAAAGAAAAGAAAACAGAAGAGGAATAAATTGTCCTGCCCTAATTTACACTTTTATTTACAAAGAGAAAACTAAAGAAATTAACTGCTTTCAGTATGAGCTACCATTCTGCTAGTATTATCAATTATTAGACGTAATTGAAATTCTATAATGAGTATATGTCACGAAAGATGACCTTTTCTAAAAATTGAACAGTCACCTTTCTCTTTTCAATTTCCATTTTATGTTCTTCTCCATGCTCTGTGTTTTTCCCTCTTGGTGGGTAGCTGGAGGTTCTTATCACCAGTGGGTGCCCACAGAAGGCTCAGGCAGAACCTCCCACACACATTACTTGGACACAGAAGTTTGCTGCTGTAAATAAAAGTGAAGGAAGTTGCTCTGCTGTGAGCACCTATAGGGAGAGTATAACTGCATCCCAATGAATCATTTTTGGCAATATTGCTCCTAAACACCATCCTTGCCATTGGAAAGGTGAATTTTTCTTATTGGATAGACAAAATTGTCAGATGTGAGAGCCCTGTAGAGTCCCATAATGTGGGAAATTCTGCCTTAATATCCTCTCCTGTACCTTTATGATTATGTGCAACAGACATGTACAGATTGTCACTAATGTTGGTGCCCACCTATCACAGAGGGTCAAACAGAAAAGCAGCAACAGCAAAATCTTGAAATATAATTAACAATCTTTATTATTTTGTATTAGATTCCCAAATGATTTTTGCTATGGCCCTGCAGCTGAAGGAAGTCTTATTTGTTCATTGGTTTAACCTGATAAGCCTGAAAGGCATGTCATTAGCTTCAAGTAGATGTAGGTTCAAGGAGGGGAAATGACCTGATTCATATTTAAAAATAGAAAAAAAATATGATTAGAAAAATTGTCAGATGATAAATTAATCAGACTGGCATAAATTTGATTGCCCAGAAGCCTGGTTAAAATGCAAATTTTGTCTGACCGAGAATCCATCAGGTTTTCTGTTTGGTAGGAAAAGACAGCAGGGCAGATGAGTATGTGTTGCTTTGACATACAGAACAGTAACATTAAACATCTGCTCAGAGGAGTCAGTCAACACAAAAAGAAAACACAGAAAGGAAGAATGAAACTGAGACACTGAGCCTGGGGAAGAAAATAGTGCTCAGTTGTCTGAGCAGAAGGACTGAGGGAGGAGGGCTGCAGAGGTGTGCAGGTGGTTGGGAAGTAAGAACTGCTGAACCCTGCACTGTGTAAGTGTATCTTATCTGAAAAACGTAGGTATGAGTTTTTTAACTCCATTTGAATGATTAAATGCAATTTATTTCTGACAGAGAGCAGCAGTGGCTCCCTCCACTCAAGGTGGAGCTGCCAGAGCAGCATCCTGTAAAGCAAGAGGATGCCTGCTTACTTTCTCAGGAACTAACATCAAAAAGAATCACTTTGTTCCCAACTCTGTCAGCATGTGATATTTTTTTAATCTTGAAATTTGCTGCAATTCAAGTAAGTGATAAATACTGTTACACATAACCTATTTATAATTGTAAAATGCCAAGATGAGCTTAAGTTCTATTGAAATTCTTTTATGCTTGTGGTGTCCCATTGTAGCTAGAGAAATAAGAACTAACGCACAGTTCACTTCTAATTACTTTGAGAAAAAAGATACTACATTTTAAAATAAGGACACCTCTGGATTCCTGTCAGGCAGCCAAATTGCAAACTGTTCTGGACTTGGGCAAATTTTATTCAATGTGAAATTATTAGATATTGAAAGAAAGGTTTTCTGCCTTAGAACCCCTGCAGTACAGCTTTTAAGCACATGCTTTGCTCATGCATTCAGTGAATTAAATTTGCATGTTAAGAATAATGTTAGTAATGAAACAAGTGGAGATAAATTGCCTCTGGTTTAGTTAAAACCTACCAAAATAGAAAAGTATAGATTAAATCAAATTAGAATCTATGTTAGATTTCAGTCCAAATGAAGAATTTTCAATTTCTAAATTTTAGATTTACATATCTAGAAAGGTTTTGTTTTTGTTTTCCACAGCAGAACTATCTTGTTGAAGAAACAGAATAATTGCAATCTCTGGCTATTTCAAAATATGAGTAAGGTAATATAATTTAGAACATATCCATATTCAAATTAGCAATGGGTGTGTCCCCATGAAGACACTGGCTATATCTGGCCTTGGTTAGCTTAGGAAGCCTAAGGAGTGTGGAGTAGGTGGGGTAAGCATGAGTAGTTCTGGGGGTATTCAAATGAAGGAGTCCTCCTTTAGGAACAGCAGATGTTCAAGTTAGACCAGGCATGAGCATTCCAGCTTAGCCAGGAGAATCCTGAGAGCCTGTGATTCTGTATAGTAGATCTCGCAGACCCACAGCCTGAAATAGGAATGAAAAGCTGGTGCAGAAGGTGCAATGCATACACAGAAGACTAAACTAATGGCTTATTTCAAGTATAACAAGCAGTTTTCCTACTATACAAGAAATAACAATAACATATTTTATTGTTTAATTCCAGGGTGATGATCCTAAGGAGAATTTGTGTGTATCTCAGCAGTTCGATGTTGGATTTGATCTGATGTGATTTTGTGAGCATTAAACTGCATTATTATAATAGAGAAATATTTTACACTTGGGGAGAAAAGGGAGTGATTTTTTCACACAGTGGCTGCTACATTTACAAATTTTGAGTGTTCATTTTTTAAAATACAAAGTGACAATTATTTGGAAAATTTGGAAACTCCTTACTATTGGTTTAATGGTAGCAAAGCACAATCTCAGGATGGTGGCAATATGTGACATTCATCATGTTTTGCTTCTTAGAGGATCATTAAAATATTTTCTGAAAATAAGATCTCTGGTTTTGTTGATATCACATAATATAGGCAGTAGTCTCTGGATGGTGGCTGCATGAGTTGGCAGTGAACGTTTTCAATTAAGAACTTCATCCTGTAAATACTGGCATTTGTCTACATGAGAGAAGTGATGAGAAGAGCTGCAGAGGAGTAATTAATTCAGAGCCATGTCATTCTGAGTTTGTCCTAGGGTGCACAGATGAGAAAATCCCTCAGGTCAGAGGTAGTTAAGTGGTTTATGGGCTTTCATTTTGTGGGCAATAAGTAGTGCTGTGGATTTAATGGGCTTTCATTTTGTGAGCAATAGATGATGCTGTGGATTTAATGGGATCACTCGTATGAGTGATGTTAATTCTGAGAACAAGTGTAGGAAGGACCAGAGCTTTATAATTATTTATAACCACTCTATTTGCTTGTGTTCCTGTCCAAGGTCCAGTTCAGCTCCAAATGAGGGCTGTGAACCTGGTTCCACATTCCAATCCCCAGGGTCTGGTAGGGCAATGCTTTGCACACATTCTTGGTATTCCAGCTCTGTGTCTTGGCTGATACATGAGACGGAATTTCCATTAGAAAGATGATGGGTACCAAGCCTATAATTCAATTTCTTTTCGTGTAGTATAGCTTGTATCCATATGTGGCTACAGATAATGAAACTGCAGTAAGCATTATTAGAATAACATTCCTCTTACCATCAACTCTAAGGTCTTCTGCACCAGGATATATGAGAAAACTGACTACATTTGCTTAAATTATAAGCTGTGTGGATCTTTAAGTTTTCCATACGGTCCAAGAATACATGTGGAGCAACATCCTGGAACAAGAGAAAGTGAAATATCAGCCCAGTGAAAAGAATCACTTTCACATTTACAGGAGCTATGACAAGCAGTTGTACCCTAGCTTTTACTGCTTATATGTTCAACTACAGAAAAAAACCCAACCGAGCAAGCAAGCAAAATTTAGAAGTTGTAATAACCAGATTCCATTTAGAGTTTTACTGACTTTTTTTGACAGTCCTTTGAATAGTCAGTTCAAAGACAGAGTGTCCTTCTTTTACAGTCAGATAGCATCAGGTATTTAATTTACTAAAATTCCTTTTGCTACTGCAGCATTTAATCCTAAATCACCTGATTAAAGAGCATTCAGTATTCCACTCTTCAAGGATTATATCTGCAACAAAAAATTCCCACTTAAATGAATTGGACCTTATGAAATAAGGTTAAGAAAAGCCTTTTAAATGTATACTTCATAAGAGCATTAAAGTATTGTAAAATTTGAAAGCTTACCTTGCATCAGTTTTATAATCACATAAACACTCCTGAAAGTATTAGAATCAATCATTAGGTTTACAGGCCTGTTGATTGAGACACATTCAGCATCTGGATCCATTTCCAGGATAATGATATCAGAATCTAATATTACTCCCACCCAAGCAGAAGTGTCCATAAATTCTGACTGTGAATATCAGCAATAATGTCCATTTTTGAAAATAAGGGGTTTTAAAAAATCTGTAGTGGTTTTGGGGCAATAACTGATGCCTCTAATACACATGTGGACCTCTGAGTGTCAGCAGAGCCTTTAACAGAAACAAAGACAACAGAATTGAGCTGATGAGTCCATCTGCATTACCAGCTGGTAACTGAAAGAGGGGAGCACAAGGGTTTGATTTACTCTGATCCCTTCCAGTTCCAGCACCACAATCCACATTTTTATTTCCCCAGCAGTGAGATTTTTGCCATTTTCTGGCCACAGGCATCTTCTGCTCATGTGCAGAGAGCTGGCTGCTGGAAGAACCTACATCCATGTTACAAGTGTTATGGATGATTGCCTACTGCAACATCCTAGTTATAGATCAAAGACAAATTTGCTCCCAAAAGAGCATCTCCTCTGCTATAAATCACATGGAGTTTTTTTAGTAGAAGCTGTGCAAGTGATGTAGATGTCCTTTGGGTGATGCAAAGAACTGAGGTTGAGAAGAACCCTGCTGCATTTCATCCAGAGAGAAAAAGGCACACGTGTTCATGTAAGGACTATAACTTCTAGTCTAGTGTAGAGCAGTGAGGTGATCTTGGCTGTGTAGCAGTTACATAGTTTTTCTTGGGGAAAAGTCATACCTCTTCTGTAAGTTCTTGCATTGTATCCAGAACAATTGCAAGTGCTCTATGTGTACATAGAGACAATGCAAGATCATTCATTGCTCAGACTAAATTCAATTAACTACTCAGCGTGAGTAAAGGGGCAAAACCTGGTTGTGTGAAGTAGAAGATGGCGAGAGGAGAAAATGAAATTTATTTGCAGCAAAGAAGCAGCTTTTTTCAAAAGGATTTGTTAGTTAGTACCATCTTGCATTATCTCAGTGAATAAAAGTAAACACTGTACCATGACACAGCATGAAGAGTTGAAGTTACTGTGTGTCTGAACTATTTCTGTGCAGCTACATTATTTGATGCACATACGTATTAGTAACTGGAAAGATCATCAGAATACATTTTGAGAGGTTTAGCCAAAAAGAGGAAACCTATTCTAGCTTCCTTCCTGAAAAGAGGTCTTAGCTGAAGGAATGTAATGTAGCATCACAAATGAGAGCAAATGGACATTTATGTAGTATGGACAGCCACTGAGTTTTTAGCACTGTTTCCACAAAGTTTAAACTTGCCAGTGACCTGAAGACCTGATCTGCCATGCTCTCAAGGCTCTCAATGATTTATGTGGAACACAGGGCTGCTAAGAAATGCAGAGAGTTGTTGACCTTTCCTACCCTTTCCTACAAATGCTCTTAACTCTCCATAGAATAAAAATACACTCTATTAGACTTTAGATTAAGATCCTCAGGCCTTGCTCCAGCCACGAAGTTAATATGAGACATTAGTTGCATCCACTTCACTCTATGGGAGGGCAGACATTGTACTCAGCTTTATTATAGCTACTGGTGCGCTGTACTGTGTGCCTGGGTCGTGTTAATTCAGAGGCACGCTGGGCAAGTTAATAGTGGCAAGACTTGCTGAAGTACACTCACTGTGGGAAATTATGTTTTCTTGGGTAGCTGAATAAATTATTACTCATTTATTTTATACCCGTGCCAGGTTAATAATAATAAATGGATTTTTTACCTGGCTGGGAATGTTTATGACACTTCTGCAAGGCTGAGCCAACATCTGTTTGGATTGAGGATTCTTGACCAAAGGTTAGAAAGGACCTTTCAATTCCCTCTATTTCACATGAGGAATATTCGTTTTTAGGGTTTGTGGGCCTCCAATGCTGTCACATGCTGTGGAATGAATATCGAGATTAAATAGTTTTCTAAAGATAGAAACACTGACAGTGTGCTAATATTTCCACTGTACCTTTGCAGAAGCTGAAAGTGTCCTTGCACAACTGCTTCACAGCATCATTAGATTAAAGCTTCCCTGGCTGCTTTTATTCCTTTTTCTCCTCTGAATCTCTAATTTTGCACCCTCCATCAGGATCCGGTGCTGCCTTGAGTTGGTTATTTGTCTTTACTCTGTGGAGTGCTATGCAGTCCTCTTTAGTGTCTGTTAGGGAGTTTGTGTGACTGTGAATCAAACACTGCTATGCCTGCAGCATAGTAAAACATGCTGTAAGTGACTGGGTTTGCACCTCAAGGGGGGGCAGCTTGATCTGATATTCATGTTGCCTGACTGGAGGTGCTAAAGTTGGTCTGTAATGGTGACTTGAGCTGGAATGGCCATGCACCCCAGTCCCTGTTCTTGTGCTGCTCCCCTCCATTCATGTCATGTCTGATCCCATACCAAGCTCTTTTGGCACACTGAGATGGCAAAACCCTACCATGGCAAAAGAATGAGAAAATTGGTTCATGCCAAGAGATGGGAGAATTTCACAGTCAAAGCAAAGGAGGGGGTAAGACCATGCAGATGGGATTGTAGAGACATGACAGGTGCCTTTTGTTATCTGACAGCTGTTGGACAGACCCCCAGAAAGCTTGACCAAGTGCAGAAGGTAACATCTCTGAAGGTCTGCCTGGTCAGAAAGGAGAGATGGACCTCCAAGGGGGATTGGCAGCACAGCAGCTGTTCCAGTGGGCCAGAGCCCATCTCTCCCTGTAGTGCCAGAAGGTGCTTAAGGCACCTACACTAAGGACTCTGTGTGCCTACCCTGCTGATTATTGCTCACACTTCTCTCCTTCCCATTACAGTCATTTTAACAAGCTGGTGAACCCGGCAGATTCAGAAATGATATGTAGAAAAAATTCTCAGTTCATTGATGGTAAACTTGCATAAACTTGTTTGTTATTCAGCATGCCTTTACTTTCAGTGTCTTCTAATCCCAGCATCTAAAACAGCATCTGCAGAGAATAGAGCTGAATGAGGCCTGAGGGGGGTTGAGACCACTTACTCTCACTTTGATTCTCTTTCCTTTGTACAGTAGTGAGATGACTGACATACCATGCTTGACAAAAGATGAAATTCTCTGTCTTGAGTGACTCAGGAAAAGAAGCTAAGTTATCTAGGTGACTTTGGACCTTCTGTGGCTCTCTAAATTGCTAGCAAAATATTCCTGTTGTTAGGTATTAGTTGATTTTATTCAGTGCAAATATCTGGACCAATTAATCATCTGGGTTAGTTGATCATGTACACCTTGAGCCTGCAGACTGTGATGCAGCTGCAGGCAGGCAGCACAGCCATCCAGGTTTAGATCAATTTGACCTAGAGATCTTATTTTGTCCTGTCACTTGTTTTCCTGTGACAAATTTGTGGAGGGAGGTCCTTAATATCCATGCAGTAGCTCCTCCAGGGACACTCAGGTCCACAAAGCACACATCCACCTATATATAGGAGTCTGTGAGATCAAGTCCAAGGACTCTGTGGAGTGCTTTATTCTGAAACAGCTCTATCTCAAACAGCTGATAGCCACTTTCTGCATGCTTTGAAGCAGTAGACTTCTTACACATGAGCCTTTTAGTTAAACGTATCTTACAAAGCCAGGTAATCCTTCATCTTGTGGTACTTCAGCAGCAGATCTCTTAGATCTCCAAGTCTGCTAGCCAACAATAGTGATAAGGGGGCATGTAGTTACTTTAGAAAGCCCGACTCTCTTTATATTGAATTCTGTCGTTCTAGGCAGGATCATCCTTCTCTGAGTTTCTGGACAGACAAATTTCAAATGCTGCTAATCTCTCAGGGTGTTCTGGGGAAATCCTTAAGGCTTTTCACCCACAGCATACAACAAGTGGGCAGATTTATATTTATTAACCTTTGTTCCAGATTTTCATGAAGTGTTTAATTGGCTCGAAATTATCATTATGACCAAGTAGAGCAGAAAGGCTCTGCAGCATGCCACTAAACAAAGGGACTATTGCTGTTATTTCGTGGTCTCCTTTCATAAGGGCACATTTCAGAATACCTTCCTATTCTGGGAACGCGGCTCAGCAGGGGAGTGACCCGGGGTTACTGGGTTACAGCTACAGGGCCAGCAGCCCGTCAGTGTGCTGCCAGGGTCGAGCAAATTCCAGCAGCACAGCAGGAGCTTAACATGATGGGAGTACATGGGCTTGAGTTTGCTATCGACCAAGGAGTCAGTGGAGTGCTGCTGTGGTGTGCAGTGATTGAGCTCACATCACTCTGAGCACGAGCAATAACTGCCCCTGGCTGGAGGTGTTGGCACACACTGGTTTAAGGATGAAAACAGTCTGGCTGGGAAATACAAGGAGTGGCTTCCTCATGTTGCCATCAAAAGAACATTCAGGTGTGTCTTTTGCTAAATCCTGATGTATCTTCAGCAACACATTAGTGTTTGTTGCTGCACCTGGGACTTCTGTCTATCTTGTCTGTTTCGTCCAGTGAGGAGAAAACTCGCAATGCATGGTGGAAGTATTTAATGATCCCATCATGGTTTCAAGGCAAGAGCCCATCAGAATGAATCATGCAAATGGTTGTGACAGGGTAGCCTATTGTCAATATTGCTGAGTTGATATTCCTCACTATTCACATTAGTCCCTGACAGGAGGACATTCTTCACAGCAAGTCTGTAGGTCAACAACATGCTAGGCTTCTCAGCTCTTGGTTTGGCTGTGAGATGTTTCCCTAAAAACACCTCCTGCTTAGTATATTTGTTGTCAGTGTTTACAATACAAACCCATGCTTGAATTCTTGTGACATTGAAGTATAACAGCTGACAGTTCTGCATTTTTATATGTACTATTTATATAGTAGCTTCATATGCCTTCTTTATTTTATTATTATTGATTTTTTTGAGTACCTAATTAAAATTATTTTAAATATTCTTCTTTTTTAATGCCACCAGAGTAAAGTGTGTAGGAAGTTACATAATGTCCCTTAAAAAACTAGTCATACAAGCCAAAATAATTCTAAGGGTATTTGACTGATTTCTGTAGGAGTATTTTCATTAGTCATTTGGACACCTGCATCTTTGATCTACCTTTCTAAGACAGGCCTAAGAAGAAGCCTCTGCTTCTGATTTAGTTCAAGATCTGCAAGGGACAAAACAGATGAATGGAGAGGTCCTACACCAGGCTGCTCCTAAGGGATGGCAAAGGTGTGGCTTTTCAGGAACTGGTCCATATGTCAAAATGTAATTTCATAAAGTTACCATGATAGATTTGCCCTGAGATTTCATTGTCTCTTAAAATGTGTATTGTTTGCATTCATTTCAGCTCCATTCTTTCCAATGCAGTTTTCAAAGCAGAGCTTATTCCCCTGTGGAGCTGCTATAGTTGTGCTCCTCCACATGCACCAAGCTCTCTGTGAAGCTGCTAGTGTAGGCTCTGCTACTGCCGTTCCAAAAAGGTTCCTCAAATTCTGTCAGTGCTGAACTTATTTATGTTTTCAGATGTGAACTTGATATTGTCTGAGTAGAATGTGTGCAGTGTAATATAGAAATGTCTCTGTGCAGGGTTTAGGAGGAGGCAGGAGCCCCTCAGCTGTGTGTGTGTGCTTTTATTACAGAAAAACAAGATGAAGTTGTATTGTTGAGTCATCTGTTACAGCTGACTTAATCTGTACTTTGTTTTCATGTTTTAAGTGCCTGATGATTTTTTTGTCAAGGAGGCAATGGTTTTACTGTTATAAGGCATACTTAGAATTCTGTACTTGTTACCTGTTCTGTAATAGAATATTTTTGCAATTTATGTTTCGAAATAAAGACTTATTAGGAATAATCGTGGTGAGGTGTGGTTGGTTTTTTTTTTTTTTGTGAATTTCTGAGACTAAACAACTAAAAATATCTTTCCTGAGTCAGCAGCACAGAAAATGCATTAGTCTGAATCCTCTGGAACAGTATTAGCAACTGATAGTAGAAATGTGGACAGTTCCTTAAAATTGTGCAAGGAAAAAACAAGCTGTGCTTAAAAGCAGGTACAGGGGATTGGGGCACTGGTGCATGTGTAAATATCTATTGCTTAAATGGTACCTTCAAGTGATTTCAGTATTTTCTGTTCTTGAATGGCAACACAATTAACCATCTTCTTTTGTTACTTCTAATGACTTGAAATACTTTCAAAAATTATTTATTGAAGAAACGTCAAACATGGAAAGGAACCAAACAAGAAGACACAATTGGTACCATTTTCCTCTGAAAATAGCTCTTAAATTTGAAAGCTCTCTCTAAAAATAACTAAACGCTTCAAAAAAAATGATTAGTGGAAAATGTTTAAACCATAGATGCAAAAGTTTTTTATACAAAATACTGACCATGTATACATGTCTGTTAGATGTGTATCTAGTAAATTTCTATGCATATTTTAGCCACTTATGTTGGGATTTTTTCTTAATATAGGTTTTGGTCACATATATAAATGCTTGTAGTTAATGAATTTCAAACAGATAAAGTTCAGAGAAAGAATTTTCCCTTCAAGCATTTTTTTTTTAACTTTTGGGCAGAAGGCAGCCATAGAACTTCCATGCTGCTTACTGTGACTTCTCCAAATAGAAGCTGACTGCCTCATTAAATCAGGTCAAATATGTACATGCAGCTGTTTTGTGAGGAGGACTATTATCCTTTAGGGCCCTCTAGGGACTGAACTGCAATTGCCAAATTTTATTGCAGGCAGAACAGAGGTTTAGAACTGAAAGCTTTTATTTGGCCTCACAGACCATCAAGTGGCTTCTGCCTGAAGATTTAGATCTGGATCTTTGTGGGCTACCTCCTTCCCATGAGTCTTTCACTGATGATCAGAAGCAAAGGGTTGCTTCTGTTTGCTGTGCTGACAGCTGGAATTGCATATAGGAGTGATGCAGATGCAAATGTGTCCCCATAATCAGAGCAGGTTCTAAATCAGAAGTGTGATTTCTGCTGAGGAAAGTGTCTTAGATTGAGCTTAGCCATCTCAAATATTTATGAACAGCCAAATGCTGAAAGAGCAGCACTGCCAGCTGATTAGGACTGCTTGGTCCAAGTTCAGAATAACTGAGTGCAGCCCTAGACAAAGCATTGCCTTGTCCTTATGCCCTGTTTAGAAGGGGAGCAGCCTGGGAAAAGTCAGCTGGACAAGAGGAGAGTGGGAGGGAAGAGGCTGTGCACTGAGGTTGTGCCTGTCCCACAGTCATTGTGCCTCTGGATCACACCAAGCTCAAACCATGCTCCCAGGGGCAGAGCACCTCCCACCAAGATGGGACTCCTGCTGTGGGAAGCACTTGGTCACTGGTGTTAGAAGGTCTTAGAAGGAATGTTCCCAGGAGCAATTATATGGTCCAAGACCAAGTTAGGTTTTCCTCTTGCCTCTGTTAAGCAAAAAGTGTCATGTGAAGGTTTTTCAACATGAGGACACTGGCTTAGTCCAGAAGAGGAGAATGGCCTAAGTTCACAAGCTGAAAGCCATGGCAGTGGGCTAGGTAATCTGGGGTCACAGCCACAGCCCAGCCAGCAGCTGGAAAAATACACAAATGGGCTGAGGAAGTCATCAGCATTTCAAAAGGTGAGGAAAGATTGCCTCCTTCTCAAGGATCCCAGTATGCTCATGTTCTGGTAACTACAAATTCCTGGGTTTTATACACATGGCTAAGTTTTGGCTTGCCTCTTCCATCCTGTATCAAGTGTCTGTGTCATCCTCACTCTGCACCAGAGTGAATTAATACTAAAGAGGAATGTTAAGGACTCGTGGCCACTGCAGATGATAGATGGAAGCATCTGGTTAATGGAGATACCATAATGAAAGCATTAGTTCTTAAGTATAGCTCTGCAGATCTTTTATCATGTAAGTGGAAAAAAAGAGATCCCAGCGAGGACTTAATTTAAGCTGCTGTCAGTCTTCTACAGCATAGGGAAGCAAAACTGAATTAGTCCAGGAGCTCACATACTGCTGCTGTCATCAGAGGAAGAAATGCTGGGAAAATGATACAAGCATTAGAAATGGAATAATTTTCATATTTGAAATTACTTTTATTAGGTAATTTGAGAGACTTTTAAAGCACAAATATTCTGAATTAATTTTAAGCACAGTGCTTCTTGTGTAAATCCAGTCCTGCAGGGACATAGGTTCTTTTTGTTTAGCTTTTAGTCTTTGTAAGGACAAAAAATTGCTGTTTTATTATGTGTAGAGTTTTAATGACGTGAAATCACTCAGTAAAGGTCTCTCAGTTTGAACTTCCCCTTTAATACTGATAGTTTCTCTTGAACAATATGCATTGTGCAAAACCTTTTGTGAGCCCAAGCAGGATGGCAGGCGTGGGCTGCAGCCCCCCACTGTGTGTGCCCTCTAACGGAGCACGGCCACAGCTGCTGCCTCTGGGCTGCTCCCCACCCCTGGTCTCGGGTTCCTGCCTGGAGGGTCGGAATGATGGGTCTGAGTCACCTGTAGGAGGGGAAGGAGTTGAGGTGGGTGATGGCATGCTGCCTCAGGAAGTGTCCTGAAGTTGGATTATGATACAAAAGAGAAGTGAAAGGACTCTTCTCTAGCTGGGTTTTAAATTAGTTGGTTCTCTTTAAAAAAAAAAATAAAATTTTTACACACTCAGGAAAGGTTTCAAGGCCGGAACAAAAAAAAAAAAAAAAAAAAAAAAAAAAAAAAAAAAAAAAAAAAAAAAAAAAAAAAAAAAAAAAAAAATTTCTTGAGAGCACTGGGAAAAAAAAAAACCAACAAACCAATGTTCTCTGAGGCATTGGAGTAGAAGAGTAAGAAACAAGGTTTAAGATACTCTGGATATGCTTGTGTGTGATATATCATGGAGAAATGTTATGACGGAATGATGAGGGGTTGTGATTATTAAGTGGCAAAGGGAGCGATCAAAAGTGGAAGATTGCAGTACTCTGACATTGAATTCACTGTTCTCCATCAAATGCTGGTGTAAAATAAATGGTTTTTTAAAAAGCCAGACATGTTGAAGCACTGAATGGGTGAGAATTGGAGGCAGATGGGCTCCTCACCTTGCTGTAAAGGTGAGTGAGGTGACAGGAGGAAATAGCCCGAGACTCATCTCACCACCCACAGTCTCCAGTTCAGGGAGACATTTATGCCAAGCTCCATGGTCCTTAAGTACAGAAGGCTCCTTCATAGTCAAAGTGACTACTTTATATATTAATTCCTACATCATAAACACCTACATTTACTAGATCAGTCCCATCATGTCCTACACTTTCCCTACCTACTTTGGATGTTTTTTCAACAGTGCCTGAATCATGGAGCTCTGAACTCTGTTGGCCATATTCACTTTGCTGTAATACGGATAATAGTTTCTAGGATGAAATCTCTTTTTTTGAATACATTTAACATCTTTCAGAAGGATCTAAAACAGAAACTCTAAGAACATTAGCTTAGAGCACTTTTCAAGTTCATCTTATTTGCAGTCCATTAAAATGAACTGACAACTGAGGTATGACATGAAGTAATTATACTGATTGTGTTGTATGTGCTCTGCAGGAGCCGAATGATTTGCTGAGGATATTAATTTCAAAAGTCAGACAGCAAGAGATCAGCTGAGATGAAAGATCACTGCAAAGTGACCTCAGACAAGGGGAAAAGGAAAAGAAGAGAGGGGAGTGTGGCCCAGCTGAAGAGTTAAGTGCTGTACAGTCTAGCAGTGAATTGAAGTAGATGCATTTTAACATCAAAGGTGCTTTCCGTGGAACTGACTGCAGGTGTCCTCACTACAGTTCAAAGTCACCACTGTGGGTTCTCTTTATAGTCATGGAAAGAAATGGAGTATAATACAACCAGTTTGTTTTAGGTGTCTAAATTAGCATGTGATAAACCCTAGATTCCCTGGTTTATGGAGGGAGTGTAGAGTGACTAGTTGGGCCATCACATTCAGTGTGCTGGCCCGTAGTTCAGTGTTCCACCCTGAGAGAGTGGGTGAAATGCAGGTGCAACCCCAGACTGAGCTACCACCTTCCTTATTCATACACAGCCATGACTTGACTGAGGCCTGATCATTACCCTGTGGCCTTACACCTCGTGAGCAGGGAAATAGTAGCTAAGTAGCAGCCTATATAACATCCCCTAGAGACAGCATGTAATGAGATTAGATTGATAAGGATTCTCTGAAAGAGAATAGGTATAGATTAACCCTTGTGAATGACAAACCTAGTGAACTTAATTTCTTTGACCTCTAAAACAATTTTCACGGTCACAAAAGTTAATCAGAATGTAAAAGCTCTTTATCAAATGTTCACTGTTGGAATCAGTATTGGATTTGTGTACTCGAACTGCTGTGCAGCCCTAATAGACACATTAGAAGTGGTTAAATCCAATTGTACTTTGGCTTTAGCTTGGTTTGCTAATCTAGCAGTGCAAGTCAAACAGCTTTCACTTAGGGATTTTCACTGCTTCGCTTGGATAAATTCATTAGCAAGGCATAAGGTAACTGTGAGTCTGAGGGACTTTGGGAGCCAGAACCTGGGGTAAGTAATAGCCAGTTCTCAGTGTAACACAACACTACAAAGAGAATGTCATGAAGCTTGACTGGGCAGTGTATTCATTGAATCTGGATTCCCACACTCAGAGAAAGAGGTAAGCAGTAGTAAAACCATGATTGTGTGCTAACAGGGATACCCTCCCCCCCCCTCCTCAATATGCTCCATTTGGTTTCATCTGTCATTTTTCAGAAAAAGCGTCAAACTACTTTAGCTTCACTGAAGTGTTGACTTGGCCAAAAAACAATGTTCTGGCACACCTAGACCAAAACAAAAGTCTGAAATGATCAGGGTTATCACTGCTACAGGCTCACAGACTTCATGGGAAAACACAGGCAGTCCCTGAGCTGAAGGCCCTGGGCTCGAGGGTTCTGAGCACATGTCCAAGGATCCCTGGTCCCTTGTGGTTTTGGCTGCCAAGGCTGTCTGTACTGAAGAAGAGCCTGGCCTATCCAGCCTGTCCCAGGGTAACCATCTGGGCTTCTGCCTTCTGTGGTCAGAAACAGGCCCTTTATCCCATCCATCACAGTGCTGTTATGCCCTCCTGACAGCAGGGAGACAGTTTGAACAAGATGTTTGGGGTTTTGGCAGCAAAAGTAAGGTTGTATCCTTGCATGGCACCATTAGTTGCATCAGTACTCCAGCCTGTGCAGCACAGGCACTATCCACAGGTGATAGTGAGAAGGGCTGCCAAGCAATTAATGGCCATCAAGAATCTTTTCTCACTTTCCACACACCTGAAGAGAGGTGAGACGTTGCAGTTCAGATGGAAGCATGCCTTTGTAGGGAACTTTTCAATCTTTATGTGGTGGGAGTAGACAGCAATGCCTGGCTTTCTCTATGGCAAAGCACTTAGTCCTATATTATTCCTTCTTTGAAATGGGGACAGTAAGGCTTGGACATCTCCCAGTAGTGTTATGGGAGTAGATAGTACATCTTGAAGTCTATTATGTCCTGTATGGTGGAGACCATGCATGACCTGCAGACAGACAGTATTTCCTATTCCTGAAAATGGCAGTTTATCTCTTTCTGCTGTTTCACACACAACTTAGTCTATGCTTGGTTGGCTATGACATTAAGCACAACTGGACAGTTTAGACATATAGTACTATTATAAGATTTAGATTACATAGATAGAAACCATCAAAACATCAGGGAGAGGGTTTAACATTTTTGATCAGCCTTCCTCCTGCATTTTCTTACTATTAATTTTAAACCAGAAATGTTTCTTTCCTCCTGTAGTAATCACCCATCTCCAAGAAGTGAAGATACTCTTGCAAAACTAATAAATGAGATTCTATTTGCAAAGTTATTTATTTATGCGCCTGGCACTTCAGGATGCTTAGAGGGTAATCTCAAACTGTGAGCTCTGCACTGTGTAAATTTAGAAGCGATTTTTCTAAATGTCAAGTATTTATTACATGAAAAAAACATTTGGAGTGTAGAGCAGGTCCCCAGTGATATACAGTGCATTTGGGGAAGGGCTTCTTGGATGAACAGAAATCATATTTGAGAGCTGAAAAGCAAATCCTCTATTTGAAATTGCTTTGTGTACATGGAAAGGAGCTTGAACAAAGGTAGAAGACCATTTCAGTACTTTGTTTTGTCTCATGCATAAAATAGTGGTTTTTCCAAACCTTTGTAACCTTTATACCAATCTGCCTTTTCTCATCCTTCAGCACTTCTACCACTTCTGCTTCTCCTTCTTACTCTCATAACAGCTCCAGCAGGCTCCATTCAGACCACAGACTGCAGAATTTATTTATGTAGGATTTTACCCACGTAATGCCTTACCTTAAATATCAACATATCTCTAAGTCTGAAGCAGTAAAGTGCAACTCTCCAACAGAAGGCTGATGATATGGAATATAAGGGACACTGATATATTGGGAGAACCTGTGATGACTGTTGTTTTGCATGGAAATATGAGAACCATCAGAAGCAAGGGAAGGAACAATTGAAGGTGGTCTTACAAGAATATCAACCAGCTCCCTCAGCACTCAGTGGTACATCCTCTTGGGGCTCAGGGGTTTATGTATGTTCAGTTTGTGTAAGTGTTCTCTGACCTGATTCTCTTCCACCAAGGTACATCTTTCTTGCTCCAATCTTTCATGCTGATCTCTGGAGATTCCTGAATTGTGTGTTTTTAGCAAAGGCTGAGGTGAAGAAGATATTAAGTACCTCAACCATGTCCATGTCCTGCATCACCAGAACACCTGCCCCTTTCAGCAGCAGGCTCACATTTTCAGTAGTCTTCTTTTTGCCCCTTATGTATTTATGAAAGCTTTTCTTGTTGCTCTTGACATTCCTTGCCAGAGTCAACTCTGGATGGCTTTGGCTCTTTCCTAACCATGTCTGTTTGCTCAGAAGGTATCTCTACAATTATTGCAGGTTACCTGACCCTAATTCCACTTTCTGCATACTTTATTTTGAAGTCTGAGTTTTTCCAGGAACTCCTTAACAATCCACACAGGCCCCCTGACTTTTTTGCTTGACTTCCTATTCTTTAGGATGAATTGTTCTTAAGAATAAGGAAGGTGATTGTTGAATATCAACCAGGTTTCTTGAACCCTGCTTCCCTTTAGGCTTGTATCCCATGGGACTCTTTCAAGCAGATCCCAGAAGAGACCAAAGTCTGCTCTCCTGAAGGCCAGGGTTGGGATCTTGGTCTTTGCCCTGCTGTCTCCTCTTAGGATACTTAACTTGATCATCTCTTGGTCACTGCAGTCAAGGCAGCCTTTGACTCTCACACCCTCAGGAGCCTTCCCTTCTTTATAAGTGTGAGGTCCAACAGGGCACCTCTCCCTGCTGGCTCCTGTATCACTTGGCTCTGGGTGCTTTCATCAGTGCTTTCCTCCAAGGCTGTGCTCTTCCTCCAGCAGATATTGGTATGGTTACAGTCTGCTGTGAGGACCAGAGCCAGAGAATGGGAGGCTGTGAAAGGCCTCATCCACTTGTTCTTCCAGATCAGAGTAGACACCCTCTACATCAGGCACCTCCTTCCCCATGGAGGTCCCTGATGCCTTGGGCTGGCCCTGCTGCATCTGTCATTCCACAGCAGCCTGCCCTGTTTCCTGGCTGGGGGAGCTGGGACAGTCCCTGATGGGTAAGTCTTTCCCTGTCAGCCCATGTAGGGAGCATCTGTGGTGCTTGTTCATCTGATGACAGTAGGTCAAGGTCTGCGGATAGAGGTCCTATGTTTTATTAGTCCATCTAATAAAGTTGGGGGAAAATGACAAACTTTCAGCTCCAAATTCAGTTAGGTAATAGGAGCTCTACTACCTACAGAGGAAAAGGCAGCTAGAGAATTTATGGGTTAAAGAAGAGAAAAGCTAAAAACATAGCTTGCAAAGGACAGAGAGAGACAAGTGATTTACAGCCTGTGAGGAAAGTGGAGAGGTTAGTGGTGGAAAGGATATAGCAGTTCCATCTCAAACACACCAAAAAAAACCCAAAAAACCAACCAAACAAAAAACCCACAACAAACCCTAGCAGCCAAAAAAGAAGAAAATGCTGATTAGACACAAAGATATTTTTGAGACACTTTATGTCCTGGTTTCATGTAGGAATAGAGTTCATTTTCTCCCTAGTGTCTGGTACAGTGCAGTGTTCTGGATTCAGGATGGGAATAATGTTGATAACACACAGATGCTTTGGTTGTTGCTGAGTAGTGCTTGCACTGAGCCAAGGACTTTTCAGTGTCTCATGCTCTGAAAGTGAGGAGGTAGCTAGAACAGAGAAGAGCCAGGACAACTGATGAAACCGGCCAAAGGGATGTTCCACACAACAGAACCTCATGCTCAGGATATAAAATGGCAGAAGTTGACCTAGAGGGACTGAGCTCAACTCAGAGACGGGCTGGACATCAGTCAGATGATGAGTGGTGAGAAATTGTACTGTGCATCACTTTTTTCTCCTGGGTTTTATTCCTCTCTCTTTTTCTTTTTGTAATCTTCCTTTAAATTGTAATTATTATTGGTAGTAGTAGTAGTAATATTTTTATACATTATCTAAACTATTAAACTGTTCTTATCTCAACCCCTGGGTTTTACCCTATCTGGTTCTTCTCCTCATCCCACCAGAGGTGAGGGGGCAGTGAGCAAGCAAGCAGCTGTGTGGTACTTAGTTACCAGATGTGGTTAAACCATGACACCATATTAAACTGAGAACTGCCCACTATAGTACTGAAAAGCCTTCAATAAAGAGGAAAAGGAAAAGGAAAAAACTCACAGAAAACACCACCCTGTTTAAAAGGACTGTGAAAGGATCTACTAGACTTTGACAGAAGCCATGCCCAAATGGGAAACCCAGGAAAATCTGGCAGTTGAAAAGTAGATCTCTAATGATAAGGATAAAATACCTGTTCAAGTGGTAAGTTGCTAATAAAAGAACACTTTCAGGCACATCCAAACCATGATGTCTGCTAGAAACTTAGTGCAGCTTCAAGTGAGATAGTCAAGAAGTAGAAGGATTAGTCAGCAAAAATAAGAAAAAAAAATTGGATGAATGTAGCTCATTAAGGAAAAGGTGAAGGAGGCCCCAGAGACAGATGAAGAACAATCTCAAACTGAAAAGGTTTTGAAACAAATCAATACATTGATAGATAAGAAGAAGGCAGGATGGCAACTATCAAGCAGGTCTGCAGTAACTCAGCATGAAACTGCTAATTTGTGAACTGCAATGCATCTGGTGTCAGAGGAACAGACAGTGGTCAGTATATCTTCAGACTCTCAAAAGAGACTCCAGAGTAATGCTGAAATCTAGAGAGGAATAATGCTAATGTTTTTACCTGGCAAGATCAGGAGGAACTGTGAGAGCAGCTGTGCTGGGTAGGATTCCACACGCATTTTTTTCCCAGGGAAGTTACACCTCATGGATGTGGTGGAAACATCTATAGGATTATACCCTCTGCACCACCCTTAAGCTTTGTGCATAAGGGTGGTGCAAAGGGAAGATTTTGTCAAAAAATTTTGCATAATAAAACTTCAGATTTCTAAGAGATACAAAGGTCATGTTCTCCCAGTTTTAAGCTAGAAAGCAGGAAATGACAGACATAATGGAGAGCCTTCACTGTGTAAGGAAGCTGTCAGTGGGCTGCCACAAGTATTTGTACATTGGACTTTACCATTCAATACATTCTCCAGGGACTTAGCCAAGGCTGTCCAGCAGGTTGACAAAAAAAAAAGGGGGCAATCAGGATTAATGCTGAGCTCAAAGATGCAGAAGGGCATTGTGTTCCTAGATACCTGGGTGATCAAATGGGAAATGAAAATTTAATGTCAATGACGGCAAAGTAGGGGGAAAAAATATCTCATAGCCATTAGTCCTTAGGAAATAGATCTTTGAGTGGCTTTGGATAACTTTCTGAAAACATCAGCTCAGTACAGATCAGTGATCAAAAAAGTACTAGAATATTTTTACGTACTTTGAGCACAAAACAGGTGTTCTCATTATGTCACTCTGTATTGCTCCCATGCACATGTTTTGAAGATCACACGTTAGCCACCTTGTTTTAAATAGGTCATAGCAGAACTAGAACGTGGTGTAGAGTGATGAGGATTATTAGGGTTACAGGATGACTTCCTGAGGAGAAGGCACTGTAATTGTCAGAACATGCAGATGTGCTGGAGGAGAGCGAGTAGAGAATCACAGACTCATAGAATGTCCTGAGTTGGAAGGCACCTTAAAGATCATCTAGTTCCAACCTCCCTGCCATGGGTAGGGACAACTTTCACTAGAACAGGTGCTCAGAGGCCCATCCAACCTGTCCTTGAACACTTACAGGGAAGGGAAATCTGTCAAATGATGGATAACATAGAGGGCATTCAGCACAGGATGATTATTTACCAGGCTTCATAACTCCTGGAAAGTCAACAAAATGATCAGAAAATTAGGATAAAATAATCAAAAGGAAATGTTCTTCCCTGGTATACTGTCATATTACGAAATACACTCTGTTAGAAACTAAAAATATAAAACTACTCAAATCAAGTCAGAAAACTTTATCAATGGTCTGGATAAAACCACTGGCCCAAAAAGCCCCTGAATTTCTCTCTGCCTGAAAATGAAGGCTGTTGCAGGGATTGGAGCCCTGTTTCTTATGCTCTTTTTCCCTCCTCCCTGTAGGAGGCCAGGCAGACCACTGGCCTGACCCAAGATGGTTTTTCATATGTTGTTGTAGAGCTCTGGCCTTTACTTCCCCCCTCACCAGCCAGGCCGCCACTTTCTGTGGATCCTTGTCATGACTAGTCAGTATAATTTGATACAATGAAGATAAGTTTTCTGGAAGAGGTGATCCTTCCCTTCTGCACAGCCCTGGTGAGACCCCTGTGGGGTGCCATGTCCAGTTCTGGGCTGCCCAGTCCAAGAGAGAGATGGATGTACACGAACAAGTCGAGCCAAGGGCCATGAGGACAATGAAGAGCTTGGAGTACCTGAAATAGGAGTAAAGGAGGCTGAAAGAGCTGGGACTTTTTGGCCTGGAGAACAGAAGGGTCAGGGAGATCACATCAATTTACATCTAATAAATATCTGGTTGCAGGAATACCAAAGACAAAGCCAGATCCTTCTCACTGGTTTCCAGTGGAAGGGCTAGAGGCAATGGGCATGAAATGAAAACCAAAAAATTCTGTTAACATATAAGAAAAATCTTTTTCATTTTGAGAGTAACTGAACACTGAACAGGATTTGGCCATGATAGAACATACCCTACCAATGCAAGAATTTCCCACTCCAGACACCTCCTAGATCACAGTCCAGTATTTTTTAGCCTGAAGGATCAGGGAAAGTACTTTGTCTGGTACAGGAAACACACTTCCACAGCAACCCAGATGTAGGGCACTAAGAGATGAGAGGAAAAATCAGGGGCAGCAAACCTGTCATGTGCTCCAGTGAGCATCATCAAAGAAGGACTGCTGGAGCAGAAGGTATGTTTGCAATTACCATCTCCAGTTTGCAAAATAAACTTTAAAAATAAAATTTTAATGGTTTCCAGTTGGTGGGAGCCAAGGTATTTTTGCAGTATATAAACACTAGCTAGGAATGGGAATGGAAACCTGGTGTGCACATGGAGTGCTTCAGACAGCAAAACCTCCCCATATTACTCACTTTTCCATGTATTATAAAGCTGGTTGTATAAAAGGGCAGAGATCTAGCTCACACATTTCCTTGACACCCATGAAGTCTATAAGGTGTCTTAAGTTGGGAGATCTGGGCTTCAAATTCTCCCCTTAATTTGGAAAATATGGACTTTGAATCTGGGTCATTCTCAGATCTTCTATATGGCCTCCAAGCCACTGCCAGGTACAGAGACACACACCTCCATCTGAATTTCTGCAAGATTCTTGACTGAGTCTGGCCCAGATGGGGTTCACTATCTTCACAGCAGCCACAGGGGTGCTCTGCTTTGGATGTGTGACTAAAACAGTGTTGGGGGTTCATTGATGCTTTGTTGCTGAACAGTGCTTGCAAGGCATCAAGGCTTTCTCTTTGTTTCCCACTCTGACCCATCAACAAGTCTGGCTGAGGGTGGGAAAGACACTGGGAGGGAACACAGTTGGGACAAATGACCTGAATTGGCCAACAGGATATTCCATACCACACAATGTCATGTTCAATCAGCTCAATCATCAGCAATAAAGACTGAGGTAAAGGAAAAAGAAGGCTTCCAAGGTGGTCATTGTTCAGAGACCAGCTGGGCCTCCATCTGGCTGTGGGGCATAATGTGTGATTGACTTCATTTTTCCTGGAGTTTTCCCCTACTTTATTCTTCACCTATTACACTGTCTTTATCTCCACTCACCAATATTCTTACTTTGGTTTTCCCTTTTGGTCCCCCATCCCACTGGCAGTGACAAGGACCAGCAAGTGTTTCTGAAGGTGCTTGGCTGCTGGCCAAGTTCAGCCCACCACACTTCTCCACCCTGAAAATGTGTTTACATGCTGTCTGTCAAGTCTGAGCCATCGTCCTGTCTCGCTGGCAGTAGCTGAGAACAACTGCAGGACGGTTCTTGGAGAAAGCAGCGTCTCTCCCTTTGCAGCAACCCCATCCAGCCCGTGTCATTCACTGCAGGCAAGGATCCACCCGCCAGAGGAAAGGCTCCATGCAGGCTGTCTGCCTTGCAGTTCACATCACCCACCACAGGGAGACAGCTGCAATACATCTCTGGAAAAAACCGGCCCAAAATGTCAGGCTGAGGCGTTTGTAGGGAAGCTATGACACACCACTGTGCGGAGATGTGGCTGCTGCGCACTTGCCCTTTCCTGGAGCAATGAGTTTGGTTGCTGTGGACGGAAGCCCACAAGCAACTTTTCCCTATGGCCAGCTCGTGGGCCTTGGGAGTGGCCTTGGACTGGGTTGGGAGGGGGCCTGTTAGCCAGAGCATTGCTGCCCTTAGTGCAGAAGGAGGGAACGTGGAATAAAGGATGTGGTGTGCTGTGGTCATATGGCCGAGGTAACTCTACACTATTGGAGAAACAGATTTTTCTGTTTGTGCTATAGCTTTCCTGGCTGAAGCTGAGAATTTCGCTTGAACTGTGCATTATATTGGTACCCTATAATGTGTGAGATTCATTTTGTGGGGACTTAATCTGAAATCTAGACTGGGAGACTACCTGGACCTGGAATCAGTAAGTGCCTTAAAAGTACACAGTGCTAACCACCTTCCCAGTGGACCCTGCGATTGGCTTCCACTTCTGAGATTGTGCTCCATGGCCCTTTGTTTCAAACAGAGCTGACAATACCCTGCCTCTTGCACGGATGTTGCAAGGGACCATAAAGAACAGCAGAGGGTACTCTAGAGGAAATTCTCTTTAAAGCAGATAAACTGGGGAAACACAAATGCAGGAGATCTGAAATGTTCTAGCAGTGAGCACTAGTGATTCCTGAAGTTCTCTTGGGGGTATGTACTCAATAAGACAAGGTCCATTAATTTGCAGCTCAAATCCATAGGATTATGCATGAGTATGAAGAGACCAAATGAAGACTGAAGATGTAATTTTATTTTTGGCACTTCCTAGTTCTGAATCTGTGACTGCACTCAAGTAAGTGTCTCTTAGAGTTTATTTTATGTAAATTACTTAGAAATTTTTGGCAATATCCAAGCTTCCCTTCCCCTGTGGAAGGATTTTATAATTAAAATCTCCAATACTTGTTAGGGCACCAGAAAAATTCTCTATCCAGCCACTCAACTGTTCATCCTCTCCAAACATGGGAATTTATATCCTCTGGATGCCTTCCCTTCCAGCAGTTGGCATAAGCAAGCCCTGGCCAGGAGCAGGACCCTCCCAACACCAGGTGTCCTCCAGCAGGACATGATCTCCAGACAGCTTTGGGTCCTTCCTTGGCCACTGCCACTAACAGCCCTATGATGGGCATGTCAGCCACAAGAGTCTCCATGCTCCACGGGGGCCTCAAGGTGATAGAGAATTTATAGGATATGTTTAAATGACCGACTAATGGGAAAACAGAGCAGTCTCCAAGTGCCCAGCACCCACTTACATGTGGGACTTTGAATGTGAGCCCTGTAAGTGCTCTCATCACAGGTGCTGGGCCCAGGCTGGTGGGATTTGGCCCAGCCCCCAGCTGGGAAGTTTCACAACAGGCTGGGATGAGTGGTTTCCTATCAGCACTTTTCTGAAAGTTCCTCAGGTGCTTTTGTGCCTTTGCCCAGACCCCTGTCAGTCTGTGGGGCAGCCTGAGGCCCAGCCAGGCCAGCCCCCACCACCAGCACTGACTTAGCACCATGCTGCCAGCAGGCTTCAGCCGATGTGTCCTGAGCAATTTAACCTCCCAGTCGAACATTCAGAACCCCAGAGCAGTCTTGTAGGTATTTCTTCCATGCACTTAAAAAACTACAGGTGTTCCCACCCAGCACAGCATCAGTGAAAGCACCAGATTCATTTACTGATGTAACAACTGAAAAGAGCGGCAAGGCTGGAGCCTTTGGCTGGGACAGATCTGTGAGCACTCTGTGAGCCAGGTTAGTGTGTTCAACATGAGGAGAGGAGAGGAGGGGAGAGGGGGGGAGAGGGGGGGGGGGGGAGGGGGGGGGGAGGGGGGGGGGAGGGGGGGGGGAGGGGGGGGGGAGGGGGGGGGGAGGGGGGGGGGAGGGGGGGGGGAGGGGGGGGGGAGGGGGGGGGGAGGGGGGGGGGAGGGGGGGGGGAGGGGGGGGGGAGGGGGGGGGGAGGGGGGGGGGAGGGGGGGGGGAGGGGGGGGGGAGGGGGGGGGGAGGGGGGGGGGAGGGGGGGGGGAGGGGGGGGGGAGGGGGGGGGGAGGGGGGGGGGAGGGGGGGGGGAGGGGGGGGGGAGGGGGGGGGGAGGGGGGGGGGAGGGGGGGGGGAGGGGGGGGGGAGGGGGGGGGGAGGGGGGGGGGAGGGGGGGGGGAGGGGGGGGGGAGGGGGGGGGGAGGGGGGGGGGAGGGGGGGGGGAGGGGGGGGGGAGGGGGGGGGGAGGGGGGGGGGAGGGGGGGGGAGAGGCGAGGAGAGGAGAGGAGGGGAGAGGGGAGGAGAGAGGAGAGGAGAGAGGGAAAAAGAAAAAGGGAGGGAGGAAGGGAGAAGTATATTTTCTTTGTACTAAAGCAGACCAACTGGATGGCAGAAGAAATGCACTAGCTACGTGTTCCCAGGGGTTCGGTATATGGAGTCTCTGCTAACAGTTTCCGTGTTTTGCAAGATTACTACAAAAATAAAAAGAAAGGAAAACAAGGTTCTAGCTACATGATGTGAAATAAATGAAATATAAGGATTCTCAGTCATCTGGAGGATTAATATTGTTGTATGTGGGAGCAGCTCGCATATTTGGAGGCACCCATCATGTAAGCTCACAGGAGCAGCTCCGTGGGGCTCGCTGGAGGGCAGGACAAGTGCCCAGCCATCGGTGGGTGCAGCTGCTGCTTGCAGTTTATTAGGATGTGAAATACACTTCTGAGGTCAGCTGCTGGCTCAGCACTAAGCAGCTTTCAGTAATTATATACGAGCATAAGGCTGGTGCCCCTCGATCAAACACTGAGAAGTTTACACAGCCACTGTCCACTCTCCTTTCCACCATGAGGATGTTCTTACACTCACAGGAGCGCAGGTTTTTGAGGTTTCCTGCAGTCTTCTTATCCCCTTGGCAACTAGGTTTATTTCTTTTTATTTATTTTTTATATTTATTCCCAGGACTGAGCTCTGCCACATGCTTGTCTGTGTTCTGAGTAACCCCAACCACTGAAGAGCCAGGAATAACTCCTTTGCTGCAGTCAGTGCTTAATACAGGCACTTCTTTCATCTACTGAGTGAAGCAATCAAAGGCAACAGAAAGCACTGAGCCTGCTAGCTGTGGCAGAGGGGGAGCAACATCTGAAAGTCTATCACAGCCTCCAGAGGTCAATGTGCATTTCAAAAAGCACACTGTGCTATGGGTCTCTGCGCAGAGCCACTGAGGGTCCCCACCATCCCCTAGTGGAGCTGGCTCTCCCTGCCCACACGCTGCCAGATGTCACCAGCCAGGGCTCACACTTTGCTTTAGGTGTGAAAAATTACATTTAGCACAGGCTCAACTTTTTCATTAACTACACCTGGAGAAATACTTAAGCAGTCTGCAACAGGCAGGACATCAGCCCCTTATTCCACGTATCCTGAAAGGTTGTTGACACTCATGCCTATAAAGTGTTCAAAATGAGATATTACACAAGCCCAGAGATGTCATTATCACAAAAAATACTTCCCATGAAAGCTCATTTGTGCTTTTTGTTATCAGTCTGTATGTTGAAAGGTAGTAGAAAACCTGGTGTCTGTAATCCGTGCAACATGAAAAAGGCTGGGCTCACTCTCAGTTTTTAGGGAGACTATCCTACCCACAATATGGTGGACCAAGTTGAATCTGTTCTGCTTTGCTGAGGCAAAAGCTGTGGCTGAGGCCTGGGTCCAGGTACTCTCCTCAGAGTCACTTCTGGCCCTTTTTGCATGCAGTGAGTCACCAGAGCAAATGCTGGACTAGCTGCAGAACTTTTCTCTTGGGAAGCACGTAAAGCACCAAGCTGGACAGGGACATATCCCAGCCTAATGGATTTACATGCATCATCAGCCCGTGTTTGGTGTAACAGCAGAGAAAACTCACCCCTGGCCTGGTGGGAAGTGAGAGGCTGAAGTCTTTGAACATTTACTAGAGAAAGGTGGGGTAAGAACAGCACCATGCCTTGTTTGAAAATTTAGGTGCTTTTCTGCTGTGAAGAACAGCTTCAGCACTTCTCCCTGCATGGCTCAAAGATGTAAACTGCCCTCCTGCCTAGGCCCTACCTTCAGGTTGCAGGATGCCTGTGTGTTGTTGGAGCTGCAGAGGGTTTCAGCACAATCCAGGCACCGTGCGCCTCCCTCTGTAATATCCTGGCTGCAGGACTCCTAACCTGGTACTGCCAGCAACTGGGATGAGAAACGCAGACTCCTACTGCCACCACACCCCCTCCAGTGCCTGCACTGCATCCAGTTAGTCACACACTTGAGCAAAGGTAAGAACAAGAATGAAAAAGGATTGTTTTCATCCCTATCTGATGGAAGTAACAGTTTTTCTTGCAGATCAGTTCCCAAGTGCTAGTGAGAGTGTCTGTACAATATGGAAGAACTACCCTTACGCTGAATGCTATTCCTATTAACTGAAAAATTTCAGTTTGCATTTACTCATTCCAGAAAATTTGTATCTCAGTAAAAGCTTACAGGAAGCAGACTTTACAGAAGTACAGAAGCCATGCAGAGCACAGCAGCCACTTTCACAGGGCTCTGCTGTGGGTCTTTATGATATTTGAGAAGTATGTTGCTCTGCAGAAAAAAACTTAGGTGTTTAGAGAGAACGTCAACTTCCACTACTGCCTCCTGGAGAACTATGGTGAGCCAGAGTGGAACTTCCTTGTTCCCATTCTGCTGCATTTACACTGATGTTCAGCAGAGAACACCAGGTATGGGGGCTCTCCTTTTTGAAAAGGGGTTTAAATACTGGAATTGTCAACAAAAAGGCAAGTCTCTCCTAACCCCCACTCCAGCCAAAGCCTTCATTTATCTTCTGTAATACCAACAAGCCTTTGGGAACTAGTCTTTCCTGGAAATATAAGTTAATGCACCAAATCAGCTGTTAACTTTGCAAGGTGCTGTCTGAGATAAGGGCTCACATGAACTATTTCTCTGCTACATAACTACTGTATTTTACAAAGCCAAGTTTTAAGGTACTTTAGGCATTCTGACATTTAGTAACTGCATTAACTAGTATATGGAAGCAAGATTAATTTTTATTAGCTTGAAGTATCATATTTTATTCAAGTGATAAGAAATAATCATAATACATTATGCATCTGCCAGTTATAATCCATTTTAATTGGTTCCAAAACCTAAGCAGTAAATGAGTAAGACAGTTTATCTAGTTAAACTGAAAAAAACAGCATTTCACACAGCCAGTACTAGAGATGTCAACCGTATAATAATTCCAGCATTATGTTGTTATGGCTTTCCAGAAAGTCATGAAATTAACAAATTAGAACACATCAAGAGCCATTTTCCAAAGATTTATTGAAGTAGCGACAGGTTGCTCATACTGTGCTGGAAAAAGCAGTTTTATTGAATTCAGATACTTAAAAACAGTATTGCAGCACAAGATATTGCTATTTGTAAACTAGACTCCATTGTAAACTCTAATCCTTCAGGGAGAGTCAGTTTGCAAGATCTAAGACCTATTTCCTAGCATAATCATCTTGCGCTCACGGAAAAACTGCAGAAAGGCACTTGAAAGCTGTTTCTTCCTTTAAGACATGGACTTTTTCAATCTTGCTGGTAAGAATTTCTCCTTTAGTAAGTATGCATCTTCACTTCAGCTTTACTCCAAGTCATCATGATGCTGGGAAGTTTCATTAATAACCTAATGAAAAACAGAAACACTTGCATTAAGTTTTAGTAGGAAGATTGTTGTGGGGTTTCTAAGAGTTAGAGGTGGAACATCCACTTCCAAAATGTGAACAAGTGGGTATCAGTCCTCACTTATGAGAAACTCGAGTTTGTAAATAGCATACAGAAACCATTTGAGTTTTATTTACTTACACCAACAACAGCATCTTATCCTAGGCAAGTAAAGTACCTCTGTTTACTGCCACACGTTTTCCTACAGGAGTCTTTTGAGAACTCACTAACTCAGCTGAGCTTAAATACTCACTACTTAGGTAACAGTCATCAACTTAAGGTTTTACTATGAGATAATTTTTAATTTTTTTACAGAGAATCTTGTTTGCTATACCTGTATGTTCACACAGCTTGGAGTGCCAGTTGTTCTACTCAGTACTTACTATCACCTACAAGCTCAGTAAAAGCAGTAGGCAAACTTAAGAATTTAAGGTAACCAGCTGTGATAGAAATAAAATTAAAGTTACCACCAACCTGTCCATCTCTAGTTTCGACGGTCTTAATTAGAAGTGTTCTCTTTGAGTGAGTGTCAACCATTGGCTGAGACTCAATGTTGGTTTCTGCAGAAGAAGATGGATTATTACCAATAGTCTAGATGAAGTGCCTCCTCAAAGAAATGAGGTGTAACAGATTCTAGTGTTTACTTTCAGAATCCCAATTTAGTATACAAAGAAGTCTCCTGCTCTGAATAAGCCAGCTCTTCTGCATTTTCTCTCCGTGCCCCTTAAACCACTTTCAGCAGGTATCCAAACTAATTACTAGCTATGTATCAATATTTAAAAATATGTGTCCAGGAACAAAAGAGCTGCTATCATCCAAGGTTAAGTAATTGTAAATACTGTAGTTAGATCCAAGAAGAGTATTCACAATCAACTGCACTTATACAAGTTCAAAAACCAGAATAAAAGGACCTATCCAGAACCCTCATGCTAATGATAGAGCAACTGCCTAAACTGAAATAGCAGAAACAGCTTACCTCTCAGGTTCAAAGCAGCAAAGGTTGGAATAGGCATGTTAATTCTGAAGGAAGAAAGAAATGGATAAAATCAGATATGGGTATAAAGTATCTTCTAGTAATTACTGGTTTCAGAAAAGTGTCTGCATGTGATTACCTGCTCTCTTCACCCTCCAGCAGCTTTCTGTAGGTGGCAATCTCAATATCCAGAGCCATCTTTACATTCAGCAGGTCCTGGTACTCACGGAGATGGCGAGCCATTTCTTCCTTCATGTTCTGAATCTCATCCTGCAGACGGCCAATAGTGTCTTGGTAGTTAGCAGCTTCAACAGCAAAATTCTCCTCCATTTCACGCATTTGGCGCTCCAGGGACTCATTCTAGAAGAGAATAGGGAAATCAAGCATTGCTGCAGTTCAGTCACTCTTCCCCACCCTCAAGACCCTTAACACGTTAAAAAAGGAAAGTTGTGTTACATTAGCATCCTTTCTGAAAATGCCCAGACATTGTCCCAAATTTTTCATCTCCTTATCTCTCCTCTGCAAAGTCAAGGAGGGTTATTCTGCTGTGTGATCTGAGGTGTGCCACATATTTGTTCTACCAGGTGGCAAAGCCATCCTTTACAGTAAGCCCAACACATGCAGTTCAAGTCAGCATGCAGGCAGTTGTTAGCAGAGGAGATCTGCAGGTGTGCTAAACACTGTTACATCCATCTCAAGCCTGTCTTTAAGGCAGTCACATTCTAGCAACAGCAAAATTTGCACTCTTCGCTGCTCCTCCGGGTTTTGTTTATAATTTTAGCTGTACCTCACAGACAAGGCATAAACACTTTCAGAAAGTGCTAAATAAACAGTGAATATTATAGCAAGAGAATGAAGTCATTGTTTATAGCTGAAGTAAGACTAGCTCTGTCTATCAATCTAGCCAGTGCACTGTTGTGCAGGCACATGAATTGAGCCCACAGCATCCTTTTCAAAAGTACTAATATGCTGCTGAATTGCATGGCAGATCACCTGCATTCACATTCAAATTAGCAATTAAACTGCAGTGCAGTGCTTAAAGCTGCAATGAAGAGGAACAACTGCTGTCTTCTACTTACGCTTCCCTTAAGAGCATCAACTTCACAGGTGAGAGACTGGATCTGCCTGCGGTACTCGTTCGCTTCCTGCTTGGCCTGGCGCAGGGCGTCGTTGTTCCTGTTAGCAGCTTCAGAGAGATCTGCAAACTGGAAAACCCCAGTCTGGTTAGCATAACACTTCAACAGAAATGGTGAAACAGACTTTCTGTGGACACAACAGTTGAGGGCAACTGAAAGTATTACAAGCGTTAGCACCTGAAATACTTGAATATTAGTATTAAAGTGCGTTATTTCTATTTCTAAATTATATATTAGAATTCATAGCAAACTTTCATACTTGTTTCCCCACCCTGTACATTTCCCATCTTTCAACATTTTTTCCACTCATTTCTCATTTCTCTTTGTCCAACAGCTGCTTTCAGGTACAAGCACAGGAAAGACTCCCAGTGTGCACCCATTACTTTGATGCTGTAGTTACAGCATAAAATGTTTTCAGTTGTACCCCTCCCAGACTAGGACTTAAAAAAAGACCTTGTGTCACGGTTATGTTCATGTCCATTACAGAGACAGAAGGAACAGCAAGTGCTACAGCAAAGCTGTTAAATAGAATTAGTTCCAGTTCCTGATGCATTTTACTCACTTTGGACTTGTACCACTCTTCAGCTTCCTGAAGATTCTTAGCAGCAACGCTTTCATACTGTTGGCGAACATCACGCAGGGCAGCAGTAAGATCAGGCTTAGAAACATCCATATCAATTTGAATGTGCTGTTCCTGCAGCTGGGCCTGCAGTTCTCGGATTTCCTTAGAGAGAAGCAGACACTCAACATTATTGCCCAAAAATGCACAGATCATGCACAGGTGGGGACTCTGGGACAGAACCAGCAAAGAGCTTCCTTGCTAGATAGTCTGCATCTAAACACAGACCTCATTTCTCAGCTTACCTCATCATGAAGCTTCTTCAAGAAGACAATCTCCTCTTGCAGGGACTCAACTTTGCGCTCAAGATCAAGACGTGCCAGTGAGGCATTGTCAACATCCTGACCAGAGAGAAAAATTATTCATAATTTTACAAAACTGATGTAGAGAAGTCTTTTACAGCAAGTTCAGCAGCATACAGACTGATGCTACATCTGAGCTATTTGGCAAGACAATAGGAAATCAAAAGCTGTAAAAAACCTTTTTTGCCATCTCCTACCTCAGCCTTAAGCAATTATATGCAGCTTTATTGTGAACTTCCAAACTATATCACATATGTTGATTATATCATCTTTGCTGACATGCTGCTAAGCATGATCAAGAGCACACAGATCATAGTGGGTGTAAATCCTTCAAGTACTCAAGTCAGAAGTCAGCAGTAAGTGCTTCTAGCTTGAATACACTGAAAAAGAGTTAGTCTTGCAATCTGAAAACTTCCATTATTTTCAGGGGAGCTTAAAAGTGCAACCTATGTGCCTTCATGCCTATCGGTGGGCTTAACTTATGGACTCAACTTATGGACTCCTTGGTGACCAAGCACAGAGCCCCTTTGGTCCACAGACTACAGTTTTAAGGCATTACTTGTAAAGCTGGTGAGGTATGTATAGGAACTGCAGCATTTTCTTCATGGAAGTCAACATATCTCCCTTGTGAAAAGGAAAGCATAAGCATAAACACAAACTGAGCTACTCATCGTTGTCTACACCCTCAAGGTTGCTGGCAAAGACTCCACCTTTTGCTGGACAGAGATAGTCTTAATCAACAGCAAAAATTCATTTAGAGCATAACAGAAGATACGTCATGGATGTTATAAGGGAGCAACTTGAATTAGTTCAAAAACATAAGACTAAACATTGATTGGCAACTTCTTAAATTTTGAATGTGCAGGGCATTTAGTTTGCAAAGGGGAAGATTGTCCTTTTGCACTAGTTACATGCACAGCCACATGCTTGTGCTCACAGGGTATTAACATATCAGGTTCTCACAGCTTACTCTAAAGCTATTTTGGACTGCCCAAAGCATAAGCATTCCTCATCAGCAGTTCTCTTTATTATGGCACCTTTGAAGGAGTGTTTTCCTTAGACTCCTAGAAAGCCTTTCCTTGGATCACTCCTACTCTGGGGTAAGGTCCTTGCTCCAGAAGAATTATTCTGTTTACTTCATCCAGCAAAAGATCCCTTTCACAAGTCATTCCATAACTTTTCTATCAATCCCAGTTTTATACCCACAGTTCATATCAACTCTGTTTTTCAGTTCAGGGAAAGAATTTCCTAATTAATTTGTTCTCCTTCCCCCAAAACCCTCAAGACCATTCTGGCAGAAAATTACATGGCTATGACCCAACATGTTTACACAATTGGCTAGACATCCAAAGATTTTCTAGAGGATTTTACAGAAATCTTCATCCTGAAGGCTATTAATTTTTTTTATAACAACTGAATAGCTACAGGATTTTAGGACCTTATAGTAAATTGAAAAGAATTTAAACTGAAGACACTTAGAAAATGTGGTATGTATTTCACTATATACTATCATTTATGTATTCCCTATCCTTAAGATTCAGTGTTTCAGTAGGTCCCAGATGTAAGGAGGACCACATAAATTAAAAGGCTTCTTGTAGCCTCAACAAACAAGTACAAGGCATAGATACATGCAGGTGGGGTATGCACTGATTTTATCCTAGGAGATTCTTCAATGCAAGCCACACATTTTGCAGGGTTGAGCATCCATGTTTACTTCAGACAAACCTCATACTAGCCAGGCCCTGACTTGTTAGGCTTGTCACAAGTTCAGGACCTACTCCTTGTTGCTAGACTAGCTGGCAAAGCTGCAGAAAGTAACTTTCTCACTATGATGCTTGCCCTGCCCCAAAAGAAAGTCCTCACTGAACTTTCACATATACTTTATGCAGTACACCCCTCAGCACATGAGCAAAATCACATCTTTGCCCAGAAGAAATAAATTAAAATTCAGTGCATATAAGCTGAACAGTCTCTGAAACTGGCAGCTTTTGGAAGTAAAAGCTTAAGTTCAATTATTTGTTCTTTATTTTAAAATACTGGAGTACACAACTGCTCCATCAAGTAAAAAATAGCTTTGATGATACATCAGAACAGCAAAGGACCTGCTGAAGTGTTCCAAATCTATAAAATTATACAAATTTCCAGTGGAAAAAAATAAAGATTTAATAAAAAGCTGTGCTTTTTTTTTTTAAACAGAAAGGACAACAGCTTCAGTGTTCCATGAATTTAATTTCACTTTCAGAAGAACAAAACTTACACTGAAACAGATTTAGTTTTCAAAACCTGCATGTTAACTCCACCCTTGCCAGTAAGGAAAAATGAAGTACGACTGATGTTCAAATCAAGCACACCAGCATGCACTGGTTATGTCACAAGTGGATTTAGTGTAGAGTTTCCATAGACAGTGATTTGCATTTCTTATGCACAAGCTACATCTTAGGAGGTTAAATGGATCCAATTCTGACTATCCTGCAGGCACACATCTGCTAGAGGCTGAGCTCCTGAGTGACCCCTTTCCAAAGTACAGGGAAGAGCTGGATAATGAGTGTGGGGTGTGTGCACCAAGCCAAGCTCACTTAAAAGCCTAGAACCTTCATAAGGTTCAATTGGTTTGAAATACAGACATTCCTAAAGTTCACCAGTTAAATATGAAAGATCATGTACAAGCCAATCTTAAGGCAATTGATCCTTCAGCTGAATTCAGCAATGAATCAAAGTAGATGAGGTTCTCTAAAATGTAAGTTAAATGCTCCTTCACAGAACTTCATGCTACATTAAAATGTCTTGGCACTCAAAAAAACCCCAGAAGCTTAAATTAAAGCAGTATCTCAAATTGTTGTTTAAAACTTCTGTCCCCAGAACACCACTGGAGACTGAATTCCCAGGCTCTGAATGGGAGTAGCTGTTGCAGTCTGCCCACACTATCTTATGAACACACCTGCTCCCCTTCAAGGACTGTAAATATACTGCAGTCAAAAGCCTTTCCCAGGGAAATCCCGACAATCAAGTGCTGATTTCCT
Source organism: Chaetops frenatus (assembly GCA_013400775.1). Lineage (NCBI taxonomy): Eukaryota > Metazoa > Chordata > Aves > Passeriformes > Picathartidae > Chaetops > Chaetops frenatus. Next base: position 49,718 of record VZTR01023662.1, on the reverse strand, counting down.
GAATAGTGACTTCTGCTAATGCCTATGAAGATCTCTGGGACAAAGTCAGCCTGTACCCAGCTGCCTAGTGATAAGAGCAGTCACTTCCAGTCTGGAAGAATGCTAGCAATGCTGTTTCACACCAGCAGTTTTAGGGAAGAGACCTTGTTTTGAGAAGGCACATTCCTAAATATATCTTAGTCCAAACAAGGCTTAATCTAAGTTGAAAGCTGGTTTTGTACAAGTGAAAACTTGAGCTTAAGAATTTTCAAACACTGTTTGCATAGTTGTTTCTGGCTGTCATGTAAGTTTTACTTTATCTGGATAACATCAGAGCATCCTACAAAGACTAAACATAACTTGTTTCCTAGGTTAACATCTTTGTTTTACAGAGGATTAAACTCCATGTTCTTAATGGACACTCAGAGGAGGCAGGCTCAATCCTGTGACCTCGCCCTAAGGAACATATTGTCTACTCCTTGTCAGCAGACAACACCAACATGAAAAACCTTAAATTTGAAACTGTTGCCCAGTAATGCACTGACCAGTGATTCATCAAAAAGTTCTGTTTTGTATAAAAACTGGCCCATAATAGACACATTTCGCTAGAAATATTCCTGCACCATTACACATTTAGTAAGAATGCAGCCCACTGCACCCTCCCCTCCAACACAAAGGGATCTATTATTTCAATCTGCTGCCACCACACTTGCCATAATGCCTGTATCTGCATTCCACGGTGAATCCCATAGAAACCATTAATACCCTTCAGCCAAGCGAGCAGATGGCCCCCTTTCACTTTTATTGGATCAGAAAGTGATTCCACGTTGGGGCATTTTTTGTAAAACGGGCTAGACTTGGATAAAGCAGGACAATAGTTTCCCCTCCCCTCCCCTCCGACTGCAGCATCCCCCTAAAGAAAACACGGAGGGCTTGCGTGAGAACTGTCGGGATCTCTTTGTGCAAGGAAAGCAAACTCCTGCACTCCCACCCTGCGCCCCGGGCACAGCCACCACCTCCTCGGGCCCCTCCCTCTTCCACCACCGCTAACCTGTCTGAAGGACTGCAGGGTGTTCTCGGCCTCCTCCCTCTGAAGCATCTCCTCTTGCAACCTGGAAGGGGCAAGACAGCGGTGAGGAGGGAGCGAGGGTAACCCAAATCCCCCCGCCCAGCCTCCCGCCCGCCCGATACCGCTCGGGATGCCCAGGGGCTGCCTCCGCGCCAGGGGACAAGGCGGGTGGGAGGCAGCGGGAGGCGCCGGCAGCCCGACCCCGCGTCCCCCTGGCACACTCACTTCTCCCGCAGCCGCATGATGTCGTCGGCGAGGTTGTCCCGCTCCACTTCCACGCGTGCCTTGTCGTTGGTGAGCTGGTCCACCTGTCGCCGCAGCTCCCGCATCTCCTCCTCGTAGAGGTCGCCCAGGCGGGACGTGCCCTTGCCCTTGAGCTGCTCCAGCTCGGCCAGCAAGATCTTGTTTTGCTGCTCCAGGAAGCGCACCTTGTCGATGTAGTTGGCGAAGCGGTCATTAAGCTCCTGCAGCTCAACTTTCTCGTTGGTGCGGTTCGCCTTGAACTCCGTGTTGATGGCGTCGGCCAGGGAGAAGTCCACGGAGTCGTGGAGCCGCATGGGCGGCATGCTGCTCCGCAGCCGCACCGACGTCGTCTTGCTGGCGTACATGCCGCCGGGCGAGGCGGACACGTACCGGGCGCTGCTGGGCCGCAGGGCGCTGCCCAGCGAGTACCGGCTGCTGGACGTGATGTAGCGGGTGCCGGTGCTGGGGCGGCTGCCCCCGCCGAACATGCGGCGGTACGAGGAGTTTTTCGTGCTGATGCTCATAGCGACGGCGGCGCGGGCTTTGTAATCCGGGAGCGGAGCGGGACGAGCGGAGTGTGCGGCGAAGAAGGGCGGTGGCCGCGGCCAGGGCCCNCGGCCGGCGGGGCGCGGAGCGGAGGGTGGGCGGTAGCCTGTGCTGGGGCTGCGGGACGTGGCAGGGCGGTGGCCCGCACAGGAGGCGCGGGGAAGCCCGGCACGGCGCGCTCGGGGAGGACGAGGGTGACAGCAGCGGCATCTTCGGCGTCGCGGAAATGGGCGCTGGGTTTCCCCTTTGCATCTCGTTGTCCCCCTCCGGAGTGAGCGCGGTGACTGCAAGGAGTTGGCAAGTTTAGTGTTATGTTACAGACCTGGCAAAATACTCCGAATAACATATAACCCCTCTATAGGTATGATGGGTATATATCTATATATCTTTCTAAGAACCTTTCATTTCCTTTTGAGCTTTTTGAAAGAGTAAGATCAGGGAAAAATGATGATATTTACACAGGGCTGCCAAGTGTTTAAAATAAACAGCCAGAAAAATAATATATGTGTTTTCTTTAGCTGCCTCCCATGATACCAATCCCAGCTCCAATCCTTAAGACACAAACTTTACAGGTTAAATATCTTTTCCTTGTAGCTGGGTAAGCAGTTACATGCCTAAGGCTTAATTCTGCCATTATTATAACAATGATCCCAGGAATAACTTAGGGGGTTTTTGTGTGGACAGTATGTTACTGAAATTGGTGCATCCAGGACCTTGCTCCTGGATAATAACTAGGATAGTAGCAGGCTTAATTTTAACAAAAGGTTTGTTTCTCCACTGTTGTACCCAACAGACTTTTGCTATTAATTTTGGTAGGCACATGGTCAGAATCTTATGAGAGCACCTGGCAAAATGGTAATTTTTCATTAGCTATGATCTGCAAATATGTGTGTAACTTAAAAGGTCAGACAAAAATCCCAGTGTTTTAAGAGCAATTTCGCAATCAAAATGGGACTACCAGCAGTAGAAAAGTAGGTGGTACACAGCAATAACAATGGCATAAAAGTTAACAGAGAAAAACTTTGAGTAGCAGCAGATTGTTTTCAGCATGAATGCTTAAGGAAGATGACAGAATCCCTGCCATTTAGATAACTTAAACCTTGAGTGGCCAAAGCATGACTTACATTCTGAAACTCTGCACTGATGCATCAGGTAAGGGACATATTTTTCCTCTTCACTATGGGAAGTGAGTGATACATTGTAGAGGTATTATCTGTAATATATCACTTCAGCACTTAGGGGATGCAAAGCTACCACTGATTTTTTAAATTCTTTTTAGCTTGCAGTCCTGTAGAAAGAAATATCTTCACTGGAAGTTCTGATAAACCTGAACATGAACAGTGGATAGAGAGAAAGGTAATCTTTGAACCCCAATTCACAGCAGTCAAGTATTGTACTTCAGGTAATGTACTTTACAAGGAAGAATGTGAACCTATGTATTTTATTGAAGATCTCGGTTTTTTGAAGGAGATTGTGCTTTGCTTTCATTCTGTTGGCAACCAGAAGTGCAGGAATGCAGTTTGTATCTAAATGTAGGTCCTTGAGGTTTTAATTTCTTTTGTTCACTGAAGCTTAGTCAAGCAAAGGAAGCTGACAAGGTTGAGCTACTAAAGTGCTTGGAGTATAAGTCCTGGGCTACAGCTCATTCCATTCACCCACTGAATAAGAGGCAGAGGTCACACAGCATTCCTGAGGCTAAGGGTTCCCGAAGCCCAGCCTGGATGCTGTTGTGCTGCCCAGCCCTCTCAGAGCTCTATTTAAGCCACCAAGTTTGAGCTGTAAGCCTTTGTGAGCCCTGGCACAGAAGTACATACTCGTTCTATGAGTAGGCAAAAAGCAAAACAGCACATAACCAACAGTCTCACAGATTAAAGATGCTTTACTCAGAAATACTGATAGCTTTTGTAGAAGTGTTGATTTTGTAAAGGTGTCCTGGTGTCCTGTCTGTTTTTCCTAACAGAGCACAACTCATACTTCACAAAACCTTCAATAACACACATATGCAAGAATCATCTTCATTCAGTAAATGCTTTACCCTAAAATCCAAGGTATTTGTTTTAGTAAATATGACCCACCCACTTCATGTTTCCAGTGTAATTTCCGTATGTTTATGTCACTGCTGCCATATGTACTCTTGGCCACCTGCCTCATTTCCATGTCTCACTGTGAAATATTCAGATATTGTTGGCTGTTGGGACTACAGTAAACCTTTTAAGTGCCTTTTGCTGGTTGGCACTTACACAAATGCATAAATGGAAGAAGCTGTAAGTTTCATGTAAGCTGTAATAAATTCAACACTCATTTGCATTGCAAACCCCAAAGGGGAATAAAACATGACGCCTTGAAATGCAAAAAGATCTCCACTGTCCTTTTCGGAAAAGAATCTATCTCAGTGTAGCCATAAACATCATGGAGAGTGTACTTTGAATGGAGATGAAATCACAGTAATCTGTCTAATTTCATGGAAAATGCTATGGGACTCACAGAGGCGGTGGCCGATGGAGATCTTGACCACTTCTGACGTGAAGAACAGACAGCGAAGAGCATCACTCAGCACCACGTTGGGGATTATTCATAAACTACTGGTTGCCATCTGTGCTGTTTATTGCAATGCCTTCCCTTGCAATTCCAGTACACAGTCATGCAGCTGCCTGGTCAGCCTGCAACACCACCTCTATAGAAGTAGATCAGAGGTAAGCCAGTGGCACTCTTGAAAAAACAAACAGGTATTTTTATCACAAGAGTTTCAGTTTACACTGAAATTTCCTTTTTTGCCTTTTTTTTGTGGATTTTTTTTTTTCAGATAATTATGTATTGGTTTACTGCCATGAATGAAATATGGAATCAAGTCCTGAAAGCTTAGCAAAAAGACACCTGACTTGTGTGTAACTTTCATTAATGGGAAAAATGGATATGCGTAGAGAGAAGATACAGGTGCTTGAATGGCTTTATACTGCATATCTGTTGTACTAAAAAGTAAAAGATTTATATAACAGAATTTTTATTAATTCCTTACAAAAATACCTGTTGGTCTGAAAACATCACTGAAAAAAATGGAATTCTTTTTTTAAATTTTTTATTTACCATTTAATTTAAGCAGTAAGAAACAGGAGCAATTTAGTCCAAATATTGAATGTGCTTTCCAGTTATATACACCTTGACTAAACAGATGTGAATGCTTTTGTTAGTCAGACTTATGCCCTTTTTTCTAAACTTTTTCTAAACTTTCTGTTTCCAGGAGGTGTAGAAAAACACATAAAGATTAAATACCCATGAAAAACCTTCCTGCCATGCAAATACAATATTTTTTGTTGTCAGTACCATACAGCAGTTGTAAGCCCTGGCATGTGTAGGGCAGTAGAGGCATTCCTTCACACATCCCCTGTACCATGAATATTAAACAAACCCTGGGCAATGGGGACACACTTTAACATGAGGAAATAAAAGACCCTTAACACCTCACGGACAATTGAACAGGAGGAACTCTCTGTAGTGCTCAGCCAGAGCAAGTGCTGTGGTGCTGTGGCCTAGTACTTGAGTGACTGCCTGTAATTTTTCAAAACAGAAAGGTCCCTGTTTCAAAAAAAAAAAAAAAAAAAAAAAGGATNAAGGATCCTGGCTCTAATCTGCAGCTGGGATAAGTCCCTCCCTTTAGCTGAGAGCTAAGTATAAGGAGCCCCCAATAAAGGTGTGTGCATCCAGGGCAGAGATGATTTTTCTGAACCCTGATAATCCATCTCCCTACATTCCTACTAGGAGAAGCTGATTTGGATTTCTGGATATCACCAGGCTGCAGAGCATCTAAATGTTCAGGTATTAAAATCTCCCCTTGTGAGTAACTTCCTTGACTGACTTTGGTCTTGAGAAAGAAATTGGCAAATTATTTTATGAAATTTATTTTTTAAATTATGTTGCCTATTGTCATTGATGGTGTTGCAAAGCATATCAAATTGGTATGACTAGCTGCTGATTTTTTCAAGTAAATGACTAGGTTGTATACTCAAAACTAACCAAGTCTGTCTAAAATATTCTATTTTAATGTATAATTACCTATATGAAACTGGCAGGGATTTTATTATTAAGGAAGTGATTTGAACATGAGTCAAGCCACCCAGTTGCATGATTTACATTTCCAAAGAATTATAATTGTCGTGCATTAGGTTCCTCTCTACTATGGTTTCTAACTGCCAGAATAGGAAGTTTTCTGTATCAAAATAGGACATTTCTGTACCAAATCAGGTGCTCATTTTCAAAGCCACTACAGCCCTGTGCCCTGAGGTTGTCTCAAACACCATGCACACCTCTAGCAAGAGAAGAGAAGGAGTTTCTAAGCTCTATCACAAGTATAGCAATTTATACAATCCATCCCTTAAACAAACAACAAAAAACCCCAAACAAATCAAGAATGGCAACCTGTCTCACTTCATTTAACAGCAATAGCACTGATTGCTGAATGGCAGCAATACAGTTAGTAATGACTGGGACATAAAGGACAAAGTTTTCCAAACTGAGCAGAGGTTTGCCATGGTTTAAGGCTCAATGCTCAATCTGAAACACTTTAAGCAGAACCAATTTTCAGAATACACAGTCTCTCAGTCTTGATTTTGTGTGTCCCAAAATAGATAATTTGAAATTTTATCTCTCCCATATCCTTGTTTAATGAAATTTGTATATTGTCAAAGACCAAAAAATTGTTCAAGGATCATGATAGGCACTTTATAAGAACCATTTAACTTAAATATCGGATAAAATATTTGAATTAAGCAGCCCAAGTTTTCAGGAGAATCTATGCAAAATGCATAGTGTGTGTAGCTTCTTTCTGTCCTTTGCCACTTAGCTGGCCATCTTGACCTTGCTCAGCACTAGGTTGCAATTCCTGCAGCAAACTGTTGGTCCAGGTAGAAGTCAACAGCGTGGATGAACAGTCACTGGTCACATTACAATGGGAAGCCCTGTCTGGGTTCACTGTTTTAAATTTTGAGGTTGCAACTTTTTCAAGAATGACTCATCCATCCATCCATTCTCTCTTTGGGAAAACCTAAAAGAAGTGATTTTAGTACGCCAATAATGACCCCTGTCAGTTAAACATTTACTACTTCTTTTTGGCCAAGCTTTTTTCAAATCAAACTGCTTAAAGAGCTCCTCTAGCCAAAAAACAATTAAATCAGAGAAGTGATTTCATTCTTCTCTCTCCCCCAGTTCCATCACTTACACAAAGCATAAATAGCATAATGATTTCTTGCCATGATATACCAGGAAATGATGATCTTTCTGAGGAAGAGGCAGGACACAGCAATGGAATCATTAATTGCGTGCAGCAATTGTTCCATTCTTCCTTTGAGATGCCCAGGACAAGCAGAACAGTACTTGGCTCCTTGAAGACCAAGTTTTTAGTGGATTCCTCAGTCCAAGTTCTTGTGCCAAATCCTTGGTTCCAATGAGACTCATAAACTGAGCGTACATTGTGTTAGCCATTCTGGGATTAATTGGCTCCTTTCAAAGGGAAGAGGTGGTGGTGCACACACCCCAAAGCTGAGAAGACTGAGTTTCTAAAAAGACATTCTGTTTTTACATGCCAGCTCTATGCCTAATTTTCAAGTATAAATATACTCTGTCCAGTTGGGATTAAGGAGGGAAGATGAAGCAGATTTAAGATGCATAAAATATTGTGGGCTACAAGGAATTGAGTAGAAAATTAGTTAAATACAGAAGAGGTGATGCATATGGCCGGAGAACAAAGAGAGCAAATGTCTGGAAGAGTGGAGGTGTCCATACTTTTTCAGGTGGAATGGTGTCCTACTTCACAATACAAAGACAATTTACTAGTCTACCTGAAATTTTCCTTAAGAATTTGGTCTTTTATATGGTTATTGGGCAGGAGAGAGCTTGGGTAGGATGACAGGAAGAAGGACCAAACAACTATTCAGGGGCTTTGTAGATGTTTCAGTTTTGCTAACTCAGACTTTTGCCAGTGTTTGTAGCTGTTTATTTGACATGGATCAGGCATTTTTATAAACTCCATGACAGAATTTACCAAGCCTATCATGTAAGTCCAGCACATTGGGATGAAACAACATACAGGTCAGATGTCAGGATATTTCAAAGGGAGAGGCATGTTTTTCCCTGAATATGGTAATGCCATTGTCCTGCAGTCATATTCCAAGAATAATTAACTTCTGTTGGATCAAAAGGAATCTTGAGATATATCCCACAAACAAAGGATACAATACTATTGTACTACAATATACATGATGCCTGAACTGCCAATGACAATGTGAATTATTCACAGTTTAGGTTAATTAGTTAATACTGTTAGGTTTTGAACAGCAGTGTCCTATACTGCAGGAGATGAGTGCTACATCTGACTTGGCACCAAACTGCAATAAAATCATCCTCAGGGACTTCATCTGACATGCAGGGTTCCCAATGGACCATTCCAACAATCTCCCATTGTATTCTTCTGGTGAATTATGTGAAGCATATTTGCTGGAGTTTTAAGTAAGCCCAACTCCCTACAGCTGAATTTTGACACTGCCAGTCCATACTGGCATATGTCTTGTGCAAGAAGATTTCTCTTCAGAAATAACTGGTTTAGGCTTTCTTGGCCCTTCTAGACTAGGCTTTTTGTGGCTTCTCTCTTCAAGCTGTCTTGGCAAAGATAACATTTAGATTTCACAGTCCTTGTTCTAAAAAAAGTTTGTTTTTAATTTAGAAAAACCTAAAGCTTTTGTTCTTAGTTGAGGCAAAGCGGGAAGGGGAAGGGACCCCAAAAGCAGCCCAAAATGACACTGTTTTATTTTTCCTAGATTTTTTTTCACAGTAACTTTTCAATTTATCCTTTATTTCAGTTTATCCTTATAAAATCTCACGAGTTCTTCAAATCTGTGTTTTATTATAGACTATTTTCCAAGAGACTTTTGGGTAGATATTATATTGGTGTATTTGACAGACATCTTTAGACATGTCTAAAGCCAGAAAGAGAATATTTTAAGTACAGTAACTTTTGTAATTGCAGTCCATAAGTGATATCAAATAGTTTTATATTAGCTTTAAAGTAACTCACTTGCATATATTAGCAATAAAACCAGGCTGGAAGACATCTCTGTGCTGCCTAGGCACCAAGAGCTCAGCTTCTTGGGCAGATTTTACAATACTCACCGTGTACAATTTTGGTTTATCTAATCCGAAGGTAGCTCAGCAGGGCCACAGTTGCAGCTCTGCTGTGGCTGCAGCAAAGGTTTTCTTTCTCTCTGGAGGAAATACCCTTCTGCTGAAATCCTACCACCATGGCAGATCTCATTTCCTGTGCTAACTAACACTAGTCATAGTCAGAGATTAAACTCACCACATGGGCTGAATGAAAAAAAACAGTTTGGGCAGGGGCTGAACTCCTTAAAAGACAAGACTGCAGTGTACAATAGCTGTAGGGGATACTCGATGGCCTTGTGATCAGAAGGTGTGACCAACACTGACATACAGCTACAAGTCTTTTTCACTTTGCACAGTACAAGCTGTACAAATCATACGGGGATACCGGAGGTGAAAATTCCTGCCTTAAGCAAGAAGTTAAGAGGCATATCCAGGCTCACTGTCTGCTCTTCCTTTCTTTCCCGCATCTCCCCTCCCCTCCCTTTGAGAGAGCAGCAGGCACCACATCATTTCCTCCTGCCCTTGCAAGCGAGCTGGGATCTCCCACGCCATTACCTCATCCTGAACTGATCCCCCTTTAACAAATGCCTGGCTCCGTGCCTGCTGTCACCCTTTAAAGCTCTGAGTCAAAACATATTCGTTGCACCAGCAATCTCTTGCTTGACTGCAGGGGCCTTAAAGAGCTCCGAGTCTCTTTTGTTCAGTCCAGTGAATATATAATTTTTTATGAATATATATATATTTTTTGTCAGGCACTGGAACTGTCTAGTTATTGACAAGAAAGTCAATAACATCATGTAAACATACACCTCTCATCCAGCCCAGGTAACCACAGCAGGCCAAACATAACAAACAGGCCAGATTTATTTAGATTTAAATGTATTTAAACCAGAAAAGTAAAGATTTAATTAGAGAAGCAATGTACTTTTTTTCCTTACTCCCTATAGAGTATATACCTAGCACCAAAACCTGAAAATAAAATCTGAAATGGAGGTATTAATATATTTGAAAAGCAAAAGGTTAAAAATGTTTGTGTCTGATCACTCTTGCAAATAATTTCATCTACATAAATTTCCCTGGTAGAGAGTTCTTAGAAATGCATTGAGAGAGGCTGACAAACCCGGTTTAATGTGGTTTTCATTTCTAGTCTTGCAGATGCATGGCATTATAAATGAAAATCATAGGCTTCCTTAGCCATATGGGCACAGCCCAGCAGGCTTCCCGGAAGCACCGCCTCTGTGGTTGACAGCTACTTTTACTGAGCACCACTTCAGCAGAAACCATAAATATCCTCCTGAAACATGACATCCGATAAAAATCGACTTTGATAAACTGCAAAAGGTTTTCAGTTTTATTAGTAACCTACTGGGCCAATGGTTATGGAAACAATAATTGATGCCATATGCTCTCAGTAATTTTTTTCAGTTCATTGGTTGCATTGCAAGGGTATGACATGCCTCACATTCTTTCCCAGCCACAGTGATTTCTAACCCAGAACATGAGCTTCCCTTCCAAAATGTTGAGATGTTTGTATACTCTTCCTGGTCCTCACTTGGGTATTTAGTAGGTTATACTGGACCTTTGGATAGAAGAAACATTTTTTGTTGTTTAGCCATCAACATTGATAACTGCTTGTACTGAAGTTTTGGTTGATCACTGTGAAGGCACTTTTAAACATCTGGTGTATGAGCAGAGGGAGATTTTCCCTGCTCCCTCTCTGGTTTTTGAATATAGAGGAAATGCTTACAAACATATCCCAGCTTCAGGGCTACTACCTTTCATCACCCAGCCTCCTGCTGAGGGGTTACATTCATGGCCTCGACAAAGCCCAGTGACAGGCACTGTGCAGCCTGGCATCCTCCTGTCACAGCTGAGGGCAGGCAGAGGCCCTGCTGGCTCTGCTCTGCTGCAAGGGGAGGGCAGGGAGGAGACTTAGGTGTAGCTGCCTGTGGAGTTTTGTGTGCATTTGTTGCTGGTGTGAATTATAGAAACAGAGCAGTGAAAATCTCTTCTTCTCACTTTGAGGAAAGATTACATGGTCCAGTCATATTTTGCTCTTCTGTTGCCAAGTACAATGCAGAATCTTAAGATGGGTTTTTGCGTGTTTCTTTGATGTTCTTGTGCAGCATTGCTAATTTGGAAAGTTTTTAACAATTCTAAAGCATTCTAAGAAGCGAAAATATTGCAGTGGTTTCATTTGCGTGTTCCTCTTACCACACGTAGCTGTTTCACTGGATGTGTTTGTTGATTACCAAGGCAACAGCTTCAGATCTAGCAGGATTACCTGTATCATACCACTCATCAGAGATGTGGGCAAACTTCTGAAACTTCTGCATTGAGGAAATGCTGCTAGTTGGTCAGAGGCAGGAATTTTCAAAGCTGTCCCAGTGAAAATAATGATATCACATGCTCATGTCAACAACTTTAAAAATATCATTAAATGATCAGTTTGCTTAAAATATATTTTACTATAAATATATTAGAGTCAAGCAATTAGCTGCTTCATCAATGCATTATCATAGTTCTGTAGATGTGCCCATTTAGAACAAATTACCATAATTTTAGAAAAGCCTTACATTTGTTATTTAAAGCCAACTATATTGTGGAGCCATAATTCATACATGAAACAGCCCATATTTGTGTCCTAAAAAATGTAGAGTCCAGAGTTGGACTTTGGACTTAAACTCTGTTATTAATCTCCTCTGTTAATAAAATTAAATGTGTAAAATTGAGTTTTGCAGGAATCCCATCCATCCTATATGCATGGAGACAAGTAAAAAGGAGCTGTTGAAATACCCAAATTTCAGTAAGTCAGAGAGATCCAAGTAGGAAATTTGGCAGACATGTGGCTGCTTTGGGGTCAGGAGACAAAGTGTGAGCAATGCCTGCCCCATGGCAGTGGCAGCACAAGTTAGCAAGATTTTCTGAGTGAAGTATGAATAATTGCTTTCACAGGGCTCACCCTCCCTCTGCCATCATTCTGGGTTTTCCTGTGAGAACAAAGATATGAGTGGCCATGGATCTCAGCACTCCTCGGCCATTGCCCCTGTCTGAAATAAGCAGCATGCCTTAAATACTATTATGTAAGTTTGGATCCAAAAGTATGGTTATTATTATGTTGACTTTCTAAAGTAAAGAGCACTACAAGTAACTGCTTCTTGATTCCCTGTTTTCATTTTGGTTCTTTCTGCAGCTGTCAATTAATAATGAGAACCAGGTTAGGGCAGACACAGTTACACAGAATTATAAAAGTGATTGCTGCCAGTTGTTTAAAAATGAGCACTAGGGAAATTTTGGTGTTTCCCATTCTTTGCAAGAGGAAGCCAATAAAATCCCATCCTAGTTTATGAATTTCTTTGTTGCCAGAGTGGAGGCATGTTGATCATAGTCTCCAGTTTACTACACTGGTAGAGGAAGTAGGTGGAGGATTTCCCCTGAGCAGGGAATGTTCTACTGCCACCAGCACAGCAGACAAGTTGCTGCTGCTTTTTCCATCAGACTCCACTTCTCCTATGTATGAATGGCAAAAATACCTTGGAGTCAGGGAAAGGAGAAGGAAAAACAGGTCTCAGCCCTGTCTCCCTGTGTGATAATAATCACTCCAGGTACTGGGCAGCTCCAAATAAATGAATTGTTTCTGGGTGACTACAGCCTCCACTCATCACCATATCTAGGACTGCTGTGATCTGTAGGTTACAGGAATAGTAAGACAAGAAACTCCAACACATTCATCAGCTTTACTAATTTCAATAATCAAAAAGTTGCTTTTTTCTTTATTTTCACCTTGCACCTATACTTTGGAGGGGTTCTACTAAAGTGTATCTTCTTAGCTGACAAAAACCTTGCTCTTTGTAGCCCACGTTCAATATCTTGACCCCTTTCCTTCAGAGCCTTCAGCATCTTTGTCCCATGACTCTTTTCTCCAGGAAGCACATTTCTAGTTTTGTTGCGCCATGTGATTTCCTTTTCTCAGTTCTCCATCAACCACCCGTGCAGGGTGAGGCTGATTGCAATGCCTGCTGCTCTCCTATGGTACCTCAGCTGCTGCACTTCCTTTCACAAATCCTACAAGTAGACCTGGACTTCTTGTTTTAGTCACCTGCTTACTTCCATGGCTGACAAATCAAGCAGCAGCCTCAGACTCTGATAATGAAGATCCACAGCTGAATGACAGCACTGTTTTGAAAAAACTGGCAAGGACTGAAAATACTTTGAAATTCTGTTTCTAATTCCACTGTTTTCCACAGCTAATGCATTCTATATTTTGGAGGAATGCATTGAAAGGCAGCAGATTGACCTTTTTTTTTTCCCTCCAGTTTCAACTAAACATTTTTCTCCCACTGTAAGTCAAGAGGTGTGAGCTACTATGACATGCTGTATGAGGCAGCTTCTAAGGAAAAAAATAAATATTCCTTAAACCCACCTCGTTTTTGACAGGCTTCTTAAAGCCTCCACAACAATATAATTAAATCAAGAAACTGGTGGAGAGACATGTTGAGGTTTGGTTTGGTTGATTTATGTTTCATCTCCACTTTACAATCTGAATCTGCAAACTGGGGCGTAGGTGAGTGTCTGCTTGACTGTGGTGGGTAACCCATGTAACAGTCTGCAACTCTGGTTGGTATATATATAGATACACACACACACATATATAAAATATTTGTTTAAGAAACGGATTTCTTTCCAGGGGCAACAGTGTCATTTAGTAGTCTCTTCCTTCTCAATTTAGCAAGAAGCGTTGGGGCGAATTAGGGCAGTTTCATCAGTTATTTCCTTCTTTCCTGTGCGGGCTTTGAAAGGGCTTCTCAAAAACACCACCCTGCTCCGAACTCACGGAGCGCTCGGGCCCACGGCACCGCCGAGGCCACTGGCACCCGCTGCCCACCGGGCGGGCCAGCACACATCCCCTCATGAGGACAGGCCCCTCTGCCGCCGCGCACCCCCTTCTCTCCCTATTTCACCCGCCTTAGTTTCGCTTGACCCCCCCAGGGATTCATGGCGGGCAGCGGGTCCCTGTCCCGACCCCTCACTGCCAGGAGGGCGGAGAGGCGGGCAGCAGCCGCCCCACAGACACCTCAAGGGGCGGCCGGACCGGCTGAGCCGGGGGTGGTCTCGCCCTGCGGGGCCGATGCCACCCGTGGTTCCCCGAGCGACCACCGAGCCCGGGCAGCCGCTGCTGCGGGGCAGCGCAGGCCGGGGCGGGCGGGGGGAACGAAAGAGCTGCGGAACGGGCGGGCGGCGTTCGGGGAGGCGCCGGGCGGGCTGGGCGGGCGCCGCTGGCCGAGCATGGCGGCGCTGCGGGTGCTGGAGCTGTACAGCGGCATCGGGGGGATGCACCAGGCCCTCAGAGGTACCGGCGCGTCCCGCGGGGCTCGCTGCTGCCTGCCCCGCCCGGGACACCCCGCCTTCGGGGGCTTCATCTTCTCCAGGGGACCCCCGCCCTTGAGGCAGGGGCACAGTGCAGGGTGCCCTCTTCTCGATGGGGCGGGCAATGGTGGGCCCTCTTCTCCCACAGCCCCTTCCCCAGCCCGGCGTGTCGATACCGGGTATCCGGGAGCACGTTGGGACGGAAATTAGGGATCCCTGCGCCTTGTTTGGCCCAGACAGCTGCTTCTGGAAAGGCCATGATTTTTGTGTTTGTTGTTATGTGCTGTGTCTAATACAGACGCACCCCGGTTGCAGATGGGATCGGGATCACTGAGATGCCCAGGATGATAACCACATGAGCCAGGGTTTCCCACTGGCATTGCACATGGACTTGGTTTTCATAGGCCATAGTGAGGCGTGTTCCAGTGTGAGCGAGTCTGATCCTCTGAGGCTGGTATAACATTTTATAAACATGAAAACTGACTATGGAATTTGAATAGAGAGTATAGAGAGTTCACAGCAGCCCATGTTCCCAGGTGAGTTTTTGAGCTGGTACAAGGAACCTTGGAGCTCAGTTTGCTGAATTGTTAAAGTATGGCCTGGGTAACCTTCAGCAGGTCCTGTAGACTCTCTGTGAATTGGCTTCCCCAAATTAAAAATTGAGTTAGGGCTATTGATTTCCTTTGTAAAGTACCCTGGACATAATTACTTTGAAGTCCAGGTTTCAACACACATTGCTACAATTTATGAGAATCACCATAATAACTTAAACTGTAACTACAATCCTTCAAATCCTTCAGTCTTCAGGAGCATTAGCAGAGAGCATTGTCATAAAAACATCAGGTGGAAACTTGCCTTATCTTGCTATTTTTCCTGTGAGCTGTGGATTGTTAAGAGTATGCTTATGGAGTGAAATCTGTTTAGCATCATTTATTTACTTAAAACACACAATTGTCAGAGTGGCATTTTTTTCTACTATCCTATTTTTGCTTGAATGTGTATATGTACTTTATCTATAAATATAAATATGTAAAATATATTTTAATATACTTATTATATATAAAAATACACAACAGAATATGTTCCTACATTGTTCCTAACCACCTGTTTTGAGGATGTATTTTCCTTATTCCCAGAGACATGCATAGAATATTAAGAGGAAAGTATAGCTTTGTATGGAACTGCAGATTTTGGAGTTTTTGTACAAGGAAAAGTTTGTTATGCTTTGAATATAGTGTACATGCTAATGGTAATGTGCTGCTTTTCTAGTAACCAAGTTTCTGAAGTGATGGCAAGCTATCCATATTTGTTGTATTGTAGACAATTTCCATAGAAAGGGGACTGGTTCCTGAAAGTTAGCCTACACCATGGTTGCTTCACTATTTACTGAATAATCTGGCTGTGTTCTTGCCATAATAATAGATGTCTTGGGAGACTTAAGTAGTGTGCTGCAATTTTTAATAAATTATAATGCTAGATGTGATATTCTATGAATTTTCACCTGTGAAAACATCACTTGCAACTCAGTAACTACTTAAAAGGGCAGGAATGCTGGGAATGTATCGTTAGGTTATCAGAATACTGTAAACTTTTATCCAAAAGACACACAGAGTTAGTGATGCTCCAGTGGATAGTTGTTACACATATGAAGTCTTGAAATCATGTCACGTAATGGTGTAGTTGGGAGACCGAAGGATTCAACTAAACCCCTTGTATTATTTCCTGAAAAGGTAAATTTGCTTCCACATTTACTGTTTTTGAACTTGCTGAACACAACTGCTTCAGTGTCAGTGTTTGGTGTAATTTCTGTTCTTGGGGGTTTACATTTGACTGAAGAAACTGCAGGAGGTATGAACAGTGAGACTGAGATTTTTCTGTAGTGGTATCAGCCAAAGCAGATGGAGGGACTGTAAGCAAGGACATTTAAATTATTATTTGTGTAAATGGCCCTAACTAGTGCAAAATGGTCAAGTACCAATTGAAATTTGCAAAGTGAATAGACACAAAGCTATTTGCATTGCAGTTGGTATAACATTTTTCAATCTGGGTGCTTATGTTTCTGGGAAGCATATGAAAACTCAGCCCATAAGTATTCTGTTGCCTCAGGAAAGGTCCAAACCATACACTTCTAAATGACAATCTTGTTTAGGCTCTTGTTAAAAGTAATAGGCAATTTGATTAATAAGGGTCCTATGAAATTTGCACTAAATTAAGTATTTAATGACAGGTTATTATATAAAACTGTTTTTGATGAACTGAATTTTGTTTGGGAGATATACTTGAGCATTTGATAATTTCTACTGGTTTTTAAAGTCCTTTAGACATCTGGATTCAGTTTTCTTACACAGTTTATGAAGCAACAAAGTAAAGAGGCATTGAAGTGTTTGCTTTTATGTGCAAATAAAACAGAAAAGAAGTGAATGTTCCTCTGCAAGTACTTTCATAATGTGTTTCTTACATGGTTTTGGTCTACATGTGTACATGAAACCATGCTGTTTGAAAAGGTCTCTGATCCTATCCTCCATGTAGCAAATGTCAGAGTGTTCAGCATCTTCCTTTTAAACCATGCATGGAAATATTAGAAGGGTTGTAGGGTTTTTTTTTCCCATATAAATACGAAGTTTGAAAGAAAGGCCTCCATTGTGCCAGTGCTTCCATAAACCAGATGCATGATAGATGAAGGTTATATATAATAATATACTATCTTGGTATGATTTCTAGTGAATCTATAAGCCAAGAGAAATAATAGGAATGTGTTGAAATTAGAGGGAGCATGTAGTGTTTCAGTAGGAGCATCCCAGGAAAGCCTTGTTCTGCAAAAGGGGCTCTGCAGCTCTGGCAGGCTAGTTCCTGGCCATGTAATGGGGTCAGCCATGATTAAATCAGCTGGTCCGACTTTCTACTTTTCTGTGAAATTGCCAGCGTTTCAATTGGCAAGTAGGTATTTCTCAGGACATCTGATGCTGACTTTTCTACTTTGATAGCCTTCTTGGCTGTAATCTTTCAAAAACTTTATTTTAGGATAGCTTGCAGGATGAGGCAGCTGTCATTAATGTAGACTGCATTTGGCACCAAATAGTATGCAATTAGTTTTGAGATTGTCCTTGCCTACAGTAAAAAATAATTGAATTTTCTCATATTGATGGAAGTTTATAGTCTCTTGTGTTTCTCTGTAAAGAGTACATAGAAGTTATGAGTACATAGTTTTGTAGTTGAATCACATGTTTTGACAATGAAGAGGAGGTTGTTCCTGGATTTAGGTTTCAGTCTGAAGCTGAAAAAGAAACATATTTGGGATTGTCTGCCTCTGTGTTAGTACTTATAGATAGTTCATCACATGCAGAATTTCTGGTTTTAGATTTTGAGTACTTTATAATAATATTTTAATACCAAAGACCTGCAAAAAGATACAATTTAGAAAGTTGAGCTTAATTAAGGTCTGAAATCAGTGAGTGTGTTCATATTCACACTCCTGAAAGATTGAGGCAGCTAAGAGATGAAAGTGTGTTTCTTTCTTCTTCCCACCCTGTACCCCAAGCCTTTTGGGATTTATAAAGATTGATGTTTCAGTCATATATGTCTAAATCTATGATAATTTTTTTTTGGTGTGTCTGTTTTTTCTTTATAAAGTGCAGAGTTTCTGTGGTGAAAAATAGTGTTTTCTTTTTAGAAAATCTATGGCTACAAATTCATTTCCTTAGCAACTTTCCATCAAACAAACAGCCTGCTCTTCCTCCTTTCCAACCAAAACAAAATTAAACTGGCTTTTTAAATTTAGGCAGTTTTCCCATGAAAAATGGGTTCCATGTCTCTGCTACAAACGTTTGTAGTCTGCCAGGTCCCTGAAAAAAGTCTTCTTGCATAAAACAGTAAAGGACATATTTTTAAGAATACCATAATTTTACAGTGATGAAGATGGTGATATTTTTCCTCTGCAAGTGTTATATTTCGATTTTACATTGTGAAAACTGTCTCTTGTGCTCTGTCATGCATGTTTGTTCATTTTACTTGATAATCTCTGTGAATTGCACAGCATAAGAAACTGGTATGTGTATTTACACTGAACAAAGCTATCCCACCAGGAGAGACAAAGGAGACAAAATTGGCAAGTAGCTTTAGGATTCAGCACAATGCAAAACAAAAATATTGCTGGTTTGAGCAAGTTTTTATACCTAAATTCAATTTAATGCTTCTCCAAAATACAGCTCTTTGTAGCATGGGATGGTGCAAATTGTGCTGTAATGTAAGTTTATAAAGTTCATATGGCTTAACACGATCCAATCCTGTACAAATAGAGCAGCGAAAGAAGTTGCTAGGTATCCTGCAGGAAGCAAGTACCAAGTTTACTGATACTCATGTTGACTGTAGCCATGAACAGTTCAGCCTAATCATTTCAGCCAAGATCTAATTCAGAAATTTAATCTTTGCTCTCTTTGAAAAAGACACAGGACTGGCGAAACCTGTGACTAATCTTACTTTTCTGTCTGTTTCCATATACCTGTTAGAATGGATAATTGTTCTGGCTCCTATTTTCCAATATGCTGAAATCCTATAACACAGGGTATTTCATGTGTTCTGTTGACATTGATGACTCTATTGCAAAAGTACAGTAGTGAATATAAACAGATCTATGTTAATTTTAAGGTCTGCAGAAACACATGACAAAGGAATCAATTCTGAAGAGGAAAAGGACAGATACTGTAATGTCAGAAATTTTATTTCTGGCATTTGAAGGTGACACTCTGAATTTACCTTTTCAGATCAGAAGCTAATGCACACATCCTGTCTTTCTTTGTTTCGAATGCATCACCTTCCAGTCCTTCAGCAGTGTCTCTTTCCCTCAAGAATGACAACTCCATAGCTGAAAGGGCTTGTAAACATTTTGTATTCAATGAAGTAGAGAACTGAGACCCAAAGTGCGATTGCTGCCTCCTTAGACAGCTAAAGTAACAAGGAGTTTCTGCTGTCTGGTTCCAAGAGCTTTGAAGCTTTAAGTTTGAAATCAGTACATTACTAATAGGATGATACAAGTTAGATTTCACCTGCTCTCAGTCAAGAGAGAATATTACAGTCTAGTCTGCCTAAAAATAAGTCATAACATCTCCCTCAGTAACTTCCCTATCATGTCTGTGGCTCCCATTTGAGCTATGTCATCTTGCTCAGAAATCCAAAGTCTCAGTTCAAAAACTATTGTTGAGGAATCTTGCAAACCAAGTATTCCAGCAGCCTCTTAGTTTCACTTAGGAAATGTGCATTATTTTTCTATAGTCTAAATAAAATGATACTGTTTTCTGCATTGTCATAATTCTGTTAAATAGCTGTGTTTTGAAAATTGGATGTACTTGTTGAGGGGTGTCGTGACTGAAATTAGCTTGGAGTCTGAGAGACTACAGCCATGAAGTGCCTTGCCTG
The DNA here is from genome assembly GCA_013400775.1 of Chaetops frenatus. Classification (NCBI taxonomy): domain Eukaryota; kingdom Metazoa; phylum Chordata; class Aves; order Passeriformes; family Picathartidae; genus Chaetops; species Chaetops frenatus. The sequence goes on along the minus strand of VZTR01023662.1, from coordinate 29,953 downwards.
TGAGAAAACAAATGTTTTCATACATTGAATCAAAAAATCTACTTCTCAGGCTAGCTTAAACATCAACACAAAACAAGAATGTAAACAATATTTGCACCTGTGTAAATAATACGTGTGCTCTCTCAATTGCTTAGGATAATTGTTTATACCTTTTAGCCTATGGCATGTTAGTTTTAGAATTTTATCCAATGGAGTTTTGTTTTCCACAATGTACCTTATATATGGAATGGATTTCTTAATAAACGGGCTTTTGCCTTTTTGTCTTCCTGACTGAATTGGAGTCTATATCATGTCGTGTTGACTCAACAGTGATGGGGGGGATAAAAAAGTTTGCAGAGCTGTGTCTGTTCCTGTATTGAAGTTCTGCTATGTATTTTGGACAGTTGATTTAACGTCCCACCAAGTCAGCGATTCCTGAGTTGCCTTTGTGCCTTTTGTCAGTGGGGATAGTTAAACACAGTCTTGATTCTGTTTTCCTTAGATTCTGCTTTCAGGCTTTTTTAATGATGCATTCCTTATAGTAATTTTCAAGTAGTAAATGTAATTGCTATAGCCAAGCAGAATATCACAGTTTGACATAAAGTTATTTAACTTTAAGGAGAACTTCTTGTAAAATGTTGCTTTTTCCCATTGTTTGAAATTTACACAGGCTTTTCTTTGTTAGGTTGGACGTGTGAGAGCTGCTTGTCTGCTCGAGCTCCTTCATGCGTTTCCAGGGCATTTCCACACAAATACGCTTAATCAGCTTTTAGAGGGAGTCTGTTCTGTAACAGGAATTCCCAAGTGAGCTGCAACTTTTAATTGAAAAGGAGAAGAAGCTTTGACAAAGTTATCGGGTCTTTGAATTGGGAAAAGAGGATCTCAGGTGGAATACTTCAGGAAAAGCTCCTGTCCTTTTTCCATGCTGGTTTATATCTCTGGTTTAGACTGAACATTGTATTGCAAGGAGATTGAATAGGTTACTATTAGCTGTGTGCTCTCTTCCAGTATTTCCAGGCTTTTGGGCCTGTGAAGTCCTCAGTAGCTCTTTTTTCTTCTACATATGCGGGGACATATTGGGTGGATGGCAGTAAAAAAGATGAGTGTCTGAATCATGAGTTGTTAGAGAAAGCACACAGCTTGCCTTCCTAATTGCCCTTTTAAAATTCTGTGTTAATTTGGATAATAATTTGAGGATCTTGATTTTTTCAATTTTCTTTTTCTTCTGGAGTACCTGGAAAACACAAGTAAAGGTTAGCTTGTCAGGATAATGTGTTTTAAGAACTGAAGGAGTTAGTGAGAAAAGCAGTCTCTTTTATAGTACTGGAAGTTTGTTCCTGTTACTTAGATGCTGCAGCTTTGTTTTAGGAAGAGGAAAGTTTTGGCTCTTGAATACGTTTGAGAATTGAGACATTCATCCAGCTTCTTTTCACGCTAGGTGTCAGTGTTAACATACCTGTTCTGTAATCTCAGGTGTAGTCATTCTATTGTCCTTGTGGATACACCTGTATTTAGTTCTTAGTTGCAACTTATGGTCAAAAGGTCAAGACAGCAATGGCAAATAATGATTTGTATCTTGACCCATAATGGTCTGTAAATATTTATCTTGGGAAAATCCTTATCTTTTTGCCCTCGATTGCACCAAGTACACCTAGAAGAACCAGCTTTGTCCTTGTTAAAATGTCTGCTACAATCTTTTCAATACCCAGATTTCTCTTTCATCTTAGTTTTGACTAAGATAGCCTTGAAAACCTGAAAGATAGTAGATGGATGGTAACTGCACCATACAAAATTAAATCCACTAGGGTCATCCCAGTTGGGCTTTCATCCTCTCAGACTGTAAATAATTAGCTGACTAGCTGTAATTCATAAGGTGTCTTATAAGGTCATTTGTTAATGTGTTACTTGAGCATATTGTGGGATTATTCAAAGGCATGTGGCTATTTGCCTTTGTTTCTTTTGGTTTACAAAAGTGTTTTAAAATTGCCTGTGTTTCATCTGAGGTTTTGTAACGCTGACCATAATGTAAATATCCTGGTGGTTGATACTGATCTTGGGTATCAGGAGATAGGGTCACTTCTCTGCCTGCGGCTGTGACAGTAACCACAGCCCATCTTCTTGGATAAAAAGCCTCAGTGAAGGTCTTGTGTTTAGTAAGAACAAATAGTGTGACATGATGAGCAATGGAGTAAACACTGCTCTTTTTATCTCCTTACCTTCTGTAGAACCTATTATTCTCTTACTCAATAAATTACCAGTTGTTTATTTACATTCTTTTTAGTGTGTTTTAATTTCAGGGTTTTAGTTGTGAGTATATTTGTTACATTGTTCTCTCTTCAATAACACCTCTATCCAAGAGAGGAGAGGCTGCCAAGCTTGATATTTTGGGACCTTTAGCTCAAAGGAAGCAGCAGTTGAGTTTGAGGTCTAAGGCTTTGCTGAAATGTAAGCACAAATATTTTTTCAGGCAACTTAGAAGTTTTGTTTGAAGAGTAGACATACGTCAAACATATCAGTGCCATTTTTCCATAATGAGAAGTAGTTCACCTCTAAAATAACACTTACTTCTTGTAAGTTGTCAGTGGATAAGGCAGTGGCAGTGAGGCTTGGCAGGCTGACTTGGGGTTCCTGTAGCCAGGGAACATGCTGGCCACAGAGACCTGCACAGAGGTGGAAATGTTGTAGAGGTGCACTGTGTTTGGAATTTATTTATCTACTAAATAAGTGCACAGTTAGCTTCTGGTTTTGGATATATAAAGAAGGGAAGTATTGCCCATATGATTGGAAAAACGGTGTGTTTCTTATACAAAGTTTCAAAGACAACTCAGCAGAGTTTGATTGTAATTTGCCTTTTGTTTTTGACTGATGCTGTAACACAACTGAACAAATACATTTTTCCAAGAGTAGTAAAGAGAAGCTAGAGTTTTCAAATTATTTTTTTAATTTTAGAAAGCTGTACATATGCAGAAGTTGTAGCTGCTGTTGATGTGAACACTCTTGCCAATGATGTTTACAAGCACAACTTCCCCAGCACACCATTATGGGCAAAGACTATTGAGGTGAGTAATTAATGTGTTTTTTACTGTAGTCTGGCATTTGTAAGATGTAAGTTGTTTTCACTGTCCTTATTAATAACAAGAGACACAAAAAGATTTATGTTATTGTGAATAAAGGAGTTTTACATTAGCTTTGATTTCTTGTGCTGTGGTTGCTTGTTGAAGTAAAAGGCATATTCATACTGCGGGCTTTTCCTTAAGTCTGGCCTACTGCATCAAGAGAGGTTACATAAATGTCAAGAGGAATGCTTACCACCAATAAAGGAATGTAAAAAATCATATTGTTAGATTAAAAAAATATTTTCATGTACTTTGAAAGAATTTAATTAAATTACTTGGGGGCATGCCTTTGTTTTGTAGTTAATAGTTGGGCTTAGAAAAACACAACAAAATATGTTGAATGGAACAGTCTTGAATCTTTTTTAATGAGCTCAATAGATAAAATGCTTTAGGTATTCTTTCACTTGCCAAATTATTTGAAAAATAACTAAGTAAAATTGGATTCTGTTTCAATAAATGAGAGGCAAGGTAGGCATGAAGTTTTGCTCAGATTGGGTTAGAAATTACTGTATACTTCTTAATCTTCTTTTACAGTTTTACAACATGACAGTAAACGATACTGTGTGTTACAAGACACCAGCTTAAGTAAGAGTAAAATAGGTGGCTAAAGGTTAAATGCTTATTCAGCACTTAATAATAACTGGCTAAATTATAGTTTATAGTTTTATAATGGAAAAAGAAGAAGAATCCTTACCTGTGTAATTTTATAATAGACAAGAGCAGATTATTAGAGTCAGTAATAATGAAGGTCAGTAAACACCTTCAAATTTAATGGAAAAAAATAGCAGCTTTTGTCTAGTTTTCTGAGGGTGGTTATGTTACATTTAGTATGTAGATATCCCTCAGAATAGGTAAGGAGTGATTTCTTTGTCCAAGTCATAGTTACTTGATCATTGTCCTTCTTTCCTCCTCGTCACTTTATGTGTTGATTGTGAAAACTTAGTTTAGAGGAATTTCTACTTTTGTAATTAATTCCTACCACCGGTGTAATTCTTTATTTTCTGAGCGGAAATATCCTTGCAGAGGGGAATTTCGGCCATACAGTATCTTTGACTAATTTTTACTAGGCAAAAACTAGAGTGAAATACTTTACAGAGTGCACTGCCAGCAAGCTCCTAAGAGTTAAAACCTATAGTTTGAATCTGTAAAAATTATCATATTTACACTTGATCTACTTTTCTTCCTAGATGTCTTTTCACATATTTTGAGTATGTGAACACTGGTTTTGATGTACAAAGATTTCATCTCTCAATAATGATACTTTATTTTAGGGAGAAATAACAGGTCAGTATCTACTGAAAGAACCACTGCACACCTCAAAGAATGAGCAGATACAAACCTCTAGATTACGTATAAATGCTAACCTTATTAGTGTTTTGTTATATATTCAAAGCAGTGAGTACATATTTACATGTTATGGTTTGCCAAGGTAGAAGAGATTTTGAAATTACTAGGTCAAGTGAGAAATTAGGTAGTTTTTTGCTAAATGAAGCATACAGTGGAAGTAAGAGCGGTAGTTTGATCTGAAAGATGACTGAGAATTTCATACAGTTCACAACACTCAACATTCTTCTATTTTTTTCTGTTTTCAGGGCATAACACTAAAAGAATTTGACAGATTATCTTTTGATATGATTTTGATGAGCCCTCCCTGTCAGCCATTTACCAGGTAGATACAGCACACTCGGGAAAAAAGTGCAGTTATTGCACTATATATGGTCAAAGGAGAAATGTTATCTAGAGTGACACTATGTGTGGGTGATCTGTGTATCTTTCTCTTCCTAAGCAACTGCTTTGTATCTCCATTCACCATGTTTACTGAAACAAAAGAAATGCAGCAATTTGCATCTTAATTATTGATCACATTTCTTACATATGTATATATTAATTCAGTTTAAGTTAAGTAAGCTTCTTACAGCACCAATTTTGTGAACTGTATTGTTCCTCTAATAGTGGAATTTAGTGTTAAAGAGTGCTGCTTTTCCTTTTAGATATCAATCTAATATTTTCCTGGGGCAACTCCAGGAGGAGGTTGGAATTTCTCAGTTTTGCCTGAGACTTAAGAGTGTAATCTGGTTTTATTTATACTTTGAAAAGTGCCCATGCACACAGATAGTGTGTTCTGAAGAATATTTCTATTTTAGCCAAGACTGGAAGGATAATGGCTTTGAAATGATTTTATGGATGATAAAAAAAAATGTCTTGCTGATTAAGGACTGAGTTTACTCAAATGTTATTTGTCAGATTAATTTGTAATTCATATCATTTGACAGCAGTGACCAGTGGGGTAAGATTCTAGTAACTGCACTCATGCAAAGTAGTAGCTTTGTGAAAAAAGTCTGTTGATGGTGATAATACTGATTGTATGAGAAAGTATATCTCATTGAATGTTCTAAGATTGAAAAGAAATCCCTGTAAAGTGATGCTGATCTATAGAAATTAATTAGTGCAAACCTATGGTGTATATAGGAATAATTTCTGATTTTTTTTCTTTATAATATGATGAAAAGAAAAATCTATGTATGACTGATTAATTTAGATACATGCTAAAGCTCTTCTGCAAAGCTTTTATTCTTTTTTATGAGCTAATAGAAGTATAAGCTAGGGAAACACAGGCTTGGAATCATCATTATTTTTGTAACCTACATAATCTGTCCAGTTTAATGTTACAAAATTGGTTCCAAAGTAATTCACAGAGGGCTCAATCCTGCTAAATGGTGAACAATGAGGCTTTAATTCATAGAAATAATTTAATATATTCAGTGCAAAATAGCAGGGTATTCCCAGAAACCCAGTGGGGGTTTTTTGTTCATTCAGAGCCAAGTATGTTCAAAGGCTTTGCTGGACAAGACCAGAATGCTAAAGGCTTTGCAGATAGGGGAGTGGATTTCATTACTGACTGCCTCAATTTTAGCCTTGTTGTGAACTGATGGATTCCAGGGGCAGACTTTCATTCCTTAGAGCATCTCTCAGGACACTGCCTCTGTGTGTACGTGTCTCTCCTGTCTGTACGTGATGCTTTTGCAGATTCTCCTTTCAAAACTCAAAGCAAAGTGTCAGCATTCTGTAGAAAAATAGAACTCAAATGTCAGTCTGCTCTGAGTAATACACAGGTGTTTCTTTATTGTTTCTTAGAATTGGCCTGCAAGGTGATGTGTCTGATCCACGGACAAAGAGCTTTCTCTATATCCTTGATATTCTCCCAAGGTATAAATGAACTTCTACCTCCATTCTAAAGCCCCTTTTGCAACTGGGTCTTCTATGTTTCAGTGAGACAAGATGTCTGTAATGTTTTAGAGGGATACTACTAGTATTGTGTTATACTCTGTGTTTGTTTTCACATGATCATATGTAACTTAAAAATCCTTGTATTTTACTAATGCTGTAATTACCTCATTATTGCTGTATGTGCTTTCATTGTCTGGTTTCCTTTTCATTGCATGTCTGCTTAAACTGTGTCTGTATGATAAATGAAAAGAAAGTGTTCTTTTCAATTCAATATCAAATTTGCATTGATTTTATGTACAAGCAGGAGTAGATAATATAATAGCTTGCCTATTGGTCTCGTGGAAACTTGAAAAGTTTTTCAAATATCAGGTTACAAAAGCTTAGATTCGACATATAGTCATCTTTTGAAAAGGTACCATTTGAAAGTTGGTTTAAGTAATGTTATTGACTGTACAATGCAATACATCTTCCAACCCCTTCTATTCTTTCTTAAAGTCTCTGTTGTTTTTGGTGCTGCTTCTAGATATCTTGGGGCAGATTGTGTATTTTCGGTTTGTAGTACAGTCTCTTGTTTTGAATAGTAATACTGAAGAATTCAAATAGCACTGCATTGTCTGAACAGTATTCTTGTCTTTGTATTCATCTGTAGTTTTTTGTCTGGTCAGATCCCAGTTCCTAATAAAACATCAGTAATTATTTGCATTAATGGCAATCTTCCTTTACCTGGAGACTAGCACAGCTGTTCCCTATATATTCCTCCATTAGTTCACCTTGCTCTCAGGATTGGAGAAGGACAAAATGAATGTTTGATGTCTCTTCTACTTTTATATTTTAATGAATTCTTTCAACACAGAGGAAAACCAGTACCAAAAAGCCTTTATTTCACATTGCTGTTAGCACTGGAAGAAAAGAGTCTTCATCCTTTTTCTAGAAACTTTATGCAGCCAACAACATTAAATGGAACTGTGTCTCTGCCCTTGTCATGAGCAGAGACAGAACACAGCCACTGAAGGGCTGAGTGGCTTGGCAGGGCCATACGTAAGAAATCTGTGGCAGAGAACACAGATCAAACACAGATTCTATAGCCCAGTAAGCTAGACAGTTCCTAGGTAAAAAGAATGGTTATTACTACTCCCCTGTTTCTGTCAGAGACACAAAATTAGGGAGAGAATGTGGGTTGTTTAGAAGTTGCAAAGGATGTCTTTTGTGGAACAAGAAATACAACACAGGGTTCCAACTGATCTGTTAAAATCATAAGTAAAACCTGACAGATACTGTATAAATTAATAATTTGTCATAATAATAATACTTTCCATATCCTTAAAGGAATCCTGACCTGGGGATTCCTTTCCATTAAACTGAGACACAGTTAAAAGAGGCTGATTGCTTTTGGACATTGTAGCACATTAATATGGAAATATTGCTTCCCAGTTGCTGTGGGCTTAGCTGGGTAAAGGGCAGAAGCTTTTCCTTCTCAAAACCAAAGCTTTAGACACTCCAAGATGTATATTTTCATCATGATGATGCAAAGGCCCTGGGCTTGGCTGTCTCACTTTATCTCAACACCCCAGGAGACACTGCTAATGTTCCTTATCTCCTTGGGGAGGGTTCTTGAAGCAGCACCTAGTCTAAGTAGTCACTGGAAGGTTCAACATGATGGCTTCTGTAGAATTTCTCAGTTCCAGTGGATTTGTGTTTTACTAAGATAGTGCTTATATGTTTTTTGAATATGATACATTTGTGAGACATCAAATACGGAGTACTTCAGCCCCCAAAAAGGAAATTCTTAATATAGGAATTATCCCTTTACATTCTTAATTGCTATGGTATGCGTGCAGTTTATGAGAAGTGTAAAATAATTCCACATCCCTTGGATGTATTTACCTTTTTTTCAGCATTTTTGTAATGAAATATTGCTGAAATGAGGCTCAGAGATAGCCTGGGATGACAAATATTAGAGATAATGACAAGGGTAGTTATTACTTGTGATCTGTCAATCCTCTATGAGTGCTTGCATTTCAGGCTGTGCTCTGGATTCTTTGCTGAAAAAGAAGTTTCATATTTGGCAATGATGATGAGTGTGGGTAGACATACCAGCAGATATATTCTCCATTTCCCTGCAAGGAATTTGACGGCTGGTGCTTTTTTCAGTTTAGTATTATTTTTTCACTACTATTTTTAGTATTTTTAAATTTGGCAATAATTTCTTGTGCATTTTCCAGTTTTTTATGAGATGTATTGGTTTTTTTAATTCATGTGATGTCTTTAATTGGTGGGAATTAAAAATGTGCTTAAGCAAATTCTGCTGTGATTTGTTCTAATGGAAGTCCAAAGTCACTAACTTCAATAAGCATGAAGCTGCTGTCTGGGGGCATGAATATCCTACTTCTGTATGTTGTTCTGAGATCCCAGTGTGTGACAGACGTTGTGTGTCTACATTAGGCTTATTAGAGAATTAATCAGTGCTGCAAAATGTTCCCAGAGACTTGAATCTGAATCATCTATGATTCTAAATTGTTGGAACAGTCCCTGGCACAGTTTGGGCATATTAACTTCTCCAGAGATTTAATACCCTGTTTTTAGGATGTGCCTGTTTGCAGACCTTTGCACTGATCTTGCTGAAGCTCAGACACCTCCTTCTCTTCTCCCCATCAAAACAAAAAAGTCAAGTCTAGACAATTTAAAATATCTGCAGTTTGAACTCTAAACATGTTGTGTTTCTTAAATCAGTTAAGTGAATACTGGTTCTCATGTGTTACTGGTAAGGTTGATGTGACATTTTGGCATTGATTTCAGGTACAAGCACTTGAAAACCACAGTTTTATAGCTAAGTAGCAATCAGTATTCCCCCAACAATTATATTTCCTATTATACACTAAATCTGTTGAATATTATTATTATGCTTTAGGAAATGAAGAGTGTTAAACATTTTGAAAAGTACATGCATGAAGTACAAGAGGGTACTGCTGTTCATCCGACATAGGAAGGGTTTGTGGTTTTTACCAGCAGTCTATTTTTAATTCAGTTGGTTTTTTAAGGATGCTAAACTTTTACAGCTATCGTGATGTGGAAATACTTTGATCCTTCTGGTAGCTAAACAAATCTGTGGATGAATATAATGTACTTTACATCTTGTTACTCTGATTTGCCCTTTTTTTCCTTGTAGGCTTCAGAAGCTTCCAAAATACCTACTTTTAGAAAATGTTAAAGGATTTGAATCCTCTTCTGCAAGGTAAACTCTAATTAATATATGCAGGTTTTAGTTTGCAACAAGGATATATTCTTTAGAAGGAGAAGGGATTTATTCTTTAGAAGGGATTTTTATTTCCTAGAATTGGAGTTAACAAAATAGCTTGAGATGGGACAGGAAGTAAAATCTTAGGTTGTAAATAGAACTTGCAAAGTAACTGTTTATTTCTCTAAGCAGATAAAGTATGTTGCAATAGTATTTTATTTTTAACTTTACTTGATGATTTGATGAGTATTTTATTTGATTTTATTTGATGATCATGTTTCCTTTAGAAAAGGTCAGCTATTAGTTTTCAAAGAAAATAACTATAGGTGTAACACTCCAAGATTTCAGGGGCTTATTCATGACAGGAGCCCATGTTATCTTGTGTTATGGTCACAGAACAGTCTAGGGGCTTTCTTGAGCACCTTTGTTGATAGTAGATTATCCCTGATTCAGGGCTGCCATCAAATGGTTTAGAGATACAGTAAGAAGATTGTATTTAGTCTTGGTCTGAAATGTGGAAGAGGAAAGGTGTCACTACAGTACCTAATGACAGCAAGAGCACTCTCCTCTCTTGTGACTAAAGCAGGAGCAAGAGAGGTATAGTCGTCCTTCTCAGTTCTCACTGGAATAGAGTGGGGTCTTTCCATGCATTCCTTAAAGCATATGATGCTCTTAATGAACATGGCAGGCAGCTGGAAGTCATGCTCAACTCTCTCACTGGCTAAGTGTTCATGGTCCTCTTAAGTACACCCTGGGATTCCCTAGTGCCTTGCTGGCAAGTGCTTGGTACAAGCTATGCTGCATAAAACACCTCAGCTAGGACACTTGTTTTCTCTTATGACACCTGGAATGCAGTCTCACATCTACTGCCGGGTACAGTCACAGCTCCTGCCTTTTGTGTAGTTCCAGCCTAGTGCAGTCTGCATGGAATACAGAAGAAAAGTCTTAAGATTATTTCCCTTACTGTCTTTTTAGTTGTTTGTAAAACACAGTCCCATCTCACTTTTATAATCAAAGCCACTGATTTTTATTATCCCTCGATTTAGCCTTTTTATTAGGCTTAGCTGATGCTGTGTATGTGAGCAGAAGGAAGTAGTGAGCTATTTGTGGTGGTTTTAATCATATTTTATGATTCCCAGTAAAAAGAGTATCTTGCCCTCCGATTACTTTCCTTGTTTACACACTACAATTATTCTCCTAGAGATGGGATGTTTGTTGAGGAGGCATTTTCACTGCAGTAGGAGTGAGGTGCCTTTGAATGTATAATAGTCTCTAGCACTGAACTTTGTATGTTGTCTCTCAAATTCAGAAATGGATGACATAATATCAATAATTTGCTGTCCTATTATTTCAATGAATGCTTTGGTAAATATGATGTTGAATTTAATGTGTTTTTAT